>VYXB01004712.1:0-51123 GCA_013397135.1 Pachyramphus minor
AGAAGCTGGCACTGTGTCAGAGAAATGGAATGTAGAAAGTGGATGGAAGGGGTTTTGTTGCAATTTTCAATGAATAAAATGAACCCTTTGTCCATTCCTTTTAAAAATTAATGCAACTCAAGCTGGAGAGATGTTTTAAGATGGTGGTTTGTTTCTGCCTTCATCCTCTGAATTTTAAAGGCAGGATATTTAATAGGATCACTGGTAAGGAAAATGTTGTAGGTGTTGGAGACCCAAGAGGTGACTGAGGAATAAAAAAAGGTGAGATGGAGAAAAAAAAGGCAAATTCAGTAAATGCCTTGCCAGGTCCTGTTAGATTTACAAGAAGCAGATAAAAGAAGTAATGTAAAGTTTCACATAAGAGGAGAGTTTTTTTAAGACTGAGAACTTGAAATTGTTTTCTTCTCAGATTTGCTTCACTTGGTTGCACAAAAGGCTGCTTTGTTGCTGTGTGATATACTTAAGGACTCTGGAGTCAGCATTTTTAAGTGAGTTTGTTTAGCAGCAGATTGCAGGAGAACAAAGCAGAGCTGTCTATTTTTACTGAATGGTACAACAGAAATTATTATATTATATTGATAAAGTTTTTCAGAAACCTACATGAAAAACCAAACTTGAGCTGCGTCTTTTGAACTCAGTATCTAAATAATTATATGCCCAAAGGATTTTCTGCTAATAATAGCAGCAGTGACAACAACAGGAGAAATATTTTTCCTTCAGCAGAGCCTCATTTTGCAGGGCTGATCCATGTGGGAATAACCACCTCCTGTTTTGTGTGTTGACAGTCCTCTGAAGACCCAATAGTAGTTTTGAGATATTGCTACTGGCAAAACATCCATATTTGAGAGTAAGTTTGTGCCAGGGAGGTTCAGGTTGGACATCAGAAGGAATTTCTTCTGGAAGGGTGGTGAGGCCTTGGCAGGGGCTGCCCAGGGAGGTTTGGAACCAGCCCTGGAGGTGTCCAAGGAAGGCCTGGATGTGGCACTCAGTGCTCTGGGCTGGGGGACAAGGTGGGGATGGGGCACAGGGTGGACCCGATGGTCTGAGAGGGCTTTTCCAACCTAAATGATTCTGGGGTTGAGCAGAGATCCCCATTGCTTATAAACTCTTCCTACTTTTAATATGTTTATATAATTTTTTTCCAGTTAAGCCACTGGTAACTTGCACTTCTCTAAGCATCTTTTGTCCTACTGAGGCGCTAATTGGGCTGGTTGGGGCTGAAATGCAATTTCAGCAAAAGTAGGGACTTTTGGAGACTATTTTATTCTTGCCACTGATCTGAGAAACAACAGTGGTCTTACACATGGCTGATTCAAATCACTTCCTTCCTAATAATGCATCTATCAAATAGATTTTCATTTGTGATGACATCTCTTCTATTTTCTTCTAGATGCAAAGAGTTTGGCTGAAATGCTTATGAGGTAAGAATAGATTTTTTTTTTTTTAGTTGAAAAATGTCTGTCAGCTACAGCATCGTATTTAAAAATGTTTGTAGGGACAAATGGGGAAGTAAACTTTCTATTTCTAGACCCTTTTTAAAAATGCACCATCTGACTGTCTGTTAAGAGGTAGGACACTTGATGGTTAGAAATGGGAGAAAGAAGACAGCTTGTGGACATTGAGGCAATACAATGATACAAAAACCTGATAACTTGTGCTAGTAAATTAAATTATAGAAGCTCTGTAGGTCCATTTGGACATTTTTCCTGTTCCAAAAAACCATTTTCATAATATGTATCAAAGTAATTGCTCTTCAGAGATCATCTGATTAAAGGCAATAAATTTCTGGATGTGAATATCTCTAAGCTTTACAGCAATGTTTATGTAATTCACTATTGTTAGCTGCTTATACCCAAAGGTGTAGAGGAGCAGGTAAATCCATTTATTATTTTTCAGTTCTGTTCCATCAGCACAGCATTCAGAAATCTAATTCAGTTGTTGAATTGCATCACAATGACTATTCTGGCACCACAATTCTTTCCAAGTTGGAAATTTCATATCTTCAGTGTTTATTGTTTTGTCTAGGGAAAATACTGAACTTTAGAACTGCTGCATATATTTGAAACCGGGATCACCAAGGGATTATTTTCAAGTTCAAATGAACTTTGGTTTGCTGGGATATATTTTCATATTCAAGCAACAAATTTTAGAGCGCCACAGATATTTTACCAAATGAACCACACTCAAAGTTCCTCACCCGTGATAAACTTCACATCCCATTTTAAGAATAGTCTTACTAAAGACGTGGTGGCAGATGGGTTTAGTGTAAATTCAGCTCTATGCCATCAGTCTGCAAGCACATCTGAATAAGCCCACTGATGTTAACAAGAGCAGTCGTGCAGGGCAGGTCGTACACTCCCTGTCTGCCCGTGGGAAACCTCTGCAAGCAGCAGACTGTGGGTCTCAGCAGCTCCAGGAACGTGTGCTCTGCTGGTTTTGGTGTCACAGCAAACAGCCCAGATTAGCATATCCAGCAAGTCTGTTCCCTTAAGAAACCCAGCATGAATTCAGTCCAAGTGACCTCCAAACAATCCTGCAAAACTGGGGAACCTCTGCCTTAACCCTGGGCAGCTTCACAAGCCACGTGGCCGCCTCTGCAAGGCTGTTTCAGAGTCTCACTGCTCTGATACTTTGAAAACTCCATCAAAGTACCAACAGAAGTGACCAGGTTTGACCCACTTTTTCCTTTGGTGTTGGTTAACTTCAGATTAATGAACTTTTTTGCCCCTGCCCAATGTACCCAGAGAGCAGCCAGGTCCCTTCTCAGCCTTTAGTTCAGAGCTGTTTTTCAGGGTAACTCATCTGCAACCATTTCATTTTGCTTTTCCTTGCACCAGCATTGAAATATGGTCATCAAGCTTGTTTCTTTCATCTCATTTATTGAACAAATAATCTTGTTTGTATTAAATAGTCATATTTTATGTGTGAACAAAAGCAAATGACTATTACATCAGAATTTCAGAGGAAGTAGGGGATATAGGACTACATTTGCAGACACATCAGAACCTGGAAGTGCCATTTGTGATAAATCTGGGAAAGACCTTCAACCAAACCTGAGCTACCCACCACCATTAGCTATTCTTGAAAATGCATCATATTAATTATCAAAGTATAATAAGCCCTCTCCAAAGCAACAGTCACGTATTATAAAGCCATGTATTTTTTATATCTTTTAGATTTCACCGAAATCTGCTCTGATAAAAATATCAAGAAAGGGGGTATTTGGGGAGAAAGCAGGAAAGATGATTCCCTGCTTGGTAGGAAGGTGTGAGGGCTGGAGAGAGCTCTGTGTATCTTTCCCTTTGAGGAGATTTTTGTGAGCGTGTGTAAAGCGGATTAAGAATGGAGCTTTAGTCTCTGCTTGGAAAGTCGCTGGCTTTGGCTGTGTAAGTCAAATGTCTGTGGAGCAGGATAAGCCTCAGAAGTCAGCAGTTTAAAGGGATCTGCACAACTTGTTGTTGATGCCTTAAACTCACAAATAAAACCCCTCTGCAGCTTTTTTGTGGTGCTTTTAGGTGAAAGCACCAGTCCAGCCAGGCTCTTTGAAACAATTCATGGTGAATGAGTTCAGCAATTCACAGGGCTTTAAAATCTTGAGCACAGGGTGAAGAATCTTTTCTCCACAACCATTCCTCTGTCAGGCTGATTACTTGCAAAGATTTAGTTTTCCATATGTTTTTACCACAACCAGCTTGGGCAATCAGGAACCTGTGGGGTTGGCCTGACTCTCTGCCAAGGACCCAGAATGACTCTGAGTTTGCAGAGCATCATATTCAATCCCTTTACATAACTAACTTGACTCTGTTTAACCTTCTGTGCACACAGATATTTTCAGTCACTCAAATAAATATTTTTGTATTAAAGATCCAGAAAGGTAGCTTAAAAGGGGGTATTATGTTAACTATACACTCTTTCAAAATGCCTTGTCCAAAGTACTTCCTCTGGAAAAGGCCCTTTTATCCACAGACTGTAAAAGCTGTTCTCAGTCAGACCCAAAGGCCCACGTGCTCAAGTACCTGTTTTAAATAGTGGCCAAAAGCAGACACTTTATTAGAGTAAAAGACTGCAGCAGATGCTGAGAGAGCTGGGGTTGTTCAGCATGGAAAAGATTTCGGGGAGATCTCATTGAGGCCTTCCTGTACCTTGAAGGGGCTTTTAGAAAGGAAGGAGAAAGACTTTTGTGTGAGCAGAGAGTGACAAGACAAGAGGCAATGGTTTTAAATCGACAAAGGGCAGGTTTAGATTTGGTATTAAAAATAAATTCTTAACTCAGAGGGTGATGAGGCGCTGGCACAGGTTGCCCAGAGAAGCTGTGGCTGCCCCTGGATCCCTGGAATTGTCCAAGACCAAGTTGGTTGGGGCTCTGAGCAACCTGGGCTGGTGGAAGGTGTCCCTGCCCATGGTAGTGGGGTTGGAATGGGATGATCTTTAAGGTCTTTTCCACCCTAAGCCATTCTATGATTCTATGACTCATTCCCCAGACAAGGCTCCCAACAATTTGGAGTTCAGAGATTCTTTGAACCAAAGGGAGTTAATTATATTCTACACAGATCCTTACAAGGGTCTGACAGGTAAAGAATACCACATGCTTATATTTGGGAATTTTATAACTGAAAATATAGAAAAATAAGGGTGGAAACATTTTCCCCCTTCAAAGAATTAATTATTGGACTCCTTATCCCCCAGACTGTTACAAAAATTTGATGCCTGAATTTTCCTGGGTTAGAAAATACTTGGGCACCAAACTTCAAAACTGAAAGCCTAGAGCTCTTTGCCCTGTTTCCAAGTCCTAGAGGCACTTCGTTGCTGTTGGCACTTTAGGTTTTTATAACTTGAAAGTGGAGCCAGTGTGATGTGGAGAAAATAATTTGAAATTCCTTGAGCCAGAATGAGGCAGCCTCCTAATCAGCAGAAACCCTCTTGCTTCTGCCAACTGCCTGTGCTGTGTTTGGACACCCCATGTCACTGCACTGCTGTGTAAAGTGGAATTAATTAGACCAGCAGGGAGGAGGAGAGAGATCCCACAAACCAAGGCAGAGCTCTCAAGCACAGTAGGGAATATTCCTGACTTTAGAGAGCCCTGCATTCCAGCTCGGGCTTGAAAGACCTTCCATGTATTTTGCATAAAGCTATCCCTGGAGACAGGGATTGGGAATTCTCTCCTGGCGGGTGAGCAATGAAACTGCAAACCTGGGGAACTGTCCTCCTGCTCCCTGTGGTCCAAACAATATTTTTCATGCAGTTAAGTACTTTCCAAAAATAGAAATACAGAGTGTTCATCCTACAGAAGAGGTTGTAGATCTTACTGGGATTCTGGGATCTGCATTCCCTGAAAAAGATGTCTGATTTGTTTCCTGCATCCCCAGTGAGTGAAGAGAGGTGCAGTGATGCATTTACTGGACTCAGGTTTGCATTGCACATATTCTACATGTATGTGATTTGTGTATCCTGTAACTATTGGATTATTGAAATGTGACATCAAAAATTCAGTTTCCTGATTGATCACAGCTTTGCTCTACAATCCTGAGACAAGCCCAAAGTAGTCCAGCTTTTCAAGGGCATGTCTTCAAGCATACCTGGCACACAGATAATATATTAGTCTCTGATTCTCTAGACATTTCAGCAACTTGAGTGGAAACCAATAGGACAGTGGCCTCTAATCCATGCAGAGACTTTGAGAACATCAGCATGGAATTTATCTGCACTTGACAACACTAAATGACTTTGAAAATTTATGTATTTAATAAGACACTGTGACTACTCTTATCCACTGATTATACACGAAGAAAACTCTGGAAGCCCTTGGGTAGCTCTTCTGATAATTTGCTTCCACGATGATTAAAATGAGGCATAAAATGAGGCACCAGTTGTGGGCTGTTTGACTGCATTTCAGCTGTCCATCTGCACACATGGAAACACTCCCACCCAATCCCCCAGGAAAAGACAGAGGCATTAAATTTGAGATGCATTGATAGTGTTGATGCTGGAAAGCCAGAAGGTGAGACTCAGCCAGAGAGGTGAACCTGTGTGCATTTAGGTCCCGCTCTTGGATGTGGAGCAGAATCACTGACCACATGAGTAGAAAAACCCTCCTAGAAAGGACTCTAGAGAATCTCCAGACCTGAGATAATCAGGTCTTGCTGACATGGAGGCACAGGAGGAAATTAGCCCACATTTCCTGGAGATGTGGGCTCATCACACACGCATTGATCTCCGACGTCGAGGCCCGTGCTGGGGAAGAGCAGAGCTTATCATCAAGCAGCTTAATAGTCCTCTGCTGATTCCATTAACAACAATAATTCATCACCAAAGCAGAATTAAACTGAGTGATCTACAGCTATTTTACACCAGAAAATGAGCCTCCACTTGGTTTTAAAGCTCTTTGAAGTTGGAGCACTTGGATCACACCCCTGGCTGATTTGTCATAACTCCCCTCAGCCTCCCTGCGTAACGTATTTTCAAATATTTCATTTCATCCAAGGAGTAATTACGTTTCAAAGGGCAGAAAGTTCCTGGGTTTTTAGTGCAATCTGAAGGTTTCTTGGTGCAAGCTCTGCGCTAGAAATGACTGCAGCACTCAGTTTTACTATCCATTTTCATTTTCTTTCAGTAGACAGCTCATTTAAGAAGTCATTTTCTGGTACACAAACTTTAAAATGAAATTGTTTCAATTTGCATGATGGTAGAATAATTGGTTTATGTTCATTTTTGGAGTATGGCATCAATCAATTAGATATAATCCATGAATATAAACAAGATTTGTGATTTTGGTCTTGGAACATCAATGGGACTAAAACCTTTCTTTATTTTATGCAATCTATTAATAGTATTCCTAGTTATTAATTCACTTTTTCATTTATCTGTGTGAGTGATATTTGGGACTTATCTAATGGTAAATAATGAAAAGATTAAAAAAAAATAATTAGAAATTACTTGAAGACATCATTTTCCTACCAACCTGTTTGCTCAGCTGTGTGTTGCTTTACTCAGATTCACGAGGAAGGAAAGAAAAGGTCCATCTTCCAAAAGGGTTTTCACTAATTTCATTGTGTGACAACACTTGAAGAAAACTGTATGAAATTTTCAGGAGATTCCCACTGATAAAGAATAGAGCAAATCCCTGCACACTGTGCCTTCATCTAACAGCTTGTCATGTGCAATAAATTAATATTCTGCACTTGTTCTGAAGAGGGGAAAGTAAGACCTGTGAGTGGTTTTGATGATTATGGTGACATTATTTTTGTTTGAGCTGGACAGGTTTAAAATGAGGATGTTTGCAAACATCTTTTCATCGAGGCAGAGTGTTAAAGTGTTCAATTCTCTTCTGTTTTCAGCAAGAACACCAGGACATCAGATACACTTAACAAACAGCAGCAAACACTGAGGATGCACATCGATATTCCCAGAGCACAACTTCTGATTGAGGAGAGGGACACCATGGAGACCATTGGTAAACTGGGGTTTATTTTCTCTTAATGTAACAGGAACTTTCAGGTGGAATTCCTTTACCTCACACCTTTTCCTTACTGCACACATCAAGAAAAAAAAGAGCTACAAAGTAATTTCCCACATTTGGAAACTGAACTGATTTTTTTTTCCCTCTCCCCTTTGAGTCATTTCCCACTTTAGGTAATCTCAGTACAGTATTTAAAATAATGCAGGACATTAGGAAAATGAAGCTGTTGGAAAGAGCCTCTTGAAGAAAATGTAATTGAAGACTGGCAGTTTTATGATTTTCATTTTGATTTCTCTTTTGGCTCTGAGTAGGCAGTTGGATCACTGGCATTACTTAAAAGGAAAATGAAATTCTGAAACTACAATCTCAGTATTTAAAGATTTGCCACAGCCAACTTCTAAAGCTTACATGTTGCATATTGTATCCACCTGTTCATAGCAAATGATATTTCAACATTTTGATCAGTTTTCAGCTTTTGTATATCTATGCAAAATTCAAATCTAAACTGCTTGATACAACAGAAAACAAGATTTCTCATGTGGCTGGCACAGAGCTAAACTGTCATGAAAAATAGAATTGTTTGGTGTGGGTTGTTTGGGTCTTTTTCCCCAAATAATTTAAACACAAGATGTCTGGAAACACAGCAAAATAAAAATGCAACCTTTTGTGATTGTAGGGGTGCACACTGTGGCAGAACACTCTTGGCTGATCTTGTTAGACTTCTAACTTTACTTTTTTGGGTAAAAAGTCTGTGTAAAAGCAGCTTTTGATGGCTGAGAATTAACAGCATCCCAGGGATGGTGTGGCCAGAGAGGAAAGTCAGCAATCTGAGAGCGACATCTCTGCACCTCCTGCCCATGCCCATCCCAGATTTGAAAAGGAGACGCTTCACCTGAAATACAGGCTTTTAAAATCATGATTTGAGCTTCCCAAAGCCTGCCCTTCACCCTAAAGAACAGCTTTAGCTTTTGAGTTACAGCTGCTGAGCAAAGGCAGGGTGGAGGGGGGGGTCAGAGTGAAAATACTATTAGTGCCTTAACTGTAGCAGTGTGATCATGGGCTGGTAACAGCCAGCTTTCCACCCAGCACTCGGAATAAGCTGGGATTTTGGCAGTGTTTGACAGAGTTTGCTGCCAAGAGGCTTTATTCCCAACCTGAATAAGAGCTCATCTTCTGCCAGAGACGGAGTGATTTGATTTCATAATGCTCATTCTATTTATGGCCTTCTTTGGGTAAAAAATGCTGGTTATGTTGTTGTGAGGAGCTGTTCGCCCTAATGGTGTCTTGTCAAGTTAAAAAGAAAACCAAAACAAAAACCAGGAATGCTTAGAAGAAGGAGATCAACCTCTGCTGACTGGTAAATGCCCAGAAATCCTACTGCTGCCAGTCCCCTTGGAATACATTACAAATCCATATAGCATAGCACAGTGGGAAATCCCTGTGGCTTTTATTGCTGTTCTGAATGGATAAAAAGACTGTAAAGAATGCAAAAGAAAGTCTGATAGCACAGCAAATAGTTGTTCTGCAAGCACAGAGGCAGTGAAAGATTTATTGCTGTTAAATCATCCGTGATCAAGTGGATCAGATTCCTCTTTGGAGAAAAAAAAAAACCACCACCAACAAAAAACAACAAACCACAATGCAGAGATGACAACTGAAACAAACATAATGATAAATAGTAATAAAAAAAATAAGTGCTGCATAGCACTGGTTTCCTGCAGGGATCAAGGTCTGTGTAGAAATTTGGTGAATGAATCCAACCCCACAGGGAAGAAATAGCAGCAAAACCATACAGCAATAAATGTTAGTGCTCACCTTTTTCTTCCTTCCCAAGGTCAGGATTCCCACCTTTCTTTCCACCTGCAGGGAAAGCAGTCCTGGGTCATGGCCATCCCTCCTGCAATATCCTGTCTCTGGAGAAAAGGGAGACTGGTAGATGGTTCATTAGCAACATTACCTAATGACCTCTTTTGGGGGAGACATGGGTGATTTCACTGAGGGCATTAAAAATCATGTTAATAAAAAGAAATAAATTGAATATGTCATTGAAAAGCTCATCTCAGCTCTCTGGAAATGAAGGGGAAGAGGGAAGTGTTTAAAATATGGGAATTAAGGAAATAGGGCTTAAAATAATTACACACAAATCATCTTTTTGGGAGCATGTTTAATATCCTGTCTCAGCTACACATCTCTAAGGTGAAACCACAAAGAAAATCACACTTTCTCTTTAGTTCTGTGTGAACTTTCAGTTTAATCCCTGAGGTTCTTGAGCTGTTGTGTCTTCAGAGCCACCCTCAGCCCTTCAGACAAAAGGGAGCTTCCTCTGTCTGTGGTGGTGCCCAGCTGGAAATAAATTTGGGGACTTATGAAGGCAAACCCCAAATTCTCTACTCACTCTCTGATAGATTTGGGGTTTTTTTTCACTTACAGATGACAGATCCACAGTTCTGCTCACTGATGCTGACTTTGGAGAGACATCCAAGCAGAAGTCCCTGACTGTCACCCACACAGTCCATTACCAGTCCGTGTCACAAGCCACAGGACCACTGGTGGATGTCTCTGATGCCCGGCCAGGAACAAGTAAGCACATGAGAAAAGGGGTTTTTCTGGAGAGGACAAAACCATAAAAAAAATTAATACTGTGCTCCTGTACTTGCATCCTCATCCTTCTGTCTTGAGAGTTGAGAGAAATCTATTTAGGTCAGCAGAGAACTTCTCTTAAACAATTGCACTTAGGGATTCAATAAGGTAAAAATTACATGTGCATCTGAAATGTAGGTGTAATCGGAAATAATTCATACCTGGCTTTCATTAGACCAAAGGCATGCTGGATTTTAATTTCCTGAATTTATTGGGTAAATTAGCTTAATGGCTTTTAGTGTCTAATATAATTTTTTTTCCTCTGTGATCGATCTTTATTGTATTTCAAAATACATCTTTCCTCCCTACCTCTCCATCAGGCAAGAAATACATTTCTCATTATCACTTTTTCAAAAAAAAAGTTTTATTTCTGGTTTTAGTTATTTTGCTAAATTACTTTTCTCAGATATATTCATGCTGGGTTATTCTTATAGTGATTAAAATACTATCATAAGTTAATATACTGATGCAATCCGTTCTTCTCCTTCCTCTCATGAATATGTTCCATATCTATGTAAATGGGGGGAAAAATACTAGATTGAAGGATTACTTATGAGTTAGGACTTTTACATAAGTGGAGTTCACAGCAGTGTGCAGTTGCTAAAATCACTTGGATTATTTCTATCCCCTGATCATTTTAAAATCTGTTTACTTAGTGAGTTTGGTGAGCATAAATGCTGACAGTTCAGTTGCTAGAAAGCAGATTGTTTGAAAAATCTTCACTTCATCCCCATTTCCACCCCAGTCTTTATAAAAAAAATAGCTGTTCTAGTCCTGAACTTGCTGCTTTTGTACCTCTGTCAGCTTTAAGATGTGGTCAGTCATTTCTTGAGGACTAGACTAGTACCACAGTACTAATACTAGTACCATATTTTTCCTCTATGGAGAATCATGGCCTTTGAATTAGAAGGGCCAGTGTACAGTTTTTTGTTTTCTTCCGGGGACCACTGTTGTCTCACTCCTCTAGTTCATGTTCACGCTG
This sequence comes from Pachyramphus minor, assembly GCA_013397135.1. Lineage (NCBI taxonomy): Eukaryota > Metazoa > Chordata > Aves > Passeriformes > Tyrannidae > Pachyramphus > Pachyramphus minor. The sequence continues at coordinate 11,079 of VYXB01004712.1, forward strand.
TCTGGCCTGTTCACTACGAGCAAAAATACCATGATATCATTTTTATCATGCTGGCAGATCAAGACTGTCTGATTGGACATTGTTTGCCAACCCTGCCTGTTCTAATAAGGAAAGAGGCACCACCCCAAAATCTCAAGCCTGTATCAAACCACAGCACTTTGTAGCCCCAGCAACTTCTTACCTAATGCCTTTACTGTGCGAAATTGTGTCCTTTATTCCACTGCAGCCAGGGAGGGAGAGGATTCCTTCAAATTAAACATGGATTTAACTCCTGTGTAGGAGTATTGTCTGTGTCCAGTCCTGCTTTGGAAATAAAAATCCACCATCACCTTTTTTATGCAGTAAAGATCTGATTGCAGAAGGGCTGGATCAAAGAATTCCAGAGAGTTCTCTGGATAGAAGACATCAAGACAGCTTTGACAGAAGCTGGGCTGTGAGATTTTGTCCAGACCCGGAGCTTTCTCTGTGAGAGGAGAACAGTGCCCAGCTGGGTGTCTCAGAGGTTATGGATCCTCCCACCTGAGCACACTCACACTCACTGGGTGGCAAATATTCCCTTACAGCACTTTTTAAGTTGTTCTCTTGTTCTTATTTGTTTATTTATAACAGAGGTGCTCCGTGACCCTTTGCCTTGCTCACCTCAGCTCTCTGCAGTTCTGTCTCAGCGTGTGACAGCCGAGCTGGGGCACCAGATGGGAGCTGTTTTCCATCACACTGCAGCTCTGGAACTTGCTGTGTCTGTGCTGCAGAGCCTTGCACAGGCACAGCACAGCTGGGGCAGAGCTGCTGCTCAGCACATGCTCAGCAGGACGAGGACTGACCTCCTGTGTGCTGGCAGGAGGCTCTCCCAGCTCCTACAGGCCACTGACAAAATCCCAAGGGATCAGAGAACAGTTGAGGCTTGAAGGGACATGTGGACATTGGTTAGTCCAGCCCCTCTGCTCATCTAGGGCTGGTTGCCCAGGGCCATGCCTGGGTGACTTCTGGATGTCTCCAAGGATGGAGACTCCACCACCTGTCACGGCAACCTGTACCAGTGCTCGGTCACCCTCACGGTCAAGTGGTTCCTGGTTTGCAGAGGGAAACTCCCATGTTCCACCTTGTGAAGTGTCTCTGATCCTCTCACTGGGCACCACTGACAAGATCCTGGCTCTATCCTCTTTGCACTTTCCTGTCAGGTATTTTATGTACAATGACGAGATTCCTCCTGACCTTCTCTTCTCCAGACCAAGCAGCCCCAGCCCCATGCCAGCAGTTGTCCCACCAGCACTCTCCTTCTTTTCTTCATGTTTTCCCTCAGAGCAAGCACAAGGCCCACTTCTGGCCACTCCACAGCCACGTGCCGAATTCCCACAGCTGGTGGATGCAGTAGTTTATAAAACCAACAGGCTGGGAATGTCATGCCAGGAGTATTTTTGGATGTTATCCACGTGAGGCAGTTCTGGGCTGCACTACCAAGAGGATCAATTATCAATGGCACCAGGTTCTAATTTTTCCACTGCTGTAGGGGAAGATGAGAAATAGGACAAGGATCAGACCATAGCTGGTATTTGTAAATAAATACCTTGTTTCTTTGAAGCAGCAGAATACAAATTCTCACTGGGAATGCTTAGGCAGAATCAATGCTCAGAGTCATTATCTGGGTATTGGATTTTTTTTTTAATTGCTTCTGCTAAAGTCTCTTACCTCAGCGACTGACAACTTCACCATTTGAATGTCAAAGAACATTTGAATAGCTTTGAATTTTTCATTTCTAATACCCTTTCTCTATTATCAGCTATATCCTTTCAGAAGCTTCGAGGAGAAATCCTTCAGTGCTGATGTAGTCACTCTCTGTTTGCCACTTAATTATTTTTTCTCTTGCACTTGCTTTGTTAGACTCACTTTTACAGAACAACAATTTATTAATAAAATTAAGGAGGTCAATCTTGGCACATAGTTTGCTTTTACTCTCTTGGTCCTGCTTTTATCTCTGGGATAATAAAAAATTAGAACATTGCTGACCTTAAACAAGCAGCAAATTATTTTTAAGGTTTAAGAAATCGTATTAATTTACTAATTGTTTTAAAGCAGTCAAACCTTTATGAACCTGTTCCTGTAACTCTGATGGCACTATTACAACTTATGTTTTATGTCTTGGCTACTTGTTGAAATAAAATTGGGAATCTGTAGCTGATCAATACTGTAATATAGTAATAGTATGTCCAGAACAGCAAATTATGTCACCACATTTCTGAGAACATCTTTTTAGAAACTGAGAGCAGGCACTGTGAGGTATTTCTGGGGGCATATCTCTGCTGATAATTTACCTTACACTTCCCTTGAGATGTGGTGTGAAATCCCTCACCAAATCTACTTGCCTTGTGCTCTTTCATATCCTAAAGTAGTTTTAGTACTGGAGAACCAGTTGTGCTGGAGTAAAGGGATCATGAATGTGTCAATGGAAGACTGATGGGGCTCCCAGCTCTTCATTGCACCTGCAAATGTAGAGTTTCATTAGAAAGAGGGTATTTCAAAAAAGCATTAGCAGTTGGGTAATGATCAGCACTTTTACTGTTCGTTTTTTCCTACCCAAAGAATGTTTTGGGTTTGATTTTTTTTAACTGACATGATTTCAGTGACCATCTCCTTCTGGAAGAGGGAAGCAAAGGGTCAAGTGAAAAAAGAAGGAAAATAAATGAGTGAATGATTAAGCAGAAGAATAGTCTCAAAACAAATATAATAAAGGTTAAATAAGAAGAGAGGTAAAATACTGTTCAAAGGTAGTCTTGGTAAAAGTGAATCCAGGTTTACTCTGGCCTCCTCCTCAGAAGAAGAAATTGCCTACTGTCTATCCTGATTTTAGGGGAAAATGTTCAGCACATGAAAAAGCAGTGTCAGAGGTAGAAAGCAGTAGGTGTGAGTGGCCTTTCACCATGAAACCAATATGATTGTTTCTGTTCTCTGTATAAGAACAAGCATCTGGCTTCACTCACATCCAGTCATTTACAGGCTGGAGTTTTCATCTCTTCATAATTCATCCTCTTAAATTTGTACACCCNCCCACCGCGCGCAACCGCTACGCCAGCCAGTGGACCCTCAACAGACCTCACCCCACCATATCAGCTCACACCCTCACCACGGACTGGAGGCTTCCCACCCCCAGGCCAGCGGGATCAGTGGACAAGGAGAGCGACAGCTACAGCGTCAGCCCCTCGCAGGACACAGGTACAGGGGCTCTCCTCGGGGAAAACGGGAACAGCAGCAGCTGCAGGAACGTCCTCGCTCCTGGATGTGCTTCATTTGGTGCTTGGGTGTTGTTATTCTTTCCCTGCTGAGCTGTTTTTCTTTTATAAGGGGTGCCACGAAGTGCTTGTGGTGCTAATGATAACAAATATTGTGCCCCTGGTTCCTCACACACGTACTGGAGTCCTTTGAAAGGTGATTTTTTCCTGTAGCTTCCTGAAGGAAGAGGAAAAACTAGGAGAATTTGCTGCCTGAAATGGCATTGACTAGAAAGGGGCAGTTTTATTAACCAGGAACGTCCCTGAGTCACACATGGGATGGTTTTCAGGTTTGAGCTACATTCACATTAGTATTTATGTTTTTGCATTCATGTAATATGGTCATAGGGTTTATTTCAAGTGGGGTAAAAAAAGAGAGGGAAAATTCTGGAAGTAGAGTCCAAGTCCAAATCCATTCCTAGCACTGCAGGATCTAGCTCTGGTTTTCCTGGGAAACAGCATAGGGTTTATTCCTCTGGATGATGTGTGGGGAGACACTGGATACATATTCTGCCTGCAGTCTTCATCTCTTCTTGCTGCCTTCGCATTAAAAATGCAACTGTAACTGAAAAATAAGCTTTATCCTCTGCCCTACAGTGAACAAGTGACAAAAAAGGCAAATAAATGAGTGAATGATTAAGCAGAAGAATAGTCTCAAAACAAATATAATAAAGGTTAAATAAGAAGAGAGGTAAAATACTGTTCAAAGGTAGTCTTGGTAAAAGTGAATCCAGGTTTATTCTGGCCTCCTTCTCAGAAGGAATTGCCTACTGTCCATCCTGATTTTAGGGAAAAAGTGTTCATCAAGTGTGTGTTAGAGGTAGAAAGTAGTAGGTGTGAGTGGCCTTTCACCATGAAACCAATATGACTGTTTCTGTTCTCTGTATAAGAACAAACATCTGACTTCACTCACATCCAGTCATTTACAGGCTGGAGTTTTCACCTCTTCATAATTCATCCTCTTAAATTTGTAGACCCTTATGTTGCCTCCAAAGGGTAATGGCACTCAATAGACACCTCCAGCCATCTGACAAACTTCATCCTGATTTCTTCAGGTAGAATTACCATAAAGCTTTAAGGATTAACTCTAACAGCTACACAGACATAAACAGCAAATCTTCTCTCAGAAACCCTTTCTGCAGACATTCCAAATTTCAGGTGCCTTTGGATGTGTTCCAACACATTGTCACCCGAGGATATATTTCCAATGTGTGTGGCAAAGGGCAGAAATTAAATTTACTGTGTGTTTTTAATAGACAAATAATGATTTTGTAAACAGACTTCAAAATCTATATCTTAACATAGCTACACTCCTACTCTGTGTCTACCTTTGAGCACAGTGATTCATGTAAGGGATAGCAAGCTTTAGGCCATGCTGAGGAAAGGTTTTCTTGTGCCAAAATGCAGCTCTATTATGCCACTTGTTTCTGGGAAAAGAATAGAGTTGGTTTAATCTAAGCTTAAAATTGTCAAATAAATGTATGTAGCCAAATTATGTGTTCAAGAATGAATTGAGCTAATGTGCACATTTGATCCCTTTTCCAATATGGAATTCAGATTTCTGAAGCCAGTTGATGCAGTTGATATTTGGCATAATTCAGCACTTCTTATGAAAGCAATTCCAGGTTTACAAAGCTGTAGCTTTTAAGCTTAGGAGAAATACATGACAGCAGTTTACAGTTGTAACTAAGCTCAAATGCTCCAATTAGAGGCCATTAGAAATTTTCTGATTAATCTAAATTTATGAAGTTCATCAAGTGTCATAAAGTTTTGTCTGGGCTTGGATGAACATCCATCAAGTCTAAAGTAGGTGTTCAAGGAGATTGGTTGTGGAATTGGTCATGGGTGTTCAAGCTGTAGGTCCTGAGCTTCACAGACCAAACATTTTATGATCTTTGCATGACCATCAGACACTGCTCTGTGGCACTGGGCAAATGCTGCCTTCTGGGAGTTTCCAGCTGACCAGAGATTTGGAAGGACGTTCCTGTGGTCTGATTTACAAATCAAATGTGAAAAACGGAATGATGTTTCCTGTGGCTGGAAAGAAAAAAAAAAAATTAAAAAAAGCCCTGTTAAGTTCTGGTCAACTCAAAATCTTAAGCAAGTTACAGCATATTGTAGAAGTACTTGTCATTTTAAATAATGTATGGCCCTATTTACAAGTGGCAGGAGTGCTGTTCTTTGGGCATGATGAAAACTGATGCAGGCACACAATAAAAAAGATAAAGATTTGCAATAACAACACACTTGCCTCTGGCTGCTGCAGGAGGCCCATTTTTATGAATTAGCTATTACATTGTGCCTGCTTATTGAACATCACCCCCAATGTCTGAAATTGTGCCGATCTTGTGACGAAACTCGACTTCTGCCCAAGGAACTTTTAGAAGTCCTCTGCTCTTCCAGCCCACTGGAGTAGAAGAGCGATGGGAGCAACAGCCCAGTGATTTGTCACTGCAGAAATAAGCCCTGCTCTTCCAGAATGCTTTTTAAAGTATCAGTAGCCATTTACTTCTTCAATAATGGTGTTGTTTAAGAGATATTGATATTCTCAGAACCTCATCAGCAGAAAAGAACAGCTTGTAGGTCATTATAACCTGTGTGTCAAATATGAATCCTCCATTAGCTTCAGCAGCATTGAAAAAAAGGCATTGAGTGACTGCAGGCTGTACTTACCAAATATTGCCTTTTTTCAGACCTTTGTTCCCAATGAAATGAGTTGGTGTTTTACCTGGTGTCTAGGGAGACAATATCTGAGACATACTGCTTTTATATTTGACCTTTGTTCTCAGGACTTTCATTAAAAAAATATAGAGATATAAAATGGAAACAGGACAAAAAAATCTGTCCTTTCTCATCTAGGCATCACCTTATCAATACACTCCTAAGATGCATTAAAAAGTTGATGTAAAGAAGATGTTCCTTATTTTGCTAAATCTGGGCTGTGGGTTTGAAACATTTTTTAGGCATTTAGGTTTTAGAGAAGTGATTTTTTGTAAAAAAATAAAAAAATAAAAAATCCCCCCAAAAAGTAACATTTTTAATTTGCCAAAAGTTGTTTCTTCTGAAACATGAATTTAATGTTAAGCCACATGATGCTGCTCACAGAATAAAGTTATGAATTATGTTTAACCATCAAACGAGTGACTAAACTAACACCTGTGCGGGCATTTCTAGTGAAGCAGATTCATTTAACTTGCCCTGATAATTTCTGCACTTTGTCCTGAAACGCCACCACGCTCAGAGCTTCCCTCCCGGAGAGGATCGTGCAGATATTTCCTTTCTCCCACTTGTTTGTATTCCCGCCCCTTCAGACCGAGCGAGGAGCAGCATGGTCTCCACAGAAAGTGCCTCCTCAACCTACGAAGAGCTGGCGAGGGCGTACGAGCACGCCAAGATGGAAGAGCAGCTGAGACACGCCAAGTTCACCATCACAGAGTGCTTCATATCAGACACCTCCTCGGAGCAGCTCACGGCAGGGACTAACGACTACACCGACAGCCTCACCTCCAGCACGCCGTCGGAGTCGGGGATCTGCAGGTTCACAGCGTCCCCCCCCAAGCCTCAGGACGGAGGGAGGGTGATGAACATGGCAGTTCCGAAGGCACATCGGCCAGGTGAGGCTTTGGAGGTGGCATTTGGGTCCTTGGGGGGAGAGTTTCGCCTCAGGCTGGGCAGCAGGGGAGGGTCTGTCTCAAGGGGAAGGGAAGTCCACGGTGTATCCTGTAACTACGTAAAGAGATAACTGCTTTTGTCGCAGTTAATGTAACACTTGAGCGTGTTCTCTCATCTACAGAAAACATGGAAATTTAGGAACAGGAGGAAGCTGTCTGAGGCATCAAATCCACTCCTCTACTCTTGCAGCCATCAGGCAGCTGACCCTTCTGGGATAAATAAGACCATATGTGGGTACATCTGCCCATCTCCAGCTCAAACCACCCACTGATAAAACGTGTCTCCCTGCAGTGCTTCGTGCTGGAGAGCAAAGTTCACTGTCATAGCAGCTCATAAAGACAGATTGTAGATGTTGTACCATCCCTTCTGCTTTGTAGCTTGTCACACATGTAATAACCCTTTGGTGATGTTCTGGAGCTGTTACACTCTCTCTTTGACGTCACCTAATACCAAACAAGGAATACCTAAAAGCAGGGGAATAAAAAATGGAGAAAATTAACAGTACAAGGAATACGGAGCCTTCTACCTTCAGAGAAATTTAAACCCACTCCAACTTCTCACTGACTGAAGGTGCCTGAGGGATATCCATCTGTTGGGCTCAATCAAATCTCCAATTCACAAAAAATGCTGTTTCAAGGGATACTCCGTGCCCAAGAGCATAGGGAGATTATTTGTGATACTCTGAGATCAAACAATTCATAAAATCTTCTCAGAAGATTTATCAGCCTTTGTTACAGAATACATGAAGTGACACTGTGGAGGAGGATTCAGATGGGGAAAAGGCATAATTATGTTTGTGTGCTTCCTGAAAAAAAAAGATTTATTTTATTTTATTATTTTGTATTTTATTTCCTTTTATCTTATTTATTTTATACAATTGCCAGTGTGGATGGGGCTACTTATATACACAGGCAGTAATCAGTAGTGGTCAGCTGTGTTAAAAAAAGAGAAATGACTGAGCTATGGATGGTCTTTTTTTAACTATTCACCATAAATGGAAAAGGCAGTGAATGTAGAGCAATGGAAGGTAGACAGTGGTATCAGGAAAGTCATTCAAAAGCAGGACCTGACACTGAAAAGAAAGCATAAAGGATTTTGCCAAGAGAAAGCTCAAAGAAAAATGTGGGAAGAAAAAGACCAAGCAGAAGGTAGAAAGTTATAATACTCAGGGCAGGAAATTAGTGTGTCACACAGATAGATAAGAGGGAAAATAAGTAGGAAATAAAATAGTGAGAGAAATTGCTGATTTCTGTGTAGTCACAGAGTAGAACCACAAACCCAGGAGCTGTAGAAATAGATAAAGATAAAAATACTTTTCATTTCTAACTCAAAAAAGGAAGATAAATATTTATCCCTGCTCTGCTAAAGGGAAGCATCTGCATTCACAGCAGCTCTTTCCTTCCAGTCAGTCAACAAATATTTTTTATCATTTCTTTAACAAATATCTCCTCTTTTCATGTTCCACATACAGTATTTATGCATATTTAGTGTTTGGAAGTGTTCTAATATATTCCGTATAAAGATGATTTTCTTGAGGGCAGATAGCACCAAAACTTGGTCCCCGTGCTTCAGTTAAAAACTTCCAGGTTTGGAACATCCTTAGAGCCCCTCTAGTGATTTACAGACTTGTAGTCATGTTTAGCTCTGTTAGTTTTAATGGCTTTTTTTTTTTTTACCTACTTTTCGTGATTACCTTTAGCTTTCCTTTGAGGTAAGGAATTGAAATATATTATAAAATTAATAATTAGCTTCATTACCTTGGAAAACAAAATTGAGTGTTCCAGGGGAGCAGCTTGAATGTTGGCCCATAAATATTGACTAATGCATTATTAAAGGTCACTTTAGGAAGGGCTTTAAACAAAACATGTGGACTGAAAGAATTTTCAGTAGTAGCAGACAGAGCAATATTTTAGTGTTCAAATCAGTGAGAAAAGACTTACTGGGCATCTTTCTTCTTTCACCCACCACTTCAGAAATTCTCCAGGGGTAATTAGTAATTCAAATTCAATTAATGAAAGTAGTTCTCCATTTGAGAATATGGAGAAGAAATAAAAAAACTTCAGGTATTTAGATTCGGTAGATGAGAACATTTGAGATAAAACTGCTCCAGCACACCTTCATTCTTCCTGGAAGGAAGTCTTTTCTTCCAAGATAACTTTTACCTGTTTTTGTGGTGCTTTGATTTTCTTCTCAGCCAACTCAATCCTTCTTGGACAATCTCACTTCCAATATCTTTTTCCTCTTCCTTCCTAATTTCTGACCTCTCTTTTCAAACTCTTCCCATTGCGACTTGTGGTTGCAGTGAAGGTTCAAGAGTTTGCAGTAAGTAACATTTGTTTTTCCAAATTATCTCCCAGCACTTACAAGACACTCTCAGAAAGACTGTTAGAAAAAGTTATGTTGATAAATGGGACATTTGGAAACTAATTTACCCCACGGCAAAGCTGCAACTTTCCACAATAACAGATGGAATTTAGTGGTGAAGACTTTTTCAAGCACAACTGACTGAGCACTATTTCTTAGCTTGGTGCTGCCATAAGTGTTGATATGGGCAAGCAAAATGTGGGATCACCTGAGTCTTGGCTTCAGAAGACCTTGCTGTGAGTTTCTGAGGGCACCCCAGCTCATGTCACTGATTGTTCCCTTGGTTTTCCTGAGCCTCCCATAGGATTCTCTGGTACCTGTGTAGCCAAGTCTCCTGATCAAACACTTCATGTTCAACTTGATGTCCACCAGGACCTCAAGGGCCTTTTCTGCAAAGCTTCTTCCCAGCTGGGTGGCCCTCAGGATGTGCTGGGGTTGTTCCTTCACAGGTGCAGCACTGTGCACTTCCCCTTTTTGATCTGTATGAGGTTTGTTTTGGCCCCTTTCTCCAGCATTTCCAGGTCCCTCTGGACGGCACCATGACCCTCTGGTGTGTCAGCCATGCTTCCCAGTTTTCAATCCACCTCCTTATCTGCTCCTCTGTCCCATAATTCATCAGCTTCTCCATAAGGATCTTACAGGAGACAGTGCCAAAAGCCTTTCTGAAGTCACAGTAGACAATATTTACTGATTTCCACTCATCTCCCAGGCCAATCATTTCACTGTATAAAGTTATCAGGGTGGTCAAGCATGACTTCCCCTTGCTGAATCCATGCTGACTCTTTGTTCTTTGTGTGTCTAAAGTTGGTTTCCAGGATTAACTGCTCCATCCCTTTCCCAGCCTGAGTGGCTCGTTGGTTCCTTCATCCTCTTTCTTGTCCTTCTTGAAGGCAGGAGTGATATTTGATTTCTTCCAGTCTTCAGGCACAATTTCAAATCTGTGGGATAAATCAGACCCTTTAGAAAAGTGGGTCCTGTCAACCTCTGTGCAGTGTGAATATTCTTCATGGTATAAAAATGATGGTGGTATGTTATTATTGCATCTTTCTCAGCATCAAAACTCCCAGAAGTTTGGGATTGGGATGACTCTTCTCCTCCCCACAGTTGTCACTAACTGGAAGTCTGGTTAGAAAGATCAGCTCCTCAAGGAACAGGAATATGGATTCATCATCTCAACAGTATAGTAGGTCCTTCCAGAGCAAAACTGAGGCAGTTTTCACATAAATATTCATAAATTTCAACAATTGCCACCCAAAGTTTATCTTAGAAGTTGCCAAATGAGTCAGTCCTTCATCCTTCAAAGAGGGACAGAAATTGGAAAGAAATGCACTCTCTTCCTACTTCCCACTGTGCCAATCAAAGAGTCTGTAAAGTAAAAAAAGGGGAGATAATTGTGGAGGTTCAAAGAGTTTTATAGCAATGCCTCTTTTTTTCTGTTTTAAAAATAATAACCACAAATTGAGTTATCACAACAATTATTTTTAACTGCAATAAACATTGCAGTAGCACTTTATTAAAAATAGATTCCCGTTATTATCATTTTAAATCTCAGTAATAGCCTCAGCCACGAAGCCTGTTGGGTTTTTTCCTTCTCTTTCCTCCTAAATTATTGTGCTGGAGAAAAGGACAGCTATTAACTGGGAAATATTTTGATATTTCTGTGCTTCCCCAGTGCTATTTATGTTGGTTTTTTGTGGGTTTTTTTGTGGACAGACCTCTTATTGCATAGTCTGGCAATGGAGTTCATGCTTGAAAGAAATAATATCTGACCAGGTCCTGAATAGGAAATATCTAGAAAATTTTCATCAGGTCTCTTGCCATTTGCAGAAACCTCCCTTCCACAGGGGTCCTGCAAAACCCAGACCCCCAGCTGCATTTTTCCTGTATGCTAATCAGCAGTAAAAAGAACCTCTTCAAATATATGATATTAAGCATCAGCTCGACTTGGACCAGGCAGGAACTTGTCTGATGGCACAAAGCAAGTGCCAGCTCATTTTGTCCATCCTTTTCTGCTTGGAAATCATATTAACATACAAACCCTGAAGGAGTAAAACATCTCAGATGCACTCCCTGAGAAAAGATATCACTCACTGAGTGTATCAGATGAGGGGATTTTGAAATCCATTTAAACCACGAGATTTTCTATCTCAGAACTCCTTCTATAAACTCTCAGCTGACGAAAGGAACAAGATTGGAGAGAAACCTGTTCATGAGAGTTCTAGAGAGGCAGGCTCTGAAAAAAAAGGATTTTCTAGGGACTGATTTCACAGCCATGGAGGTGAAAAGAACACTCCACTGCTCCATAGGGAACCTGAGTGCTTTCCTGGGTTCTTAAACCTGTGCCAAGCAGGAGCAGCCCTTTGCTGCTCCTCTGGAACCACTTTTCTCCTGCTGTCTTGCACTGTTGGTTGCTGAGGGAGGGCAGAGCTCCATCCTCTCTCTCTGCCAGCCCTTCTCCTGGTTCCCAGTGTCCCAGAGGAGATTTGCCCAGCAGACATCACCTTTTAACAGCAGCCCAAGGCCAGGCCAGGCCTACTCTGAGCCAAGCTCTCAGTATCCAAGTGTGGACACTTTGGGATTTAACAACTGCACACCTGAGTAAAGAAGGAGTTGAGCCCTCAGCCCACTGCATATTGACTAGAAAAAAACCTCTCCAGCTTTGCTGGAAGATCAAGTTCTTTCAGTATTTCAGATGCCTTAAATGAGGATTCTTGACCCAATTTACAAGTTTCTCGCTGCTTTGACTAATCCTGTTGACTTGTACAGCAAAGTCTTAATGTGTAGATAAGTATTAAGCTACAGAATGCAAGCACTTCATTAAATAATGATGTACAAAGGTCCCTTAAAATACAGTCTGGATATCACCTGCAGTGCCCAAATGTTGTTTTAAACACCCAATTCATGAAACAAATCTTCTTTTCCAGCATTCCGGTCACTACAGATAAAAATAAGCTGCTTAGCACAGTCAGAGAAATAAGAGCCACACAGTAATAGAAAGCACAGTGTTCTTCCAGTGTCAGCCCTGTAACCTGAGATGTCAACTCTTTTCACTGACCTACGAGTTCAGGGGTGAAGGAGTGATTCCCCTTCTGTTTGATGCAGGCAAGTGTGACACAGTGATTGGAGTGTATTTGGAGACTTGCTTTCTCTTGGAAAGCTGCTGGCAGAGCTCTGCAGGCTGAGGCTGTAACTGAATCCGATACAAATCAGGCCACTGGGGATTCAGGAAAGGCTGGGACTCTTCCCAGCTCACCTTTAGCCTCCTTTTCCCATGCCTATTATATTATCCTGCACTGACTAAAAGTGTGGTTGCACAGTTCCACAGTTTCCAGATCCAAAACTGAGTTTCTTCAATGCAGAGGAATCAATGTCTGACCTGTTTTCTGTTCAGAAATCCTGCAGTAAAGCATGTAAAGGCTAAGATATGGATTGTTTTCTTTTTTAGTTTTACACCTGCATTGTTTTCAAATACAATAGAATGTTTTTTCCATTAAATATATATCTATAATAGAAAATATACAAAAAATGTATGTGTACAGACACAATATATATAACATATATATATAGAACAAAGAAATCACCATCCTGACTCCACAATGGGGGACCAAGGTCCAGTTTTGAGAGAAGTACTTAAGGAGACAAATCAAAATAGGAAGGTGGAAAAAACAGCAAGACAGGCAGAACAGTTGTAAGTGGAGAAAAAAAAAATCTTCTTGCCTACATTTTTAACTGTAGTAAACACTCTTAATGTGTATGTTAACTTTTATGTATACTTACTTACATTTATGACATATTCTGAATTTACTCCCCTGGATGAGCACCTCTAATGTTTCCATATTAAATTCTCCCGTGCCTGGAACACCTTCTTTTTTATTTTCTACTGCACTGTTGGAAAACTGGGAACATGTCACAAAGAGACAGACTGTGCCATTTGCTGCTTATCATAGAAATGTCACATCAGTGATGAGAGGAAATTGCCTCTATCTTGTCTCAGGTTTTATTCCTGTGGAGTATCAGGAGCTTTTTCTCCTTCAGCTGAGAAAAGATGAACGTTCTGCAGGGATGAAAACCATTTAATTCTCCATTTAATTTGACATGACTAAACACTGGAAATCTTGCATTTTTGTTCTGGTGTATTTACAGGTGGGAAGGTTCACACTGCAAGTTTTTTAACCTTGGCAGTGCAAGAAAAAATGAGCTTAAAAAATGTTCAGATCAAAAGCTAAAATATTATTAGGTCAGAAAAGAAAATTATATCGATGTGAGTCTTGAGTTTAAATAGGATTTTTGGTTATACATACAAATTAATTGTAATGTGGAAGCTCCAATTTAAGTGGTGTACAAGATGTCTGCAAGCTAAATTCAAGTCATTGATGGCACTGGAACAGGTTGCCCAGAGAAGTTGTGGATTCCCCATCCCTGGAAGTGTTCAAGGCCAGGTTGGACAGGGTTTGGAGCAACCTGGGCTAGTGGAAGGTTGGGATTTTTTTTTTGCTTTGTGATAGACTAAAAGCTGCATGTTAAGGGAAACCCTCTCTCAAGAATGTCCATTTCCCGTCTTGCCAACAAAACCTTCCTTCTTAAAAGTGATATTTTTAAAAAATTTGAATTTAATTTAGTTTTGTTAAAGCTGATTATTTGCTTTGTGGTCCTTATATATATATCAATATATATCTATATCTATAAGCTGCAGCTGTTGAAGTAGACTACCCTTGTTTTCTGTAGCTTTGGAGGCATTTGATTGAACTGTAGTTAGTGGAGAGCCTAAAGCAAGGATTACATTTATCAGTATTTTTCAGCTACTTTCATGTCCTTACAGTCATAACTTCAGTGGTACATTTCTAAAACTACCAGCAAATGTTCCAAATCAAACCAAAGATGCTGCGTCTGCTTCAATTAACACCAGATTTTTAGAGCAGTCTGGTTAAGAGTCTCAATTCTATAAAAAACGAGATTTTGCGTGCTCATGTCATTTTAATTTTGAAAAATGTCCAATAATTTCACCTTCACAGTGTTGAGACACAGTGTGTGTGACTTCTGGGGGGGCTTTCAGGCAGCCCAAAGTAACCAGCAGCAGTTGTTTCCTGCAGGCACGAACAGCTCTGGCCTTGCTTTAAGGTCCTTGTAGTCATTTACAGCCGTTCCTGATTTAAGTGGCTTCAGGCTCTGCTCATTTCCCCTGTGACAAGAGGACCTGAATGTAATCTGAGATCTACAGGAGAACTGAGACTGTGACATCTGAAAATGTAAGGCAAATCTTACCTGCACGAAAGGTCATGATCGTGCTATTTTTTGAAATTAAAGTGGGAAATCATGTCGCTAGGGAAACCAAGTTTTGTTTTAACAGTACATTCTTCATCTGGCTGTGGTGATGGTCTTTGCCATCCATGAAAGGGCTTCTTTACAGGCTGGCCTTTAAAGCACAGCCAGCTGTGTCTCAGGATTGTTCATCTTTTTTGTGTCAGCATCCTTAATTTAAATGTGAGAACTTCTGGATCCCGGTGGATTAATTAACAAAAATGCCATGATGCACCTCGTCAGCATCACTTAGGTGACTCAAACTGATGGACACGTGGAGCCCCAGTGGCACCAATTCAGCCATTAATTCAGCAGAGCAGCAGGGCAATGCTGATACTGGTTTCCTTGTTGTAGCCTGACCTCCCTGTGCCTGTTAGGAGAGTGTTTTGCTTATCTGTTCCCTCGGCACGGCCAAGTTCATCCATGAATTCAGGGTATGGCCAGAGCCTGTTGAGGTCAACAGAGTTCTGATTTCATAAATACGCTTCAAACTCCTCACCTCTCCATCCTCTCTGCTGAAATCCAGTCTCTTAACTGGAATTAATTGTAGGAATAAGCCGGTGAAGGTTGCCAGTTTCCATGGAGCCGCGATCGATTGAACCCTCGGCTAAAGTGCTGCATAATTGAACAGCTTCTGTTTGCTGCATCCAGGAGCAGCCAATGAGTTCTAAAACTCCAGCGTTGCTAACCAGGGTCACCTGAGCCAGGGCTCCAGCACGGTTTCCCGAGTTTTCCCAGCCAGTGGGCAGGAGAGTGCTGTCTCAGAGCATCCTTAAAAATGCATGAGGCCGCTTGCGTGACAAAGCCGAGGCGGAAAAGCAGCGCTCCCGGACTTCACTTTTCTATCATCATTTCATTATTTATTGACAAATTTGCTGACCTCAGCTCTGGAGCGTGTATTGATTCACACGGTGAGGCCCCTTTTACGTGTTTTTATAACTTAGATTTCACATTAAATCGAAAAAGGAGGGCATCAGTTCTGCAGGTGCCCCAGCTGCGTGAGGCTGAGCATCCACCTGGCGGATCCATAGGTCCTAAATCTATCTGACCCCTGGAATTAATCAATTTTTCCTTCCTTACTCAGCTCAGTGCCAGAGAGGCCCTTAAAAATACGTCACTTCTCCTTGAAGTTACTTCTGAAAGGTACAATGCATCTGACAGATCTTCTGAAAGTGCAGCACTGAATTAAAGACCAAAGTTCTGCTGAGAGAAATGCAGACCAAAAACATGCTTCAGCTCCTGTTTCCATTGAACCTTTCAGGAACAGGCAACAAAGTGATAATCAAGTCTCCTGCCACTCAGTCAGACAGGTGCACAGACTGTTATGTTGATGTAGTTCAGCTGTATATCCTCAGTTAAACTACAGCAGTCCTGCTTTTGCTTTAAGACACTTTGATCAAAGACTTTTTCTTGGAATCGGAAGGTTTAACTCTAAATGACAAAATGAATCACCTTTAAAAAAAGTCCACATTAGTTGGAATCCTCGTTTTCAGTCACTTAAACCTAATCTCCAGTAAGTATAAATCAATTTATAGTCTTGCTGAAATCAATACAGCCACTGATTTATAGCAGCAGCAAATTTGGCTCCTGAACTACAGTTTTATTGATATCCTGGTGTTTCTTAAGAGATAACTCCAAGGATTGCAGTCAACAGCAACTGTTGGTTTTATTTTTTTTTCTGTGAAACACAGCTGGTATTTTGAATATTTGTAAGAAAATGCCACTTTAAGCAGACTACAATGTGCAACATTTAACTAAGTGTTATAGATCTTCAAATTATCTGTGGAGATGCAGTTTTCCTGGAGAAAACTGCCACTTACAAAGCCCTGCAGTGATGATGGGGAAATTCTGATTTCTCCATCTAGAAAAGGGGAAACTTGGCTGTTTTTCTAACACTTTTCACCTGCTTCCTATTCAGATGATCACAAATATAAACAGCATAAAGATGGGGTGTTTTGCTGTCTGCAGAAACACAGTGAGAAGCCCAGGAGATGTGATGGTGCAACAGAGCCATGAAGGGCAGGTTGGCAGCTGGAATGGATCCAGACACCTCCCTGGACTTGTCCAACAGCATCCATTGAGTCAGTTTAAAAGTGTCCCCCAAATGCTGAGCACTTCAATCATTTTTCTTGGGCAGCTGAGCAGAGGTTGAAGCTACTCTGGGGAAGGGAAGACCCTGTGCCTGCTCTCGAGGCAGGTTTTTCACTAATGAGAAAACTCTGCACTGCCCTCTCCCCACCCTTCCTTTCCCCTTCTGCTGCTTGGCTTCCCCTAAGACTGTAATTTAAAGGAGTGCTCAGACCTTTTGCCATTTATTCTGGATCAGACAATCATTAAATCCACTTTTTGTCTTGAAAAAGTGGGCTCAGAAGGAGTCTGTGAGCTCCTGAATGTGCTAATAACAGTGTGCTCCTGTTGACTGAGAGTGAGCTGAGGTTCCCATTCATTCGCCCCGTCAGTAATTTGCAGGTGGAAAACTTCCCCTCTGTTTCCATTACTGATCAATACTGGCTCTAGAGAGTGGAGCCCTGTCGTTCAAAGCATCCTTTTTGCTGCTCACTTGTGGCATTTTACAGCAACATTTGCCAGAAAATAATAATTAGCAAGCAAAAAGCATTGGGGAAGCAGTTCCACACTGAACATATCCCGACACCAGCCGAGCAAGGAGGTGCAGGACTGATTCTCTTTGCCTCTCCCTGTTTGGCTGAGCAGGACACAGGATCAAAGTAACCAGATAATTGGCTTTATTGCTCATTAAGTGTATTTATACCTGGTGTTGCAGCGTGCTGGGAGCCTGCAGGGCTGACTCTCAGCCTGTTGGTGTGGGAATGGTTGAGGCGCAGTGCGGAATGCTCTGCGGGATCAGTGCAGGATACACGGACAGGAGATGGACAGAGAGGGAGCACCAGCAGGTTTCAAACACTGACAGCAGCAATTGTAAGGAATGTTATTGTGCTGCTATCAGTCTGGCTGCAGATCAAGCTGCTGCTGTCCAAGAAAGCTTTGCCTGCTCACTTTTAATGGTGTGTCAGGTTTTGATGTGACAAAAACCTCTGAACATCACTTATGCTCTTTTTTTTCATCAAACCTCTCACCTTGGCCTTGCAAACCCTCCTCTCTTTCCTTGTTTCTACTGCAAGTTTTTTTTATAGGCAGCCTTTGTGCTGAAGAACAGCCTGTGAGCAGCAGCAAAGGCTTCACTGCTTTAGTTACTGTGAGAGTGAGCTGGAAAAACCCACATAATTTTTTAATCCGCATAAACCAAGGACTTAAAGCTGTTTGTCAGCAGCTCTGTCTCCTTTGCTTCCTTTCAAAGGAAAACACAATATCCCACCAGTGCTTCCCTTTCCAAACTCAGGGCAAGCCAAGAGATTCCCAACATAGTGGCATTCCAGAACACTTCCAGCACTGCACAAGGTCATGCTCAGGTCCCAAATCCACAAAGCTGCATCAGCACCTCACCCTGTGCCAACAGAGCTGTATGGATTCAACTCTGGCATGATTTCTGATCCCATGGGATCATTCCAGGGAGGTCTCTTAAGAGCTTTTTTTTACCCACTCACCAATTGAGGTAAGATGTGTGAAAGCCCTACTTGACCCACCTCATTCCTACCTTTGTCAAATAGAATATCCTGTCATAGTCACCAGCCCTACTTTACAAAATTCTCAAGAATAATGCTTCAAAGAGCACAGAACTTCCTTCACATGGCAACCAAAACTTGAAAACCATCAGGCTGTGCTGGAGTGTTGTGAAGACAAATTGCTTTTGCTTTAGTGGAGGTTATGATTCATGAGAAAATGCACAGAACTATCATGTAAAAACTTGGTAAGAGCCTCTTTTTTTTTTGCAGTCTGGGATGATTCCTGTATTGAAAATAGCACAAATCCTTAGATTTTTTTTATTTTTTTTCTGGAGCAGATGAAAGGAAAAAAAAAACATGCAAGCTCTCTGGCATTTGAAAGAGGAATGAGGTAAATCTTTTGGGAGAAAGGAGTTTTAGTTCTGCAGACAAGACAGATATCTTGAAGAAAATCCAAGATAAGTTGAGCAGTGATATTTTTCCCTCCATGTAGCCTGTCAAATTCATCCCAACCTTGCCCATACCTGAAGCTGACCTCTAGAATAAGGCTAAAAATATCTCTTGTTGCTTTGCAAAACTTGTTTTATATCAGCTTAGTCGTACAAAGGAAACAAAGGGAAGTATTTATTGCCCAGTGCTGCATTAACTCAGAAAATACTCTCCTTTTGGTAGAATATGTTGCTTATGGTAAATATCATAGTAAGTTATTTTTAGCATTTGTTTACAAATATTTATTTGAGCCAACATTTTCTTAAATGTACTACACTGAATAATTCATTAGAGGGTTGGCACTCAGATAAAAACAGACTGAGGTAGCTCTGCATTAAATTGCTGCATTCTGATTTCACTGGATGTTTATTATTTCTCTACAAACTCAGGGTTCTAATACAGCAAATTTCCCTTTTTAAAAGTCTCAGAATCACAGAAAGGTTGGGCTTTGAAGGGACTTCTGGAGATCATCCAGTCCAAACCCCTTTTTTTTTTTTTTTAAATGCATCAGAAAACTGTAGTTTTAGAATGTCCTTTGTACTAATTAAGCCAAAATGCATGAATTATTAAACATGCTCGTTTGCAGCGCTCATGCACTTGAAAGGTTTGCTTTCATTACTAATAAGGCACACACACAGCTGAAAAGAGGTAATTAGAGCATCAAAGGCAATGAACCATCCTGAAACTTCATAATGCTTTCCCTGCTAAAAAACACCATTCAGCTGAATAGCAAGAAACCAAAAAAAATATCTCCACTGTTGTGTCCAGAGGATAAGAAGAACCAAGGTCTTTCCAAGCAGCTCCATACATACAGCAAGAAGCTTTTATTCTGCTCAAAAGTACCTTCAAAATTGATGTAGGAATGGCAAAAGTGAACCCCTGCGGTTAAATTTCAAAGACCGTGTTTTCAAGTCAGAAACCCATTAGTTCTTATAAATCAAAGCCTTTTTTTTGCCTTTTTTTTTAATCCTGTGAGGCCGTTTCAATCCAAGCAGAGAAGAAAAAGTTCCTTTCTCCAAATTTTTCTTTGCCGCTGACTTTAATAATGTGCTTTGTTTTAGGAGCAGTTGCAGGGAAAGATGCTTCTCGCGGGTAAGAAGGAGCAGTGGGCACTTTTTATGATGGGAAAATGTGTACATCACATCAAATAATGAGGGCTCTGTGTAAGCCATGTGCTTTGAGCACCCAGCTTTGGAGAGCAAGTCACACTCTGTGGCTTCTCATTACTGCAATCTTGTTGGAACTTCGCCCCCAGACATTTAGAAAAATTACAGTGAAATGACTGCATATTGTTTACACAGATTATTGACTGTGCTTTCTTATGTAGATTGAAGGAGGGGGGTAAAAAAAAAAAAAAGGTCTTTTTTACATAGCCTGAAGCTCCTAAATACACATGAGAAATGTCTAGACAGCAGCTTGAAAATGAACCTCCTTCTCTGCAAGGTTCAACGCTCATATTTTATAGTCCACTCAAACCCATCGCTCTGAAGAAGTGGAAATGTGTAAGACACAGGAGCAGCTCTCCAAGGTATCCACAGGGAACTGCCAATGAGCTGTGCTCCGGCTGCTGCTCCGCTCCAGCTCCTTCCTGGAGAGTCAACCGGAAAGCAGAACATGCAGTAGGAAGAGGGAACGGGTGTGAAAGGACCTGGCAGGTGTTAACAAGGCAGTGGGTGTTGTGCTGCCTGAAGTGGTGTTGGGGTGACAGACTGCTTTGGGAAAAGGCTGATTGTTGTGGGGAATAGAATCATGGAATGGGTTGGGTTGGAAGGGAAGTTAAAGATCATCCTGTTGTACCCCCTGCCATGGGCAGGGACACCTTCCACCAGCACAGGCTGCTCAGAGCTCCATCCAACCTGGCCTTGGACACTTCCAGGGATGGGGCAGCCACAGCTTCTCTGGGCAACCTGTGCCAGGGCCTCACCACCCTCACAGCCAAGAATATCTTCCTAAAACTAACACTACCTTCTTTCAGTTTAAACCTTTTACTCCTTATCCTATCACTCCATGTTCTTGTGAAAAGTCCCTCTCCAGCTCTCTTGTAGCCCCCTTGAGGCATCAGAACAGTTTCTGAGGTTTCCCCAGAGCCTTCTCTTCTCCAAGAGAACACCCCCAGCTCTCCCATCCTGCCTCCAGGACCAGATTCAACCTAGAAAATCAGTCCTTCTCTTCTTGGGCTGAGGGATCCCTATTTAGCATGGGGTTGCTAGAGAAACCCCCCCTTTCTGACCCCAGCAGTCTCCAAGCATCCCTGCCAAGGGGGAAGGTATTTCTTTGGCTCTATAATTAGTCACAAAGTTTTCACACTGCTATTGCTGTGTCAGAGGTGCATTTTGCTGCCCACACCTGAGGCAGCCAAACCAAGGCCCTCAACAACTTTGTCAGTGGGGCAGCATCACTCACTCCTACACTCCTGCCTCTCTCCCCCACTGGGGAGGAGTGGGGAGGAACAGGGCTCCTTGTTTAGGATACCGGGATGCTGCCCTAAGCACAGCCCCAGGGAGCAAGTGATAGGAGCATTTCTCATCCAGGCTGTCTCCTCCCTGGAGCCCACAGGGAATGGTCTTGGGAGCAAACTGAATTTTGGAAAGACTTGGGCTAAAAGGGAGTGCAGAGCAAGGAACTGAGGTGCAGCATGGGTGACCAGGGGAGGGGGGTCTGGGTTCCAAGGGGACAGGGAAGGTGTTGGGCAGCACAGCTGAACCCACAGGCAGCTCAGTTCAATGTCTGTGAGTAACTGCAGTGATTTGGTGTCTCTGCCAGGCCACGTGTCCATGTCCTGTTGGACTTTCCCCCAGCAGCAGGTACGTTGCTGAAATAAGTCTCATATGCACAACGTGTTTGGCATGAAAGGTAGTGTAGAAGAACAAGGTAAATAAACCCAATTAAAGTTAACACAATTGACTTTTCAAGTGGCAATCAGTGGGATTATAAGTATAAACCTCCCCTCTCTCTCCAACCCTACCTAAATGTTGCCAAGGTGCATGTCAGCCTAATCTTGAGATACGCACATCTTACTCCACAGGGGTTAAAAAATGTGTGCCATGTGTCTGTGTTGGAGATGGAGCCAGAATAAAGCATCTGGTGTCAGACAGTGCTTGGGGATTTCTATAGGAATAAACAGGGATTCTGTCCAAATGTAACTTCTCAGCAATTCTCTGCCTGTGACCTGAAATTATGGATCGAGCAGATGCTGTTGGTCTTTTAGGTAAGACTCGCAGTGCCCTGACTTATGTGAGAAAGCAAAGGACCTGTTTTATTTTAGGTCATCAGACAGCTTTTACCTGGGTTAGGAAAAATGCAACTGTTATGCATTGTTTTATCATGAAGAAATGCTTTCCTGCTCTGTTGTTTATGCCACTGGCGCAGGTCAGCCTTAATTTCTGCTGCTGTAAATAGCTCATGTAGGCTCAGGTGCCAAGATTCTCCAACTTTAAACATTCAGGATGCATCCCATCTGTAGATGAGACTGTGGGTTTGATGTCTGCCATAAAAACCAAAAGAAGCTCCACACCTGCAGAGGTCTGCAAAGAAGGGGGAATACTCTTCTTGAAGGCTCCTGTAACTCTGCTTTTTTTTCATACGTACGTGAGGTTATACCATCGAATATTTTTAGAAAGGAATGTCATTATGTGCCTGATTACCTCTCATTTCCTTCAAGGAACATTATGAATACCTAACAGGCCCAGGAATCAGGGGAAATAACAAATAAGAGGTTTTCTTGACAATACAGAACAGAAAGAAAGGCTGATGGAGGAGCTCGGGTGCCCCGGTGCATTTTGCTGCCGCAAAAACAGCAGCACGTTGATGGTCACAGTGGTAAAAAATCATTAGTGATTTAAACCCAGTGATGATGGTTGGCAGTTAAATGTGGGTATATTCAGGACAAGAATGTTTCTGTGTGGTTCAGCAACCCCTTTAAGACTATGCATCCGTAGTGTCTTGCATCCATTTTAAACATTTTAGTCCTTCCACTCAAGATTGGGGGCCTATAATTGGAACTGTGAAGGTTTCCATTTAAAATGGAAAATAAGAAGTGGAAAATAAGAAATGGAAATGTACTGAGCATCCATGAAAACAAAAACCTATTCTTTTAGGATTTTGAGAAAAAAAATCCTAATCTTTTCAGTTTTATCTTCTTCCTGCCTTGAGTGCACATAAAGCACGTCGCTCTCCTCGCTG
This sequence comes from Pachyramphus minor, assembly GCA_013397135.1. Classification (NCBI taxonomy): domain Eukaryota; kingdom Metazoa; phylum Chordata; class Aves; order Passeriformes; family Tyrannidae; genus Pachyramphus; species Pachyramphus minor. The sequence goes on from VYXB01004712.1 coordinate 33,928, forward strand.
TTGTCATCCTATCACAGAAACAAATATTAACAGTGAATTCTTATGGATGTGCCCAAAAGAAGTGTGTTGGTGCAGGATTCTGGATGATCCTTGGCTGAAAATCAATGTATCATTCACAAATGCTGCAGTTGGGTTGATCACAGATCCCCCACTTTGGCTGACTCCCCTCCCCAAAATGAGCGAAACACGACGTAAGTTTTATAAATAAAGACTTATCTTGCCCCTTTTGCCTCCCCAGGTGATCTCATGCATTTGCCACCCTACCTTAGGATGGACTTTTTATTGAACCGTGGTGTGCAGGGCACGAGCAGAGACCTGGGTTTGGGCCAAGCCTGCTTGGAGCCCCAGAAAAGCCGGACCTTGAAGCGCCCCACCGTCCTGGAGCCGATCCCCATGGAGACATCCTCCACGAGGGATGTTCAGTCATGGCAACCTGGTGCTGTGGCGACGTTACCTCAGCGAGAAGGAGCTGAGCTGGGACAGGCAGCAAAAATGAGCAGCTCCCAAGAATCCCTGCTGGACTCCCGGGGCCACTTGAAAGGAAACAATCCCTACGCAAAATCTTACACCCTGGTATAACAAAAAAGAGCATGGCTGGACAGTGGCTGTAAATATTTACACTGAAAAAAACAAACAAACAAACAAATCCAATGAAAGCTACCTTTTTTTTATTGAATTCCAATATTTATAATTAAAGAAGAAGATTGCCAAAATATTTGACAAAAAAAAATTAATAATATGAACGACAGACAGTGCAAAGACTCTCTTGCTTTTTTTCTGTCTGAGTGTGAGCTTCATCTGACTGGACATCTGAATTTTTGGGTAAAAGAGTCCAGTTTTCTGATCTTCACAAGCGTTTGTGTTTTTACTGATTTTCTACGAAGTGCATGGAGACTTAACTAAAACATTTTAACTGGAAGTTCCATCAGACAAGATTTAAAAGGGAAAAAAAAAATCACACATAAAAAAAAAATCACCCTCTTTGTGAATTCAACAGGAACATTGATTTGGAAAAATAAAAAGTCTTTTGTCATGTTTGCACTTTTTTTTTTTTTTAAATTAGAAAATGGGTCCTTGATTGTTCTTTTTTTTTGTTGTTAATTAGGATGAGTGATGTCAGTGGAGTGAGGAGATTGATTTGGTTTTTTTTTTAATATTAATTTAATGAGACACTCTTTGCATTTTGTCTATGCGAAATAAAAGGGTCTTCTGCCTTTATTTGTGATGTCTGATTCCATTGCCTTTAGCTGGGTTTGTTTTTCCCAGGTGTAATAACCATGTCAGTACCATACTCTGAACAACTTCCTGTGCCTTTGGGCAGAAAAGGGAAAGCAGGGGTCATACCTTTGGGAAAAAACTGGGATTCACTTACCCACCACCTTTTTTGCTGCCACGGGGCAGAGAATGGGAGCAAGTCCTGAGTGCCCTGAACCAAACCCACCCTCAGCATGGGATTCATCTGACACCAAGAGGCTTTTGCTGGGCTTCAATATTTGTTGGATGAGAAGAAATGTGCTGATGTTACTTTACTTACTCCTTATGAATGGATCTTGAGTCCATTTGGGAGCAGCTCTTACAGAAATGAGTTGCTTATGTAAAGACTTTGGTGGGGGGAGGGAAACAGCTTTTCCCATAATAAGAAATCTGGGATGAAAAAGTTATTCCAGGTCTAAGATCAACGTGTCTTTCTTCAGAGGGAAAAAAAATCTTGTTATGTGGGAGCTGTCAGCTCCTATTACTTTGTTGCATCTTTGGATTCCATGGGAAGTGATATTGCTTGTTTTATAGGAAGCATAAAAGATTGAACGGCACAGTCGGTGGCTTTTGCACAACAGCGTCGGGAAGTGCCTCCCTGTGTGTGTCCTGGCCACCTTGGAGTGCCCTGACCAGGAGAACAGGGAAAAGAGCACCCCAAATTAGTCCCAAACTTGCTGGCTGGGAATACCAGCTTAGGTGTGGAAGCAGCAGATCTTGGAATGCTTGGGCAGGATGGGAATGTTCCGTGATTTCCCCAGTGGGCGACGGTGTGGGCACTGCTCCTGCAGACATTCCTGCCCCAGGAGCAGTTCAAGTTGTTGGAAAACAGGAAGGTGCAGCAGTGTATAATTGTTTCATTGCTATCATTAATGGACTTGTGCTGTTTTAAGGGCAGTGAGTTAGCAAAGTGCTTGAAATGAATCAAGCTGCGCTTGCATCCTTAGCTCTGTCAAGCCCAAGTGCTAAAGTTTGGGAATTCCAACAGAAGAAGCCAAATGAAGACATCCCTGAGGTATGTACTTCTTCTGGAAATACAAAGGAGTGATGAGATGTCACTCAGATAAGGAACTACTTCCTATCTAGTCTGGCTATTTGACCAATATGGTCATAAACTGTGTTAAAAAAATTTAAAAAAAAAAGAAGAAATACATCATAAAAAACAACCAACCAAACAAAACCCGTCCACAAACCCAAAAACAAACAAACCCCCAACCTTTTGCCTCCATTAAAAAGAAAAAAAGAAGTATTTTCAAACAGAATGAAAAAACTATGTGATAGTGCTATGGTTTAATTGGCATGGTGGTGGTTGGTCAAAGGTTGGACTCAGTGGTCCTGGAGGTCTTTTCCAACCTAAATGATTCTGTGATGATTACATGAAAGATGATTACATTCAATTTGCTTTGGTTCGTTGTGTGGTTTTGTTTTCCACAGAGAAAAATGTTGGTGATAAGAACCTGATTTAATCATGCAGAAAGAAATCTCTTTAAATATTTCCCATTGAAAAACTCCCCAGAAAACGAAACTTTTATGGAAGATTTCAGTTCTTTTTGATTTCCTCAAAACTCTTTCTGCTGTGCTCAGCTTGAGCTGGATGGGGCATCAGCACTGCATGTACAAACAAAAATTGATTTTCTCAGTAGCATTCAGGATTTCTGAGTCTCAGGCCAATTTTATATTCCATATTCCAAGCTTCCTTTTTGTCCTCTGTAAAAAGGTGAAAATCTTTTGGGCAAAATCGAGGCTTGAGTCATTTGTTCCCGTGGCTCTTGACTGGCCTCAAGCACAGGGGTGGTTGGTCCTGTGGCTCCCCACCAAAACTTGCCTTCAGCGAGATATAGAGAGGAAATATTCCCATTTTAAACTCCTGGTGACTGCTGAGAGTGGAAACATTCCAGTATCTCCCCACACCTACCTTTAGGTGACGATCTGGAAAGTGCCAACCGTCCTTGACTTAATGAGACTTCCTCCTCATCTGTATTCAACGTGCCTGGCAATATCCATCCTCCTTATGAAGTGGAGACGCCTTTGGGGGGCCCATATTCAAAGAAATTCATTGCAAGGCTCCTGCTGGTTGAAATCAGAGTGGATCCAGGGCTGCTGCTTCACTCAGGGAGGCTCAACCCCACGGGGTTCCTGGCTCCGTGCCCCGCATCCAGCCGGCTCTTCGGGATGTGTGACTGTAAACATGTGCACAGCCCCCTTGGCTGAGGGGGTTTAGTGGCTTTTAATCTTCCAAACAGCACTGGAGCAGCAGAGCTGGATAAACATGTAACAGAAGACTTAAGGAAGTGACTGTCCTCCCATCCAGTCAGGGTTTGGAGGTGAACCTCAGATCAGTGCAGCTGGGAACAGACAAGTCCCTGCAGGACGACAGAAAACGTTCTGGTGTGTCTCTACCAGCACCACTGCAAATACTTTCCTGTAAGAGAACCACCAAAATCCATGGATTCTGTATGCCTGCATCCTGGCATGTGGTATACTTAGAATCCCAGAATCATTTAGGTTGGAAAAGACCTCTAAAATCATCAAGTTCCCCCCAGAGCACTGAGTGCCACAGCCAGGCCTTCCTCCAGGGCTGGGGACTCCATCACCTCCCTGGGCAGCCCCTTCCAATGCTTAAAAACCTATTCAGTGGAGAAATTCTTCCTGCTGTCCAACCTGACCCTTCCCTGGTGCAGATTTTTGGCCCTTTCCTCTTGTCCTGTCACAGGTTGCCTGGGAGAAGAGACCAAACCCCACCTGATGAGAAACTCCTCCCAGGTGCTTGTAGAGAGCAATAAGGTCCCCCCTGGGCCTCTTTTTCTCCAGGCTGAGCCCCCCAGCTCCCTCAGCTGCTCCTGCTGCTCCAACCCCTTTCCCAGCTCCGTACCCTTCCCTGGACAGGCTCCAGCCCCCAGTGTCTCTGAGGGGGCCAGGACTGGACACAGCACTTGAGGTGAGGCCTCACCAGTTCCCAGCACAAAGGGACAATTTCTGCCCTGGTCCTGCTGCCCACACTATTTTTGACACAGACCAGGTGCTAGTGGCCTTCTTGGCCACCTGGGCACAGGGTGGACACACTACTTCCCCCCCAGCACCAAATGCCTGCTTGGACAATATTCATGTAAGTGAAAACAACAGTTGGCATCAGCATGAGATCTCAAAAGAGAAGCCCCGAAGTACCAGAACATCAAGGTATCAATGGGAGCACAAAACTGTGACTCCATCTGAGTCCTGAGGGTGATAGGAGACTTTACTTCAAAAGAGGAATTTAGGAGCTAAAATTCTTCCCTGCCTTCTGCCTACTAGAAACCAGAGCTCCTTAGAGAGACTCACTGCTTTTCACTTTCCACTTTTCCTCATACCCCAACCTCAGGTAACCCTTTAATGACTCATAGATAGCAATTAACGCTCCCTTTTTGTCTCAAATGAGTTAGCAACTCCCTCACTCCTGCCTTTTCTAAGAACCCTTTTATCCTTTATTCCATTACTGTTTCATTTAAATTGTCTGATTAACGCAATCACGTTAAACTCAGTGCAGCTTTCCCCTCTCCTTGTTTTCAGGGTGGAACTTGCTTTTCCTCTTCAGAACCACAGACATTTTGACTGCTTGAAAGTTTATCTTTTGGTCAGTTATTTTTTTTAACCAGGTGAGAAGAGTTAGGAGTTATAAACAAGGTGAGGTATTATTTTACTGAATAATGCAGTTGAAAAACAAACTAAACAACCCTGGGCTGCCATCTGGGACAAAAGAAAAAAATCCAGAGGAGCTTTGTGCAACCAGCTTTCCCACTTTCCCAGGCAGCTGGGGGGATGCAGGTGGGCAAAAAATCTCTTCCTGATTCCTTACATGAAGTAATTTGGGGTAAATATCTTCAGACTTTGACACCCAACATCCTTGGCCAGCACAGTCAGGGGATTTTTGCTTGGTTGGGCTTTGGGTGTTTTTTAGAGGGTGTCTCTTTTATTCTGAAGATCTGAATAGCAGGGAGGTGGGATTAGAGGGCAGCTGGAAAGACAAACTGCCAGCACACCGTTTTCCTGGGCAGGCTGAAAAACTCTCCCAGAGAAGGAAGCTTTATTTTAGAAGGAAGGAAAGGTAAAAAGAAGAAGAAGAAAAAAAAGCATACAGCCTGTTCATAGTTTCGGGGCTAGTCAGGTTATTTTAGGTCACAGCAGTTGCTTAATGGGCTCTCTTGGTTGACTATGAAGCATTCCAGCAGGGAAAAGAGAGTGCTTTTCACCACTAATTTTCTCTGAGCTTGCCTGAGCCTCCCAAGGGAAACGTCCCCACCTCCCCAGAAGGAAAATGCCTCTGCAGGAAGTGCAGGAGCCCAGCACACCCCGCCAGCACTGCTGGGGGGTCACGCAGTGCACTTCCCTGGGGGAGCCTTGTACTTTCTCAACCACTCCTCCTGTTTTCACAATGAATTTTATGCTCCTTTCTTTCAGGATTTCAGGGCAGAAGGTGCTAGAATTGGCACAAAAGGGCTCTACAACTATTTTCAGGGTTGACAAGGACCCTGCAAACTTCCCAGCAGGACTTCAGCTCGCGGGACCGTTTTGCTCCCCACCCTGCAGCACCTTCTTCCCTGCTCTGCCCTCCCAGGTGAACAATTTTCCCCTTCACAGTCACCTGCTTTTGAGGCCAGATGGTGGATGAGGGGACAAGTGGCAGGGATGGCCCTGAATGGAGAGCCACAGTGAGAGGGGACAACATTCCTGCCTGTTGGAACAACCACCTGAGCATAAAATGAAGCCCTGTCCGTCTGCAATGTGCTTGGCAGGAGGAAGGATGCTGCAGGTCTTTGCTCTGATGCTGCTGGAAATGCACACAGCATTTCTAGCCAGTGATTTATTTTTTAATTAATGGGAAATACGTTCCCATGAGAGATTTCTAAACCTCTGGGACTGAGTGTGAGAAAAACCAGTTTCTCAGAGTGCCTAAACTAAAAACTTGCTTTGAGATAAATTGGTGAAGTTACTGATTTTACATAGAAAGTAGGAAAACTGCCAAGTTTTCATTCTCTCAGAAAGCACAACCCACCCCCCACAGTTCAAACCCCTGCACCCATATTTAATTGAAAGTGAGAAAGACAGAGGTGTTTCATTAAAGGATGGCACATCATGGTGAGAGACAAGAGAAATCCACAACACAATGGGAAGAAGAGGTGGAAAACCTGAAGAAATGGTGTCATTAAGGCATCTTGCCATCAGAGTTGCACTTGAGGTGCAAAGAAAAGGTGCAAAGATGTGGTTTAACTGAACTTGGGCGATATTCCAAGATCATATTACTACATCTTTGCACCTTCTCTTTGCACCTGAAGTTTTTCCAGTAAGCTTTCTTTCAGGGCTGCAGTCCCAGGGGGCAGAAAAATCACCTGGTACAACAGTTTGACAGAGAAAGCAGTTGTGTCAGTGCTATTTGTAGTGCAGTGGAGACCTTGGATGGTGTGGGGAGGGAAGGGAGCACTGCAGTTCGGGCTTGGAAACACCAAGCACGTAAGGAAACGTGTTGTGATAAGTTTTCCACCGGCTGTGCCTTGATCCTGCAGGTTTTCCCTAAAGAAAGCACTCTGGCTTCATGAATAGCTTGACAATCCTTTCTCTTCCCATCCCCTTCCAGGTCTCATCCTTTCTTCCCCTCCCACCCTGCCCTCAGGGTTTTCAGAGGATTTCAAGGCTGCAGAAACTCAGTGCAGCTGCCTCTGGGTCCTAGGGAACACTTTCTTGCCTTCATCCCTGCTGGAAGCACCTCCAGCCTCCCCCAGTCCCTGTCAAGCTGAGCCCTTGCACCCCTGGTTCCCTTTCCTGGGGCAGCCACCACCCTGCTCCTGTAAAACCAAAAAAATGGGACCAGGGGCTCCCCTGTATCCAAGACAAGTCTCACTACAGACTGTTCACAAACCTCCCAGAGCCTGGAGCACGGAATGCTCAGCTCTGATGGATAAGGGTCATTCCAGAGGCTTGAAATGGATGCCTGCCTCACCCAGAGCTGCAGCTCCCATGCCAAGGAAAGGGTTCCTGTTATACTGGAGAGGATAAATAGGCTGGTGATATTAAAGACCTTTTAGGGTCTTTTAGGGTCTGCTGGAGGCTTTGCACACCAGGGTGCTGGTGACTGATGCCCAGCTGTCACCCCTGGCCTGTGTGGTGAGCCAGAGGCTCTCAGGGAAGTGGGAGCTCACTGGGACTCTGCTGGATTTAAATAACATTGTCCCAAAAGCACAGGGCAGGGACACTTCTGCTCATGGAGAAAATCATTAGAGAGCTGAAAGGCTCTGCTCTGTACCAGATTCTTCACCTCTGTGTAATTGCTCCAGCATTAGTAACAGTAAAATTATATGCTTCCATAAGGAAACTTAAATTAAAAGCAACCTAAATCAATTTGAACTTTGAAACATGGAGCTCATACCACCTGTTCTTCCTATAGAACAAATTATATCCAAGCCCCAAGGTCAGCAGCCAAGAGAAAGCTTAATTAAAGTTGATAACAGACTACATAATCACACCTGAACCTACATACAAATAGATGAAGAAGCACCAGAAGCCATTTATTTTATTCAGATATCCTTGCCTGGGCTCTAATAAGATTCTCCTTTTAAAATGGCAGCAGCTTCAGTTGCATTTCATCTTCCAGGCACAGAAATGAATGGATACCTTGGCAAGCTGCTCTCCACCAACCACAAGAGGTGGTTCATTTGTCTCTGCTGTGTTGGGCCATAGCTCTTTGCACTCCTAATTAAATCCTCCTCTTTGAAGGTGAACCCCTTCCAGCATCTGTAAGCAGAATCACCTCGGGCGGAGGAGCCAAAGCAATCGGGAACACGGGATTGATGAGGTGCTGCTAAAAATAGCTCCACGGTTTTCCTGTCACTTCAAAGGGAGCTAAAACACAACTCTGGAGAGGGAGCGAGGCTCGTTTCAGGGCACAGCTTGTCTGAGGAAGATTTGGGATTGAGCAGCCGAAAAGGAGCCGGTGTGACCACCCAGCTGTGACGGGCGGCTCGGGCACGTTTGGGATTTAGGCTGCTCTTCCCTGGCCCGGGGCAGGAGCACAGCACAGCTGAACGTGGGTTTTCAGCCCAAACAGGGCGAGTTGGTGCGCTGGGAATGGGTGGGATGGCAGGTTATTCCTGGCCGATGTGGCATTACAGAGCCAGCTGTCACCTGGACAGTGAGCAGCTCATCCGTGGTAAGGGTGGGCAGGACGTGCCACAGGTACCCACAGACACTCGTGCTCTTTGTCAAGGCCAGCGTGAAAATTATCATCACAACCCTTTCGCTGCGTTGCCCTTGGGGGAAGGAAGTGGGGGAAGGTCCTGTAGCACCATGAAACCACAGCAATCAGCTCCTTCCAGCCACATCACTCCCGAGTGCCTGTCTCAGCTGGGGCTGAACTTTTTATGGCCCATCCCTGTAGCCATTATTGCCCTATCCAGGAGACAATGTCTCCTGGTTATTTTTATAACTTGGTATTTCATTCTTTACTCCTCACAGCAAGGAGCTGAGCTCCTAAATGCATTCAGCACAAGATCACAAGTCAGAGACTTTTAGAGACAAAAGCTCAGGGCAAGGTGAAGGGAGTGATTTACACTGACTAAAAGAAAAGCAAAAGACTTGAAGTCTGAGTGCTAGACAGTGCTCTGCATCAAACCTTAAAAGTATAGCAAGCCCATGATCTCCCTTTACAGCTGTGAACCTGTTTTCAGACACACAAGCACACAGCAGGTCCCTGGGATCTGTATCCAATGCTGTCCCACCCCTTCCCACCATGGCAGAGCCAACAGCAGCACCACATCCATTTCCATATGGAAATAGTCAGTGTTTGCCTCCTCAGGAACTTTCAGAAAGCTTCATGCCAAAGCTGACCGTGTCATGAAGGATATGTTTGGTCCAAAGATCGCTGCTCCTGGTTGTGGTTATTCCCATTAGGCTTGTTCCAATGCCTGTTGATCAGGGAGCTCACTGGAAAAGACCCAAAGCAGACCCAAAATTTTCCTGATAGTTTCTCACTTTCAGCAACATCCAGCAGAAAAACAGCCTGGACTCCTGACAGTTCAATCAGCTGGCCCGAGATAAATGAGAGTTATCTGAGTCTGAGGGAACAAACCATCTCCCAAATTCAGCCTGGGCATCCCATGGCATCTGCCTGCTGGGAACTTCTTTCTCCTGGATTGGGGGTCTAACAGAGGCTTGTGGGGATTCAGCTTCTAAGTGGGAGCTTCGAGAGTCTCTTCCCAACACCAGGGCAGGTCTCCACCCCTTGGATGACCTTGGCAGCTTCCCTCAGTTGCCAGGAAACAGCCCAAGCCACCATCGGTAACAACAATGGGCTGGAACCAGAAAACAAACATTTGTATCTATGGTTTTGCAGGCTTTTTTTTCACTATGAAATGAGGAAAGGCAAATTTCAGAATTTCCATTCTCCTGGCAAGCCACACATCTTCTTTCTCTGCCCTGGGAGGCAAATGAAAAGATTTCCAACACTCAAGTTCTCTGAGAACAGGCAGTGGATTTGGCCACATCCAGTGATGAATGTGGCAATGAAACAATTTCCCAGACATGAGATCTGGAGCAGTCTTTACAGCTCAATNTGGGCAAAACATTGACATGTTTTCTCTGTGCTGCATTGTCTGGAAAGCAGAGCAGCCAGGACAAGGCTGGACAAGGGCTGGGGCTCAGCAGGACTGGTGAAATTACCCATTACAGAGCCCAGGGTACAAGCAACTTGCCTGGAGCTCAGTGGGGGTTCCCAAGCAGCACATTTTTAGCTGAAAAAGGCTCGAAATTTTGTCATGCAAATTAACAATTGCTCAAATGCCGGCTGAACTATCAGCTGGTGCTGAGATATTTGAACTTATCAGAGAGCTCAAGATCCATGGACCTGTTATAGTCAAGAGACTATTACTTTTAAAATTTTTAAAGGAATTTATTATAAAAAGGAAATTAGAAATAAAAAGAAAGGCAAAGGAGCAAAACAGCGCTGGGTGGCCGGGGAGCCTCTCTCTCCACCAACGGTCCACACCCTAAAAGGTTACAATTCACATTTTATACATTTGGCAACCCCCCTTCTTTGCAGCCCCCTCTCAGTCTCGTTTCTTCAGTTTCTTTGTTAAGTCNGATCAGGTGGTTTCTTCAAGGTCATTCTGTAGGGACAAGACTTAAACTTTCACTGTTTATCTTGAAGGGCTTTGTTTTGCTCAACTGAATTTGGTGGCAGGTTGCCCAAAGAATTAGTAGGTCGTAGAATCATAGAAACACAGAATGGTTTGGGTTGGAATAGACCTTAAAGCTCATCCCCAGGATTCTCCTGGAGAAGCTGGCTGTTCATGGCTTGGGCAGGTGCACTGTGTGCCAGAATAAATGGGAGAGACAAAAGGAAGTGACAGGAGAGAAGAGAAGGGGAGTTAAAATGAGGATAGAGGAGGAGCGGAGAGGGAAGGGGAGGAGAAAATGAAAACGAGGAGCAAAAGGAAAAGGTCCATAGAAAAGAAAAAAGGCAAGGAGTCAGAGAGACAACTGACAGTGGCTCCACCTGCAGACCTGAGGAAGACAGTTTCCCTCAGGAAGGGTGGATGTTCCCTCCACCATGTAAATTTTCTGGAGCAGGGCTGGAGTGTCCTGATGTTCCCAACGCCAGTTCTCAGAACTCTTCTGGTCTCACTGGCTGGCAGGGGCATGGTCTGGGCCAGAAGAGGAGCAAACAAGACCTCTGTTCTCTCAGGTGTCCTGAAAAAAACCCCACAATTATCCTCTGTGTTCTCCAGGTGACCCCATGTCTGTGCTTCTTCCCTGACTGTCTCAGGCTAGTTTGGGTTAGTTTAGTTTCTCCCAGCAGGGAGAAAATCAGAAGGGTCAAAGCCCAGCTAGAAGTCAATTTGGCCAATGCAATAAAAAGCAATAAAAAGTGTTTCTGGAAGTACATTAGCAACTAAAGGAGAGCTAAACAGGGGAAACAGTGACAAAGGAAGAGGCTGAGGTGCTTAATGCAAGTCGTGCTCGACCAACCTGATCTCCTTCTATGACAGGGTGACCTGCTCAGTGAATGAGGGATAGGCTGGGGATGTTGTTTCCCTGGACTTTCATAAAGGCTTTGGCTCTATTTCCCAAAGCATTCTCCTGGAGAAACTGGATGTTCATGGCTTGGACAGGTGGACTGTTCACTGAAGAGAGAACTGGCTGGACATGCAGGCCCAGGGAGCAGTGGGGAATGGAGTGACACCCCAGGGCTCAGCTCTGGGAACAGCCCTGTTATGTTTATTAGAGTCACTCACCTCAGCTTTTCATACACATAATGCCATAAATATTTTCCAGGTATGACCTTAATGGGAGGTCCTAAAAATGAGGTGAAATTTTGCCCTTGATTTGCAGGCATTTGCTGCTTCCTCTCACTGTGACCCTGTGCAGAGAAACCTGGGAATGTCCGTGGAACACTTGGATGCTGCCGCAGCGTCCGTGAAATGGAATTTGGATCTGGAAGTCTCCAAGGAGACAACGAATAATTTTAGGTTCATTTCAGCCTCTGAAGAGGGAATTCTAAATAAAATACGGGTATTAAAAGAGAAAAAATTGCCCATTCATAAGGAGTGGGTTGGGGGAGGGGGGGATATGGGATTATGAAGTCAAAACCTGTGTCATAACACATTTCATCACAGAGGAGCAAGTACCATTAATACTGCAGGGGTATCTAATTCTGGCCTTTCTCCACTTCAGATGGTTGGTTTTGCAACCCAGTTATTTTTTTGATGTGCTTTACAGTGTGCAGAAACTTTCTGGTGGTTTCCTAAGCAATGACCTTGCTCAGGAAGAGCATTTCTGTGACTTTCACATAACTTTTATAGCTGATGTTTTCAACCAGCAGGGTCCTCTTGGGTCCATATCTAAATATATTCTGTCTGAAGTGTCAATTTTTGAAAAAAAAAAAGCAGTGAGGGATGTCAATTATGGCTCAACATTCCCCGGAGTGCTTGAAAATATCTGCTGAATCAATACATATATTTATTAAATATATACATTTATTAAAGAAAAACAAACAAGACCACCACCACAGCCACAATAAAGTATGTTACTCTGGGGGAAATCTTGCAAAATGTTACCTATACCTTTAGGGAAAGCTTGCTACTTATCCCTTTTTTTCCACTACAGTGTTTACTCCATTATTTTTACAGGCATTATTTTCCTTATGAAGGCAATTTTTTATGCTGTCTGAATATATTCAGAACACATTGAGTATATGAACATATTCTGAAGGTATTCAGAGTATGTTTAAGTAGGTTTTTGCTCCAAGACACCTTTATTCCAGCACTCTTCATTATCAAAGCAACAATTTCATATATACAGAAAACATCCCATTATTTTCACCAGGAGCATTGGCCACAGCAGAAGATTTCAGGTGTAACTTTAATTCCTCAAACAGCTGAGCAATCCCCTTGAACAAAGGAAGACCCCGAGGCACAAACACAGAAATCTCTTTGCCACATGCAGCCAAACCTTCCAACAAGACAAAACCTCATTTGTGGTGGGTTTGTGTTGTTAAAAATTGACTGTGGGGGTCTTGCTGTTGGCTGGGTGGGCTGGGCTGGGTTTTCCTGGGCACTCTGCTGCAGAGATGATGGGGAGGACAGTGGTGCAAACCACCCATGGGTGGGGACACTCCAGGAGCAGTGGGTGACACTGCCCTGGGTGAGGTCCCACCCCAGAGCACTGCAGGCTCTGATGGGGAGGTCAGTGAAGGCTGAAAACCCTGCTGCAGGCTGGGACAGCCACAGGTTTTTGAGCAGGGCTTTGGGGAGTATTTTTTTTTCTTTTTTTTTTAAGTGCAAAAGCGTTTTAAAGGCTGCGATCTTCGTGACGTTTTCGTGTCTCTCCTCTTGCCGCCTGCAAACCGAGGCCAAAGTGTAATTCAAATAAGTGCTCTCTGAAGTCCTCTGCTTTCTCTCCTGGGCTTCCTCTGAGAGCTGGGCACTGTTTGTGGGGCTGCTCATAAAATCTTTGGAATGCTGAGTTGGAGCTGGAGCCTGGTCAACCCGGAGAGCAAAAAACAGCCCCTGACTGACAGAGAGAAGAGCAGTGGGACTATAAAAACAAGGATTTTAGGTAAAGCTTTTAGACCCATTTGTTCATATGAGAGAATTGAATAATCCAAATTGACACAAATTTCCATTTTTTATCAAGCCTTTAATCATTGTCATTACACTTTTTTTGGGGGAGGAAGGGGGGCAGGGGGGGGTTGTTCACAACTTTTCTGTCCCAAAGTTACCCTTCAAAGAATCTACAGCTCCTGCAAGNGTGCAGAAATAGTTTAGTAGTTTTGCATTTATATATTTTATATTTTATATTATATTATTTATATTATATATATATTTATATTATTATATTTTATATTTGTATAACACACACACACTTTAAGTTACAGGCACCTATGTATGCACACTCATTTAAATGAATGTATATTTGTGTTACAACCAGAGTGTCTTCAGTCCAAATACAGGTATTATGTAATATATATACTTTATACACAAAAATAATTGAGGTGAAGTGTGTGGGGAATAACTTCTGTTAGACCATGAGCTGGAAAAACAGGTATGCTTTAAGGCAGATGAATTCTTTTTCAAGGCATTTCAAGGGCTCATGTACCCCAAACTTGTCTTTTTTTCCCATCTTTATACCAGCTAAACTAACAAATAATTGTATCCTTACCCCCAGACCTGAGATCTGCTGCTTTCTGTGGTGACTGAGGAGAGAAGGATTAATTAAATCTGTCCATCAGCAGGTGAAAGGCTTCCCTTTTTTTTTATAATGGGAAGACACACAAGTAATCTCCTGTTCCTTTTATCACCTCCTGTATCCTGGCACAAGGCATGGAGGTGTTGTATTCTGGGAGTCAGAAAGAAAAGTTTGGAAGAGCATCTGGAAACAGCCCAGGAGCAATTCATCAGCTCTGCAAGATGAAGCTCAGAAGCTGAAGCCTTTTTCCTCCTCTAAGAGCCAGCTAAAAGTAAACCAGATTGTGCTGCAATGAATTATTAAAAGGAGTTCATTTAACATCATTGTGATCTGGCTTAAGTACAGACAGGGCAAAATGGTTTCCCAAATCTTATTGACTTCCCTAAGTGTCCTATTAGAGGACAAAAATGTGAGCTCCTCAGCAAAAATACCTGCTGGAGAAAACCTGACACAAAGTAAAATGAGCTTTGCATGAAGGAAAATAGTTAAATGGGACCACTTGGTGAAGAAGAAAAATTAAAAAAATTGCAATGGTTTCTTTTTAAGTGGCTCAATAAAGCAAAATGTGCTCTGACAGCCCCTGCATACACAAGGGTCTGTGAGGCACAAGGGTCTGCATCTGGGGTCATTTATATGTTCTATACATAAGGTAAAAATCCACATGTGTGACAATGTAGGGCTGTGTGTATAATGAACCAGCACAGGTCATCTCTGCACTCCAGAGTCAGCAGAGGTGATTCCCCCTCTCCTTTGCCCTCTCCTGCCTTGATCATTACCTCAGTAAGACTTATTTCACCATCTGTCTTAAGAGCTGACTGTGCAATAATGTACATGGTAGAGTTCATAGAATGACAGAAGGATTTGAGTTGGCAGGAACCATAAAATTCATCTCATTCCAACCCCCCTGCCATGGGCAGGGACACCTTACAGTAGGTCAGGCTGCTCTGAATCCCATCCAACCAGACCTTGAACGTTTCCAGGGATGGGGCACCTTCCACCTCTCTGAGCAACCTGTTCCAGTGTTTCAACCCCTCATCATAAAAATTTTCTTCTCTATATCCAGTCTAAATCTTCAGCTTGTCCAGGTCCCTCTGGATGCCATCCTGTCCCTCAGGTGTGACAACAGCACCACTCACTTGGTGCACAGCAGCTTTAAACCATCAGGCACACTGTTCACAGGTTTCAGGATAAAGAAGTTCAATTAAAAAAAAAAAAAGACCAGGGATTTTGATTTAGCAATTTTTTCCATTTGACACTAAAGGAAACACCAACATACAGTTGTTGCCTTTACACAGCAAACTAAAAAGACAGCATTTGTAAAATATGAGAAGACTGCAAAGACAGCAGAGCTTCCCATACCAGTCCTGCAAATGCTGCACCGATTCCTCTCAGTTCTTCCAGCAGAATTTTTATTTTCTCCAATTGTCCCTCTGTGCTGTGCTGTGTAATTCCATTTCTCACAACCTTATTAGCTTTGTCAGCAAGGCTTTTAACTTCTAGTTTTTGCAACCACGAGTCCCAGTGACCAGCAAAAGGAGGGGATGTTAAAACCCAGCCTAAGAAGCTCAGTCTCCAAGGCAAAGCTTCTGTTAATTCAGTGTGGCCAGTACTTTTTGTAATGGATCTCACATAAAAATGTATGGGTAACACACACTCTTAAGTGCTTTAATAAATGGATAATGATGTAGAAAGGCTTTAGGGCTCCTCCTTTCTTTCCCTTCCTCCTTGTGTTCCTTAATATATGACAGCAAATAATAGCTATCTCTGAAACAATTAATTAGAGAGATAAACTATCTGTAAATACACTGTAGAGCTGTGCTATTAAATACACAAAATTTAAAAAGAGTCTCTGAAGACAGTTCCAATCTGTTTTGCTTTACTGCTACTTTTAGGAAGTAAGTAAAATATGCAAAGAACCACACTCAGCTCACATCTCACTAAAGATTTAGAAGGCTCCATCAAAAACTATCACCACAAAGATTTGTTAAGCCAGTCCAAAAAATTCGCAGTGGAAAAATGTCACATCTTTAATGTGAACTGCTGATTTCAGAAAGCCTAATCCCAGAAAAGGTGCTGGCTCTACATGAATCATGGTGTTTCTTAGCAGCTGAGGGAGAATAGTTGCTGAAATTCTCTGTTTTCATCTCTGATCCCATTATTTTACAACTCTGCCCCTCTGCTCTGGTGAGATCCCCCTGCAGAGCTGCTCCAGCCCTGGGAACAGCACAGGGAGCACATGGAGCTGCTGGAGAGAGTCCAGAGGAGGCACCAAGAGCATCCAAGGGATGGAGCAGCTCTGCTGGGAGGAAAGGCTGGGAGAGCTGGGATTGTTCACCTGGAGAAGAGAAGCTTTGGGGTGACCTGATTGTGGCCTTCCAGGACCTGAAGGGGCTAAAGGAAAGATGGAGAGAGACTATTTCCAAGGGATGGAGGGACAGGACAAGGGGGAACGGCTTTGAACTGACAGAGAGTAGGGTTAGATGCGATATTGGGAAGAAATTCTTCCCTGTGAGACTAGTGAGAAAAGAAAGAGTAAAAAGGAGAAGAAAAAGGAGGGAGAGAGGGAGCGGAGGGGAGAGAGCAGGAGCCGCTCCAGGGGAGCAGCTGGGATGGACTGAGCTCTGCACCCCTTTTATCCCCCTGGGGCAGGGCGGGCTCTGGGATGTCACAAAGGGCTCTGGACACCCCCCTGTCCCCAACATGNGGGCTTGCACTGGGTGATCCTTGGGGGTCCCTCCCAGCTCGGGAGATTCTGTGGTTCCCTGATTATTTCTGCTGCCCAGACCCGCCTTGCTCCCGAGAGGGACCAGGAGCAGAGGAGCAGGATTGGAAAACTCAGCAACTTCTCTGCACAGGTTGTGCCGACCCAGCCATGAGGGAAAGGAGCAGCCGAGAGCTGTAAATGCTTGTGGTGGGAAGGAGCGAGGAGAGTCAGGGAGTCCACAAACAATCGGGATTGTTTTTAAAACATATTAACTTCTATTAAGAGATTTTATTAATATGTGAATAAATATATAGCCTATATGTATAAATAAATTACTATATATTATATAATATCAACTATATATAATTATAGTATACATTATTATATATTATATAATATACTATTATAATAATTATTATTATATTATAAAGATATCAATCTATTTATAAAGAAAGAAAAAAGAAAGAAAAAATAAAAAAGAAAGAAAAAAGAAAGAAAGGAAAAAGAAAGAAAAAAGAAAGAAAAAA
>VYXB01004712.1:51835-80472 GCA_013397135.1 Pachyramphus minor
CCCTGGAAGGTGCCCGTGTCACAAAGGGCCACCCCCGGCCCCCCATGGACAGCGGCACCGCCCGGACCCGGCCCAGGGCAGCCCCAGCACTTGTGGCCTTGCAGCCCCCCCTGTGCCCAGAGCCCTGGGGGGCTTTGGCCACACTCCCACACTGGAGGGTTGTAACTGGATGGCCTTTAAAGTCCCCCCAGCCCAAACCAATGTCTGATTCTACTGTCATGTGTTCGTTCCTAAAGCACGAAGGCCAGTCAGGATTGTTAACATCCATAAGCAGGAAGATCTTCGGGAAGCACTGCAGCTGTACATGGAGCACTGTACACACTAGAGCAAGGACAGGTAGAAGAAGACATATTGTGTTTTTAATTTCCCTAATGAACCTGGTAGTTCCCTCAGTGTCCTCAAGAATCTGTGTAAATTGGTTTCCCAAAGGAACTGTGTTTTGCAGCTAATGGGAGTGCTTGGTTACCACATGATTATTTCCTAAATGGAAAAAAAATGCACATTAGCATGAATATTCAAATGAGACTGAGAACCATTAAAGACCCATTTGTTCTACAAATAGAACTGCAGTGACTTTCTGAATAAATTCCTCATGAAAGGCAGTTTTCTACAGATGTGAGAGGCCAGAAAGTATTTACTAGTCTAGGAAAAGGGGAGGTATCTGTTGTTTTGAAGGAGAGCAACTAAACAGCAACTAAACAGACCTAGGAGACCTATCTGTTTTTCTGCTTGGATTTTCAGAATTGCTGGTTTTCCCCATTTTTATCAGAATAATCAAATCCCAAGATGAACTTGAATAAAATTGCATGTTCTTTTGAGTTTGATGGACTGGTTATTTTTAGTCAGGTTTAGACGCTTGAAGCAAATTCAGTTTTTTTAGAGACAGAGTTTGCACAGATCCTTAAGGATTTTTATAACACTTTAGAGGCACAGGGAAAAACATTCTCCAGCACTTATGATGCTTTCAAAGTATTTTAAACGGTTTAATGAAAAACTTCACAAAATCTCAAAAAGCCAAGAGACAATGTTATACATGTCAGGATATTAACATTTATATTTTAGCTCAGTTACTGAAATTCTTTTTTTTTTTTTTTTTTGCTATTTTATCCAAAATCTGGTACTTCACTTTAATAAACTCTGAAATAGTTTAGCCTTATTTTTTGCTCTGTCTAAAAGCTGAACTCCAAGCACTTGATTCGTCACACTGCCCAGGAAGGAGCAGAACTTTTCTGGTTTACATAAATGAATGTGCATATACTGCATCCAGCTCTGGGGTCCCAGCACAGGAAGGACATGGAGCTGCTGGAGAGAGTCCAGAGGAGGTACCAAAGGATCCAAGGGATGGAGCAGCTCGGCTGGGAGAGCTGGGATTGTTCACCTGGAGAAGAGAAGCTTTGGGGTGACCTGATTGTGGCCTTCCAGGGCTTGAAAGAGCTCCAAGAAAGATGGAGAGAGACTATTTCCAAGGGCCTGGAGTGACAGCACAAGGGGGAATGGCTTTGAACTGACACAGAGTAGGGTTAGATTAGATAATAGGAATAAATTCTTCCCTATAAGGGTGGGGAAGCCCTGGCAAAGGTTGTCCAGAGAATCTGTGGCTGCCCCATCCCTGGAAGTGTCCAAGGCCAGGTTGGACAGGGCTCTGAGCAACCTGGGCTAGTGGAAGGTGTCTCTATCCACAGCAGTGGAACAAGATGATTTTTAAGGTCCCTTCCAACCCAGGCTATCCTATAATTCCATATCTGTATATACAGATAGGTGTCTATATACACATGTGCATGTGCACTGTCATACACAAATAATTGATAAAACAAGAGACAAAAGACGGGGGCACAACTCAGGAGGATCAGAGTAGTTCCAAGTATTTGGGCCTGCAAAAATCATACATTTGTGTTGTTACACCCTTGCACATCAAACTGTTTGTGTGCAGCCTAACACTATAAGACCAGGCTTTGGCAAACCACAGCTCTCACCTAATAAACGCAGCAGAGATCCCTGTTACATCCTGCCCCGCAAATTTTCCCTCTTAGTTTTTTTCCCGTCTTATTTTGCTGAGGAAGTGCACACACACGAGGGCTTAAGCACTAAAACATGAGGTTTGCTTTTTCCACCCTCCCCCTCACAGAAGGCAGGCTGAGAGTGCATGTTTTCCTTGGTTTTTTTACGACTGGGAAAATGGATTTTGCAATCTCAGTACACAACCGATGCACGGTGCACAGATGCAGTGCCTTGGAAAACATTTGCATTGACTATCATGATGCTTTCCTAATTAGATGCCTCTGAATACAGATCTATTTCCAGCGTGGTTTTTACGTCGAACTGCACAACAAATTCAGTTCAACTGGCAGTTTAGCTTACCCAAATGCCAGCCACAGAAGTTGGCTGAAATAAATTAAAGAGGCAGTAATGTGCTCCTAGCGTTAACATTAGCATTTCATGGCCTTTAGCGAGCTCAGGCAATAAACAAACAGGGATTGTGAAAAGTTTCCTGCTTATTCAGACAGAAGGGTGTCTGATGGCTGAAGGCTGATTGCTGCTTCTCATCAGGCACCACACTCACTTGCCTTTTCTGACAGGGGTTTTGAGAGCCTTAACTGTGGGCAGAAAGTATTTTGCTCTCCAAGAGAGGGTTAAAGTGGGGAATAAAAAGGTTCAGGGCAATCTCATGAGGTTTAACAAGGGCAGGTGAAAGGTGCTGCACTTGGGTTGGGGCAATCCTGGTATCAACACGGGATGAACAGATGGAGCAGCCCTGGGAAGAAGGAGTTGGGGATGTTGGTGGATGAGAGGCTGGGCATGGCCCAGCCCAGAACCCCCTGGGTCCCCTTGGCTGATTCCCCAACGTGGGCAGCAGGGCAGGGGGGGATTCTGCCCCTCTGTCCCCTCAGGTGAGACCCCCCTGCAGAGCTGCTCCAGCCCTGGGAACAGCACAGGGAGCACATGGAGCTGCTGGAGAGAGTCCAGAGGAGGCACCAAGAGGATCCCAGGGATGGAGCAGCTCTGCTGGGAGGAAAGGCTGGGAGAGCTGGGATTGTTCAGCCTGGAGAGGAGAAGCTTTGGGGTGACCTGATTGGGGCCAAGGGCCTGGAGTGACAGGACAAGGGGGGAATGGCTTCAAACTGACAGAGACTAGGGTTAGATGGGGTATTAGAAAGAAATTCTTTACTGTGAGGGTGGTAAAACACTGGCACAGGTTGCCCAGAGAAGTTGTGACTGCGCCATCCTTGGAAGTGTCCAAGGCCAGGCTGGATGGGGCTCTGACCAACCCAGGGTAGTGCAAGGTCACAGAATCCCAGAACATGCCAAGTTGCAAGAGATGCACGAGGATAATCAAGTCCAACTCCTGGCCCTGCACAGGACCATCCCGAAGATGGTCAAGAGTCACACCCTGTGCTTGAGAGTGTTGTCCAAACACTTCTTGAGCTCTGGCAGCCTTGGTGCTGTGCCAACTGCCCTGGGGAGCCTGTTCAGTGCCCAGCCACCCCCTGGGGGAATAACCCTTTTCTAGTATCCAACCTTCCCAGGGCAGGGGAGTTGGAACCAGATGATCTTTAAGGTGCCTTGGAACAAAAACCATTCTGTGATTCCATGAAATAGAACAAAAGAAGGTAAAAATGGGGGATGGATGTAAAAAACCCTTGCTAATAAGCTGATGAAAGGAAGGGCTCAGTAGCTGGGGATGCAGCAGCTCTCCCTCCCTGGTTCCTGACTGGAGTGATGGAGATTTGCTGACAGAAAACCAGCCAGTGTGGATGCAGTTAAGGGTTTCTCCCTCTGGTTGTCCTTCAGCAAACAGCTCGTGTGAAACCAGCTGGAGGGAGAGCCAGACAATCCCTATTAGGATTTCTGGTGAAATTCAGAAGACATACCTATATTTTCTCCTGTCTTCCTACTCTTCCCACAGCTGATGGAAACAAAAACGCTTTCAAGTTCCTGGAGCTGCACCTATAAATTACAGCTGAATTATGATTTTAAGTCTGGCTCACTGGAGTCACAACCAGGCAGGGACATAGGTGGTTGTGCTCACAGAGATGCTGAGCACCCAGCAGCAATCCCAGCAGAAGAAAACCTGCTACTGATTGAAAGAAATCATCCACAATGGAGAGAAACATGATTTCACCCAGCAATTAATGTTGTGACTTTATCAAGTGATGACACAGGAAGGCAGGGAACAGTGCAGGGCTGGCAGCAGGAACAGAAGTGACGAAGGAGCTCTTCCTGCAGGACAGAATGGTGCCAAAAGCTGAGCTAAGATGGAGGTCAGATGAGGGAAGAAAGAGAAAAGGAAAAATCTCACCTTTTTTAAAGTCCAAACTGTCTTGAATTGCTGTCATTTTATATCAAATTGACTCTTTCTCTTTTTTTTTTTTTTTCCCCTGAGGAACATGGATTGCTTCAAGTATTGGGACTAAAGAAATACTGGAGCAAAGTAAAAGCTCAAAATGGAGCTATTCAAATAGGTGAACCATTTGCCTCCCCAGCAATCATGTATTGGAGCCCCAGACTGGGGTAATGAATGAAAAAAGCTGCTTCTGCTGCAGATTTAACTTCAGATGAATAGGAATTAAGTTTGGCTCTGACAAGAAATCCTCCAGCAGAAGGGACCAGGGGACAGGGGTGGTGGGTTGAGGCTTTGTTGCCTGTGGGTGAAGACCAGAGACAAAGCTCCTGGGGCCTCTGCCATACCCTGATGCTGAGGCTGTAGCTGATGGAGGACTGGAACACCAGACAGAGACACCTGGGATGAGCCAGAGAGTGATGGTGAGAGCTTCCCCTGCCTGCCACCATCACGGAGTCATGGAATGGTTTAGGTTGGAAGGAACCTTAAAGATCATCCAGTGCCACCCCCTTGCCATGGGCAGGGACATCTTCCACTATCCCAGGTTTCCTAGAGCTCCATCCAAACTGCCCTTGGACACGTCCAGGGATGATGCAGCCACATCTTCTCTGGGCAACCTGTGCCAGGGCATCACCACCCTCATAGTCAAGAATTTCTACCAAATATTCAATCTAAACCTATTCTCTTTCACTTTGAGGCCATTTCCCCTTGTCCTGTCACTCCAGGTATTAAGAAGATGAAGGCAGAAACAAACTACTATTTTAACACATTTCTCCAGCTTGAGTTGCATTAACTTTTAAAAGGATTGGACAAAGACCCATTTTTACTCATTAAAAATCTCAACAAAACCCCTTCCATCCATTTTCCGCATTCTGTTTCTACGACACAGTGCCAGCTTCTCTCTCTTAGCCTTTATGCCTCACCTACTACTGGAGAAATGGATTTCTGGGCTTTCTGGAGGTCTGTTTGCTCCACTCCTTTATTTTTAACCTCCTCCTATCCCTTTCCAGCACAAAGCAGGGCAGGTTCCTGGTGGAGGGAAGGGCTCTTCATCTGAGGTGTCTCATCCAGTCCAAATCCTACCAGTGCTCCATGCAGGCACTCAGACTTTCTGGTTTTCCCTTTGTATGGAATTGCCTTTTGCCATTAACCCTTGGAATTGGTACCACAGACACAGCAGATGACAATGGCTTTGTCACCAGCCACAAACCAAACTACCAACGCTGCTGCTCCCAAGTGAGACAGTTTTGCTGCTGACTTCTAAAAACCCAGGAAGGCACACACTTCTATGGAAGAATTAAAAAAAAAACCCAAACTGAACCCCAAATAATAATGACATTGGTTCCACATCCTGTTTTTTCCAGCAGATTTTATGATGCTTTTTGTTATTCCAGCAGCCCCAGGATCCCATGTGTGATGGGAACTGAAATACGAAGTAATGGGTGTGGGGAGGGCGTCAGGAATCCTGCATTAGAGAAGGTCAGGTTCTATTTTCAAATGTCTTAATTTTTCAGAACCCTGGCTTTCTCTCACACTTAATAGTTGTGGCATTTGCTGTGTAAATTCCTAACTCAAATATATCAGCAGAAAGATGACCTTGCCAGATTGCAGAAATATGCTAAATATTAAATCCCTCAAGGCTCAGGCTTCGCTCACACATGCAAAGAAGTTCCAGGAAATGATTATGAAATACAAGTATGCATCACAGTTACACTGAGCTTACATAATATCTTGAATGAGAAAGTAAAGTTTTAATAGCTGAGTTTAAGGTGTCACCGCCAGAGGAGAAGTCGGGAAAAAGATAATCCCGGGATTGCTGAGGGAAATATGCTTCGCTGGTTTTCATGTTGTCCCTTGTCTTCCCCCAAGGAAGGTGAAACCTCTCTCACTAAAGATCCGTGGCACTCATTTCCCCTCAGCCAGAAGCCAAGGAAAACTCATCGGCCACCGGCTCCTCCTGCTATTCCTCTTCGGGATTCCAATTAGAGACAACGACTGCTTGGTGAATACACTCCCCATTAGCTTCCCCTGGACCTGGAACTCAGCCTCATTTGTAAAGCAGAAATAACCCAGTCAGAAGGGTTCTCGGAAGAGTCATTTCCTTCAAAGGTCAGGCACACACTTTTCAAAGAACTGAACACCTGTGCAGGAGGAATTATTGGAACTATCCAGTGAAACACAGATTTTTTTACACCTCAGAATACCAAATCTGAATGCTTTTACCTTCCAGAATTGCTGAAGTGCACGTGTGTTTGTACCCTTATGTCGTGTTCAGTGACATAAATTGCCCATGTGGGTACAAAGACAGCCGGGTGCACTGGCCAGAAACTCACCTCAAATCTAAATATCACAGTGATAACCATCGTCTTTAATTGATTATCTGCAGAAAAGAGCTGAAAATAATCTGTGCTCTGACTGACAGTTCAGTTAATGAACTTAACTAGATAATCCTGCAAGGTCTGAAGTTAAATACCATAGCTAAGAAAAGGCATTCCCCCTGTTTTTCTCCTCACTCTGACTTTACTAAGTGTGCAGTACCAAGGGGTATAAGCCCAGTGCTCAGAAAAAAATCCCAGCTACCTAAATTGTTTGCTTGATGAAGAACAAAGACAGTCAACTTCCACCAACATGTCAACAAAGTTTTAAAAGGTGGCTTCTCATTTTTTCTAGGAGGATCAGTGCTTTCTGCATAACTCTTGAAACTACTTCAATTAAAAAAAAAATAAAAGAACCCCACAAACAACAGGAAAAAAAGAAAGAACTTTTAACCCCAAACACTGAGACTTCCTTCTTATTTTAGCAATGCAGCTGTTACCAAGGCAGGTAGCAGAGGTGCAGTACACTTTTCTGAAACTTCAGCTGAATGCAGAGCTTCTAATGTTGCACTAAGTGGGAAAATAATGCAGTTATTCTGCTGAACAAGGTATTTAGAAAGAAATTTCTCTTGGATCAATTAATTTGGTTGCCTGGATGTAGGCGAGAAACAGATTTCTCTGAAATATTGGGTCCTGGTTAATCAGAGATGTGAAGTGTCAGGCTGTACCACTCAGCTCTTTTACCATCTTTTCAGGTTAGAGAAAAAAAAAAGATTCTGTGAAAATTATCAATTTGCCAATTATGATTTCCGACTAATTTTTGACTGAGAAATGAAAATCCCCAAATTGCTATGAAGACATAAATATCCTGGGTTATATAATGCAGCCTCATATCCTCATTAAAAGTGATGCCTTCGGTATCAGTTACTAATCCCTCATTTTTTCCAAGTTTGGTGAAAACTGGTTTGCAAGCAGTGCACCTCCAACACCCGGCCTCTGCCACTGAGGGATTTATTGGATGCATTTCCAAACCTCCATTAACTGTGACTTTCCAGTCTATTAACTATTTACATCTGGTATCACACAAGCATTTCTAACATAAGCACTGCTGTGGTGAATGCAGATGCTCCATATAAATAACGAAGGAGTAATGGATTGGAGCAACTCCATCTGGAAACGGGATAAACTGTCCCAGACAGGAGCTCTTTCCTTAGGAGAAAACCAAGGTGAGAGAAGGAGGCTGGACACTTTCAAGGCTGTGTTGGAAGGGCAGGAATTATAGGCACCACTGCTCCAAGCTTTCTAGACACGAAGCAGGTTTGAGGTTAATTCCAGCAGTAGTGGGGAGAACACCTGTTCCATAAAATTGGTTCTTTCCCAAAACTTTCTTTACAGGCAATTCCTGCCCAGCAGATAATAGATGCAGATATATAACAAGACACAATTTGTTTGGCTTTATTTCTGATGCAACAGACATATCAAAAAACAATCAGATGCCACTGCAGCTATATTTGCAAATGGCTGGGTAATAACTGGGAGCTCGTGCAAATTTAGTCAGATTTATTTTTCTTTAGGTGAGAGCTTGTTAATAACAGTGAAACACACTATGAAGAGAGATGCTGCTAAACCTCCCTGCTTGGCAGAAGCCTCATCCATCACGGAATTGCTGCAGTTGAATGTGGCACATTCACAGAGTCTGTGAAAGATTTGCAAAAGCACCCAGGGGATTAAAGTGCACGAGTGCCAATGACTTTAAATGGTACTTGCTTTTGCAAATTTTATCCCCTGAGACTCCAGTAAACTTAACAACCTGCAAAAATACAGTCTGAAGTGTGATCCAGCTTTACATAAGCTTGGCAAGTCTTGCTTTTGTTTTAATTTGACTGATGTTCTAAGGACAAAACAGAAATGACTGCTTTTGATTTTCAGAAATCATCAGACTGGAAAGTAGTCTTTATAACAATAGTTAGGCTCACTAGTCCAGGAGTTCCTGCCAGCCAACAGATCAGACATTTTCCAGGGGAAATCAACAGGTTTATGTCAGAGAAGAGACAGGCAAAGGGAACTAACTGGCCTTGACTCATCATCTCACCTAAAGAATATCACTGCTGACAGAGCACAGGAAAGTGGAGTCGCAGGAGGGAACAGCATAGCCTGAAGCACACAAACAAAAGTAACCTTTTAAAGTTGATTTGCATCAGAGCCTTTGGACTATCTCTAAAAATAATAACATTGACTCCAGCAACCCAATCAAGCCTTATGTAGTGTATCAACAGCAAAGCCATTCAGCTGGGAGTGTTTCAGCAAGAAGCAGCAGGGAAATTGAGAGTGAAATTTGGTTGCTAGGACAAAGAAGCAGCAACCCAAGTGCGTGCCTGCTCATGCCACGATAACTGAGGCATGCCCTGAAAGACTGGCAGCAGCTGAGACACCAGCTTTCTGTGTGCATGTGTCTCCCTTGGCCGGCTGGTTTTGTTTTCCTGAGATGCAAAACATTTTTCAGTGGCTCTTTGCAGGTCCCTGATCCATCACCTGCACGTTGTCAGCTGTTTCCAAGGCAGAGAGTGAGAAGGACACTGCAGGAGCTGGGCAGCCATGAGGATTTCAGTGGGCACTGGGGGATGTCTTCAAGGTTTTCTGGTGAATTGTCCTTTGGAATGAGGCAGCTGCTTATGCACACACAGAGGTTGTGAGCTGGTTTATTATCACTCAGGTCTGGTTGGGTGGGAACACAACACACCTCACCAAAGGATGTCCACCTGTGCCTGCAGGCACAGAATCACAGAATCACAGGAACACTGAGGTTGGAAAAGATCTCTGAGATTATCAAGTCCACCCATCCCCACCTTGTCCTCCAGCCCAGAGCACTGAGTGCCACGGCCAGGCCTTCCTTGGACACCTCCAGGGCTGGGGACTCCAAACCTCCCTGGGCAGCCCCTTCCAATGCTTAACAACCCTTTCCATGAAGAAGTTCCTCCTCATGTCCAGCCTGGACCTCTCCTGGCTGTGCCTGAACCACTCTGTCCCCCTCCAGCAAGATCAGGCTCCGGGGACTCTGAGCTTCAGCAAAGTCTCAGACACAGAGTGATAAATTCTGAGGTGATAACTTCCAGTACCTGCAGTGAGGAAGCAGATCCAAGAGTTTTATCTCACCTTTCTGCAGCACATCCCAAGCTGTGCTGCAGTCCTGCAGCCCTGCAGCCCAGCCCCGTGCTCCTCACTGTGGGGCTGCTTGCGCAGGGAGGTGGCACGTGATGAAAATCAAATTCAAGGGCAGAAACAAAGTGTGAGATGTGCTGGTGCACCCAGGGTGTTCTCCAGCTCCTGCTTCCCTGGGAAGCAGCTGCACATCTCTGGCATGTGTCTGAGCCAGAGCTCTGACTGTGCATTGGCACTCAAGGAATGCTGTGCAGATGAAAAAGGGGATGTTTATCGTTTTGTGTTTGTTTCCTCAAAGGAGAATTATCTGCTTCTGTGCAGGCAAAAAAAATGTCACAAAGAGAATTCCCCTTCTCACTGGATACTTTCAGGATTTCCTTTATTCTTTTTACTCTTACTTTTTCTTTGTTGTCAGTCCTTGAAGCTTTGGCAGCTCTAAACTACAAATACTATTGAAAATTAGCACTATTGACTACAAAGCTTGCAGGATTCCAATTTCAATGTGCAGCACAGAATCAAGATAATGGACTTTTCATTCGGATGACAGGCACTAACTCATGTACATGTGTGAGAACAGAGCAAAAGTAGGTAGCTCTCTGATGCCAAGAAAACTTATATTAATGGAAAGTGCTTCCATGAAAGGGCCATTTACTTTTTCTGTATGAAAGTATGAAGAGTATGATGCATAATGCATGCTTTCCCCTTGTGTGCACCCACAGAGCAGAACTGAGAAAGAGAAGAAATAGAGGAGCTAATCATCCATCTTTTTGCTATGCAGCAGATGTCAATAAACTGGAGTTTGTGTTCCATTCCACTAAAATCCCAATGTCCCAGGCAATAACCTGTCTTTCAATAAGCTCAGGTCTAATGTCCATTGAGATGTGAGCTAATGCTGAGTGGAAAATGGCTTCTCTGTTTACTTACTTCCAAATTGTATTTTGTTCATTTTCATTTACCAGATAAAAACAATTGATTGCCCCGACCTACTCTTTGTGAAGAAAAAGCCTCTATGATCAGGGGAATATTGATGGCACAAGAATTCCAGTGGAATTAAATTGCGTTCCCTGTGAATGGCGATTTTAATTTCTCCAACTACGATTCACTTCTCAAGCCCTGGATGCAAGAGGTGTTTCAGGTGTTCTCCAGAGACTTTAGGTACCATATGTCAGGTGAAAGTCTAGAGGGCAAACTGCAGGATGACTGATCAAATCCTGAGACTTTTATTTTTAACTCCAAGACAGAATTTACGCTGCACAGCTGTGATCCTCACACTCCTGCCAATTGCCTTGCATAACTTGAGCACGTTGCAATGCCTCAGTGCTCTCAGCGTTGCCCAGGTATCCCTAAAGACAACACTGGGCTGTTTGGTTTTACATAACTGAGCGGGAAATCTCTGAGTAATTCATTCTATCAGCAAGAGAGTGAGTGGGAAATGAAACGCTCCAGCTCTTCAACATCAGGCAATCACCTCCCTTCCCTGCCACTGCTCCCCCTCCACCCACCTTTTCATCCATAATTCTCTACCCACACCTTATGCCTCTTCCTTAATGCAGTTATTATGTATGTCCC
Organism: Pachyramphus minor; assembly: GCA_013397135.1. Lineage (NCBI taxonomy): Eukaryota > Metazoa > Chordata > Aves > Passeriformes > Tyrannidae > Pachyramphus > Pachyramphus minor. The sequence goes on from VYXB01004712.1 coordinate 63,218, forward strand.
CTTCACCTTTTCCATAAACCTTCACTTTCCACTCCAGAAATCACCTTCTCTCACCCCTGCTCCCACACTTTGCTGTCGTCTCCCACTTTGTCCTCTTCCCCAGTTGCTGGGGCCTGACAAGTGGTACCTGATGCTGGGACTGCTCTGGGCTTCAGGGGAATGTGTTGACTCCACAGCCCTGTGTTTGAGCAGCTCAAAGCTTTAATGCTGAGGCTTATTTTTGGCCTTCCTGGTGTTTTGGCAATGAGACTTGGCTATTCAGGTCAGCCAGGCGGGTGTGTGTCCTCATCAGCAGGCTCCACCTCAGGACCAGGCTGAGTTTTGCCTAAATAACTGATAATTAGAGATTTAACAGAGTCTTACAAAGGGTACCTCAATGTAATACTAAAGTGGGGACCAGACCCTGCATGACCTGTGCTGAGATGGGGAAAGTGGGGCAGCACCAGCCCTGGGCAGGGAGGGGGCCAGAAACATTCCCTGATGCTGAGAGGAGATGATTTGCTGCCACCACAACTGAGTGTGGTCCCACCAGGAGAAAGGTGACAGGTATTCCCTTCAGACACAAGGAAATGTGTCACCTGTGTGTCTGATCTGAACTGTTCCAATGTCCTTGGGAGAGGTCATAGACTTACAGAATGGTTTGGGTTGTAAGGGACCCTAAAGATCATCCACTTCCAAACCCCTGCCATGGGTAGGGACACCTTCCACCAGCCCAGGTTGCTCCAAGCCCCGTCCAACCTGGCCTTGGACACTTCCAGGGATCCAGGGGCAGCCACAGCTTCTCTGGGCAACCTGTGCCAGGGCCTCATCACCCTTACAGTAAAGATTTTTTTCTAATATCTAATCTAACCCTGCTCTCAATTTGAAGCCATTCCCCCTTGTCCTATCACTACCTGCTCTTGTGGTGCCAGTCTTCTGCAGACCTGTCAAATTTCCCCTTGCTGTAATTCTTATTGTTGTTATTAATCATTGCCATCCCCTTGTGGTTAGTTGTTTGGGTTTTTTTAATAATTCACTATGTTAAATGCAGTCTTGGCTCCCAAGAAGAAATATTACAATGCTGCAAGAAACACCATGGTATAATTTTGCCAAAAATCTGCAAACTAAGCACTGAAATTCACTGTACTTTTTGCACTTGATGAGGCCAACAGATCACCCACTAATGCACCCTCCCTCTGCCACATTAGTCCTGAAGACATCAGCAGAAATATTTATGGTGGAAACTACTACTGAATGTGAGTAATAGTATCAGTTTGGCCTTTTTGAAAGACCATTAAATCACAACACACTGAGAAGGGGCAAGAGTCCTCAGGCTTTATTTCAAGAGCTAATTTTAGCTATGAATATGAAGACTTCTTATCAAATAATTAGTCATCACAAGTAAAGGCAAGTTAACTTTTGAGAATAAAATAGGAAGTCATTGAAACCTTTTCTGAGCTTCCAAAAAAGGTTGATTTAGAGATCATTGAAGCTTCTGCACCTGACTGTAATTATTTAGTGATAAAAAATGAGAAAGCACAAGAAAAAAAACAATTGAACCAATTACAATTCTTGACTGTTGTGAAGGACAAAGTTCTATAGAAAAAGACATTTTCCTGGATTTCTGTATCTTCCCAGAGGTGCAGGGAGGGGGGAGGGTATAAAATTAAGAAAGGTGTTTTACATCCACTGAAGTGCCTCGCAGGATAAAAAGGGGGGAAATCCTGACTGACCAGAGAGACCTCAGAGAGGCTCCATATTCATGGGAAATGATGTTCTGACCATGAGCCAACAAAATAACACCATCACAAAAAAATGCCAAAAGCCATGTAAATTTGTGGTAAGGGGATCATCACTCGTAAAATAGGGGAGATGATTATTCTGCTGTGCTTGGCACGGGGTCCTTTTCATTTGGATGGCTGCATTTCATCCCAGGCACGCAGATAAATTAGCAGAGTTCAAAGGAGAATAACAAAAAATAGCAAAAAGGGTTGAAAAGGAGACCTACAAGATAAGATTAGGGAAACTGGGTATAGCTGGACTGGAACAAATTAATCTAAATGGCAGGAGGGAGGATTTAGGTTTTAAGTACAAACCAACCTTTACAGCTTTAAGAAAAGTTCAGCCATGGAACAAGCTGCCAAGGAAGGTTTTAGCCTCACCATCACTAGAGATACTAAAAGGCAGGAGACCATCTGTCAGGGAGAGTTTAGGGATTAAAAAAACAGGGGGGGGAAAAAAACCCCCAGTGCCACAGTTTAAAAGTTGAGCTAAATAACCCATTCGTGACTAAGCTTTACTGGAATTAGGAATGGCATGGCTTCTCATTTTAGGGTGTGTTCCTGGATCTTTTCACTGTGAAGATTGTCTTGATCATGTAAACCAACACAAGTGAATTCTGCTCATTTCAGACTGAGAAGGATATTTGCATTTAAATACTTCCAGGAGAGAGATGTTTAAATATTAACTTAATGATATTGATAGCACACTCTCCTGTTTTTCCCATCGAGCTTTGAACATGGGTATGAAAAAAGGAATCATAAATAAATATCCTGAGTTGGAAGGGACCCCTAAGGATCACCCAGTCCAACCCCTGGCCCTGCCCAGGACACCCCAACACTCCCCCCTGTCCCTCAGAGCGTTGTCCAAATGCTCCTGGAGCTCTGGCAGCCTTGGTGCTGTGCCCACTGCCCTGGGGAGCCTGGGCAGTGCCAACCACCCTCTGGATGAGAAATCCAGAATATTTAATGTAGACTAAAACAAAATCTGGGGTTTGCCACACCCCTTAGTATTGCAAGTAAACCCCAGACCGGCCCAGGCCTGCCCAGTGACCTGGAGCCTGTGATACCACATTCAGAAAGATTTCAGGTCAGATCAAAAATGGAGTGAGTGGTAAAATCCTGGCACTGAGATGTCTGAGTCAGAGCATCTCTTGCAGCCTCACAGCAAAGTGCTGACTGTCAGGAAACAGCTCAGGAAGCTTCTGCTGCTGCAAAGCTTCTGCCAGATTGTGGGTCTTGAGGAAATGTTGGCCATGGGCAGAGTGGGGGAACCCCAACTCTGGCAGGGGCAGTCAGGGCTGTCATGACCTTCCTCTCCTCGTGGGTCTCAGGGAACCTTCTGTAAGGAGCAAAGAATGGGATTTTTCATGCAGAAAGCAAATTGTCCCCTCACTTTCCAACATCTCTCTTTTCAGGTGATTTTTAAGGATGTTGCACAGTGTAGATGCTGTTGGAGTCCCACTGGTGTCATCCAAATGCCTGTGAGAACTGGACACGCCATCCCAAATCCCTGTGGCACCTGTCCCTTAACCACTTGTTTTTCTGCAACAGGACCTGACCATTTGTTCCCACACCTCTCAGCATCTCTAAGGGGCATTCATGGGAGTCCTGTTAAAACTTCCTGAAAATCCAGGTGCCCCTGGGTTACCATGACCCACCTGTTTATTCCAGCAGCAACCACGAGCAGATCTGTGAATCCCAGCTGCTGTCAGGCTGGCCTTGATATATTACAGCTGTGTTACATCACATCTGAGTTTCTCTCAAGCCTCCTAATGAAGCTGCTTTGTGCAAATCTCTAAATGCTGCTAGAGTCCTTTCTAAATAATGTTTCTAAAATATGTTATTAATTTCCCGTGGAATTAGGGCCACTGTGAGCTACGGGTCGAACAAGGGCAGCTGCTGTGGATCTGACATCCTTCACCAGGCATGGGTGAACCTCATGCAGTCCTGCTGATCTGATATTACTGGGAGAGTAGGTTTAGATTGGATATTTGGAAGAAATTCTTGGCTGTAAGGGTGGGAAGGCCCTGGAACAGGTTGCCCAGAGAGGCTGTGGATGCCCCATCCCTGGAAGTGTTCAAAGCCAGGGTGGATGGAGCTCTGTGCAACCTGGGATAGTGGAAGGAGTCCTTGCCCAGGGTGTGGAACTGGATGATCTTTAGGGTCCCTTCCAACCCAAATCATTTTATGGCTTAATTCCATGATTCTTTGATTTTGGCAGGTTGCTCCAAACTCTGTTTGACTGACACTTCAGCTCACCAACTAATTCCTCAGGTTGATGCATTGCAAAAAAAAGCCCCTCTTGTGGAAGCCTCTGATCTGAGCATTAATCCAAGACTCATTCCTACTTTCTGCAAGACCTCCACTTCCCCACATCCCCCACAAGTTATCTTTGGCTTACTTTTCTGTGTTTACCTTGATAGACTTCCCATTTGCTGTTTTCCTCATGTGGGCATTCCTGTGCAAAACCCAGATAGGTCTTTGAAAAGTATAACTTAGTTATAAGAAAGGAAATAACAACTTCCACCTTGGGTATGGACAAAGTAGGAACGAAAAGCAAGACTCAGGAGAGAGAAAGCTCTCCTGGGAATTCTGAAATGAATCTGTGATGCAAACACATTTACATAAAAAGGAAATTGTCTGACCACAATTAGTCCAAATTTCATGCCAGTTCACTATTTCCTCACTATGTGTCTCTGTGCATTAAGGTTGTATCTGTAGGATGCACTCTGAACTTCACATTGAAGGACAGCCCTGCTGCTGGAAGAGCCATAATTCATTTACTAACAGCCCCTGTTGCTGTGCTTCAATAATGTAATCATTTTCTTTGTGTCCCAACCATATGATTATTCCTGTTGTGTAGGAAATTTAAGTCCAAGGAATGTCAGATCAAATATAAAAGCCTAGTGCTTACCCATAGTTTTTATTCAATTAAGTAGCCATTACAGAGCTCATGCTGTTTCAAATGACATAATGCAGAACACAAGTGCAGTTTTTTTAATCACAAATATATGTTCATCTAAACAAAATGGCACCAACACAATCCAAACCCATTACAATTTTTAAATTATTACGCTAAGGCAGTTATTATATGGTGAGCAGTTGCTGTGAAAGACAAGAGGGGGAAACTGGGGCCTCCACAAACCACACTTTGAGCACAGCAGCAGCATTATTGGAGGTTTGTTTGGGAAGTTCTTAGAGGCAGAGAAACGGTGCTGCTAAGAAAAATATGCTCCTAGAATGAAAACACTGAGCTGCAGCTTGGAGAACTCTGATTTTGCAGGGAATGAGTGGGTAAGTTGTATAGGGCCAGGACCTGACACAGACAGAGGTGCCCCAGGCAGAGTCTGGGCAGCATTTAGCTATTTAAGCCCAAACTAAGTTCCAAAAAGCCCCTTCCATTCCCACCCAGGCTTAAGCTGTGCTTATTAAGCACCTCACATGTCATCTCTGCATGTGCTTTCTGTATCACCCACAGGATCCACGAGGCTTCCTCTGCTCTGCATCCCTGGGGGCTCCTCGTAGCCAGGAAAGAGCTCTCAGCACCCACCACCAGCTTTGGGCTCCTCACTGAACTCTTGCCCAGCACCACAAGTGCCTCAACCTGCCTAAGGCTGAGGGCCTTCCCTCTGCACCCCTCCAGCATTCCCATGGGAAGCCAGTGCCACTGGCATGAGATCCCTCTATTCCTACCCCTTGGTTGTAGCTCTCTGTTTATGTGAGGGGACTAAAGATGCATTTGTCCCTCGCCCTGGTGATCAGAATCCTCCCGCAGGAGATGGGAGAGGATGAAAAGAATCCCTTGGGGCAAAGCTGGGAGTGACACCTGAAGGAGTCCCAGCTCCAGGCTGTTCCCTGCACCCAGCACTCCTGCCTCTGCCTGCCTGGAGGTGAAGCTCACTCTGCCTCCTTGGAACCCCTGCAAACACCAGTCCTTCAAAAAAATGTTTCTCATTTCCCTAGGGACAAGAATGCCTGCTGGAACCCCTTAAATCTGCTGATGAAGCCAAGAAGAGGATGAGATTTTTAATTTATTTTTAAAGCCATCTCTGTGTAGTGCATGTCCCACTTTAATCTAAATAGCTCCTTTTTTTCTGAGTACAAGGTACTTGATTAAATCTTTTCTGAACCTTCCATATGGGCAGCCAATTCCTGGTCAGGTCTGAAGGCAAACAAGATCCTTACTTGATCTGACAACAGGGAGAAAACAGAAATACTTCTCAATTTAAGACACATTGTTGTGCCTGCTTTTTGTTAATCAAAAGCTGGGCTAACACAGTGATAAATTAAGAGGTTCATAGTTGACACAGAATAGTGCAAATGGAGACAGGTAGTTTGTTATGATTTACTCCTCAAGTCCTGAAAATAATATGAAAAGAGAGAGATGGCATGGAAACAATTACTGATTATTTGAAGGCCGAAAAGCTGCATCAAAACCAGAGTTTAGAGAGTCCGTTTCTATTTTCACAAATAAAAATCAAACCCCAAACTTCCAAAGGTATTTTGTGTCCGGTTTATTAATTTTTTTTTCCATAACAGTCAGTGTGGTCCAAGCTGGGTAACTCTGAATGTCATCATGCAAAGAGGAAGGACAGGGACAATCTCCCCACTTAAAACCCCTTTACTGACATAACTGCAAGACAACAATAAAGTGCTCACTGCTTCCTCCAGCTCCTCCCCTCCCGCCAGCTTCTGTCTGCAACTTTTTACTTCCAGCTCATTAGGAGAAAGTAATTTTATTGTCACATTTGGCTGGCAGCTGGAGTTCTCCAAATGAGGTAAGCAGTGCTCTCATCCCTCAGCACAAACCCTGCAACATACGGTGCTCTCGTGTCTCCGAGCTTTACGTGGGGAGGGAAGGAGGCATCTGGGCTGGGCTCATTTGTAACGCTGCACTTGCTGGATTAATATGAAAAGACAGATGAAGGCAGACGCTTTAATTACTTCACCCTAACTTTTTATTACAACATCAAGTAAAATGGTGAGTTACAGAGGGTAAAATGGGCGTGAAACACCTGGGATGAAGTCACACACAAGCTCACGGGGTTGTTTATCTGCCAATGGGGTTTTAAATATTGATCATTTCTGTACATGCATCTTTGTGTTATTTCTGGTTTCCTTGATAAATCATTTTGGGGTTGCTTTGTTTTCACGCTGTGAGGTAGCTACTAGGACTGGGACCCCGCTTTTTTCTTCTGGAATTTTCTGAACTGGGACTGTATCGCCACGGCCGCCCGCTCTGTCTCTGGAGCATCCATGTCTATGTCAAACTCCTCTTGGACCTTCTTTTGCCCATCTGCTCGAGGAAAACAGAAGAAAACGTCAACAGTTTTTTTTTTTCAACCAGCGACGATCACGGGTGAAAAAACTCTGCCCCTTTGTCCTTCACAGACACAGCCCTGACAGCGAGGAGCACGTTCAGGTTAAAAAATGGAAGCAGTTTTGTCAGATACAGCCCATCAAATCCCCCACCCCTGCCAATGTGACAGCCTGTGGGTGGCTGGGTGCTGAGGAGCAGCATCCAAATGGTGCCCAGCGCTCACCCAGCATCACCTCTGTCTGAGCACGGAACCACAGAATCTGCTGAGTTGGAAGGGACACACAAGGATCACCGAGTCCAACCCTTAGCCCTGCACAGGAACCATTCCCAAGAGTCACACCAGCAAGTCCCACTCCTGCCTGGGGAGCTAAAAGTGAGAGGAAGAGAGAAGGTACAACTTAAAGGTCTTTTATAACCTAAATGGTTCTTCGATTCTGTGTTTGCTCTAAAACAAAGGCAGCTTAAAATATTTTAATGCAGGGATTAAGAGCATGTTCCTACCCCACTTCCCACATCAGAGGAAGAGATAATATTTCCTAAGGCTAATTTCCATCCTTTTCACTTGTTTCCTGCCTCATCCCTTTCAACACTTACCACTCTTCCCCTTTGAATCATTTATGTCCAATCTCTCCACCACTGTGCTGCTTCCCTCACTTCTCTCCAGGCTCTGTTGTTGCCTTTCATCCTCAATCCTTGGCTCTTTGCCTTCCTTTATTCCCAGTCCTCAGCTTTTCCTGCAGCTGCATTCGGCCTCCACGTGGACAACCCGGCTGACTTTGCTAAATTTTGCTTCACCCACCTCCATGTTAAAAGTGCAGCCCTGGGAAAATTCCTGCCCTCGTTGGGAAGATAACCCTGAACTGCCTGGACTAAGGAAGCGAGAACACATGTTCGCTCCACTAACCTCGTCACACCACTGAGTTTCTCTCCCCTATAAACTTGTTTGTTAAACTCACTTATATAAGTGTTTCATCCCAATCCTGCAGTGAACGTCATTCCAGGACTCTGCAGGCAGCTCTGCTTGGAGCAACTGGGGGAAATCACCCCTTTGGAACCACTTGGCTTTTTATTCTTGACACTGACACCTTCAGGATGCTCATCCCCAGGTGTTGGTGACGCCAGCGAAAGGAAACACTTTCAGTGCATTATTAAAATGAAAAGGAACTTATTCCCATTGTCTCTCTCCTTCACATTAAAAACCAGGGAGAGCATTCCATGATTTTAGCATGAAGTCTTGGAGTATTCTGTGCCTTTATTCTTGTTCTTACTCAGAACTCAGGTTTGGTGTCTATTTTCTACGACCACTCTAAGCTGAGCAAATATTTAAAGGGCAGGTTTTGCAATATTCCACACTGACTTTAACTGCAACAACCAAACAAACACATCTATGTTACCATGAAAGAAATATTAACTTAATATTTTGATTTACTTAGAACTTTTAAGAAGAAAGATGAAAAAGTAAGAAGAAAGTGAAAGTCTGGATAAGAAGAACAGCTTGAGAGCTCAACAGAACTTTTATTATACAGTAAAATAAAAAGCTAAATTATCAAAACAGAGATTTTTATGGAGGCAAATCAATCCTACTAACATTATATCACACTTCCACAGCCATTAAATCCAAGAATCTGCATGGTTTGTGCAACTATTCAAGCAACACAAACACCAGAAATATAATTATTGGGTTTTTTTCCACAGGGAAAGGGATGTGAAGGTCAGAAGTGACACAGCCAAGGACAAATCTAAACTGATTTTGGTTTGGTATTCATGGGTTAAAAGCAACTGAACAAGAGAAAATAAAAGCAGAGTTTCTGCATCGATTTTAGCCTTTCAGGATATAAATTCCCATCCCTTGGAAACGCCAATAGGGAAAACCAGATGGGTGGATGAGCAGACACAATTGGTTTCCTACCTCTTGATGAAATCTGGCTCCTACAACTCATTCCCTATTGCAGCCAAGTCTCAGCACTCTGTTAACTTGCAATAGTGACTCAGCAATCTCATGTTAAGATCTTACAGACTTAAGGAAATCCAGCATTCAGGATATTTTTTTCCTCTAAAATTTCCAGGCCAGTTAAATCTTTGCTTGATGTGAATCACCATCACTGCCTTAAAATCATCTGTACTACAATAATTTATAATACCTGAAGAGAACAATAATAATTTGTGACGTCTTAAGACCTGACTTCTTTTTTATTTTATTTTTTTAACCCACTTTTGTTGAAATCAAAGCCAAAATTCCTTATGAGCTCCTTCTGGATTTCTCTTTTCCCCATCACTATGGACAAGTGGTGGGATGAGAAGTTTCCAGCCGTGACTTAGACTTGTGATTAAGAAATTAGAAGTGTTCAAAAGGGCCAAGACATTTGTATGAGTAACAGAAAATTCATCATTAGCAGATGGTATAGAAATACCCAAATAATGACTACACAAACATGCCTAATGTACATTATAAAATTACATGTGTATCATCTGAATATTATGTATGATGACCTGCATTTTCTTTCTCCCCATGCCCATCTTCCTCTTTTTATATACATGTATAAATGTATAATATATAAATGGTACATCCACATTTGAATATATACAGAAAATATATAAGAAAATACATATAATCACACAGATAAACTTGCTTAAAGAGTTTTAAGTCCCATGTAAAACTGAAAACAGCTGGATGGAGTATTTCCTTAATTCTGGGAGTGGATTTTCTTGGAGTTCTCCCCAAAACATTTCCTATTGATGGCTGTCACAACACAGGTACTTTAACAGATGGATTGTCAGTCTGGAGAGAAAATTCAGTGATGTGCCAACCTGGGCTTTGTCTAAAGGAAAGAGATCTTAGTTTTTACCTTGAGCTGCTTTAATAAAAGCATCCTAGTTATTTAAAATATATCATACCCTGCTAATTACACCGGGTTTTACTGGTTAATTATGGTTAGTCACTGTCTCCCTCTCTTAGCTCTCCACAAGCTTGGAAGTGATCTAAAACCACCAGGAATTCTCACTTTCAGCAGGCCAGAGCACAGATAAACACGGGCACACCCTTTACCCCTGGACATGCTTTTTTCATTCCTACTGCTGGGGCCAAAAATTCAGGATTCTCTCCCCATCCACACACCCTTCTGTTGATATCTACACCTTCTGGACTATGTGCAGACTCCTTCCACATGGATTTATGAGGATTCCTGGCCTACCACAGACCTACACAAGGAAACTAGGGGGAATAAGAGTGTTGTCAGTAAACTCATGATCTACCTGTGGTTTGTGGGATTTAGAAATAAAAGAGGGTTGATAAGCACTGGTCTGCACTTCCTGCTTTCTGAGGGGATCTGGTTTCATTAGCCCCATAATAAATGAACCCCTCTAACCTTTCCCACCACACTCAGCACTTCCAAGGTTTTCCCTGAAAGATTTCTTCAGACTCAGTCCAAATTCCCTCTCTTAGACTCTTCTGAACATGTCATGACAAACCAGGGGAGTCATTCTGTGCCCCCCTGGGTTCTGATCACCACCAACAGGGATGGGGGAACAGAACAGTCATGGCTTGGCCATAACAAAAGTCTGGTATCCAATGAGTTTTCCAAAATCACGTGTTTAACGTGGACTGACCCTGACCATGTGTCAATTTAGGCAAAAATGATCAGTGGTGGAACAAACCCCTTGGAGCACGACTTCAAACTGCTTGATGAGTCCCATCACGACAAGGGACCCCCCAGCCTGGTGCTGCAGGACCAAAATCTGAGACAACTTGCAGGGTGAAGGTTTTACTTCACTACACCCACAGTCATCCCAGCAGGAGAGCCTGAAAAAAAACCCCCTAATTAGCTGTTTTTCAACTCTACCATCATTCCACATCATTGCAACTGAAAAAAAGATCTGTGTGTTCCATTTCCAGATGAAACATCAGAATTCTGTCTCCGTAATCTACAACAGCACCTCCTAATCCATTGCAAACACCGGATGGATAATGAAGCTGAAGGAAAACAATAAAATCTTGCACATAAATCTACCCATCAAACTCTGCAGAAATGTGGTGCAAGTGTAATTATTCACAAATGTGCCTTCAGCTATTTCTTTCATTTACTTTTCAACTAGAAAGTAAAATGAGTTGTGACAACACAGGGAGAAGAAAACACTGCTTATTCCATATGGGGCAAAAGTCTGAAGCAAAAAGTCTTTTTTTGTGACTGCTGAACTCGGGCTGAGCAGATCAGACATTCCCAAAACTGTTCGTGGAAGGGCAAAAGCTGGTGGGGTGGACTTGGCAAAAAAGGGGACCCCAACGTTATCCTAAGAATTTCTCCATCCTCCAGATGAAGAGGTTCTCAGGATAACGAATTTTACCCTAAGAAGATAAAAGTGAGATTGTTTGTCACGTTCTGGAAAACCAAATTGCCTGGGCTGGAACCCCTAACTGGCATTTCATGTGTTAAGTGCCATCCTCCACCCCTGCTCACATCCAACAGGAATTACAGGATCATAGTGAAGACGGAATATACTCATAAAACCACTGCATTTTTCAGGGGCTAAACTGCAGCGCTTGGAAAAAAAGATTAAATGAAGTGTGGGACAGAATCACAGCGCCCCATAACATGCCAGAAGCGGTATTTTGCCTCAGGCAGGATCATTACCTCCTGCTGCTCAAAAGATTTCTCAAGCTGTGACAATCTTTATGCTGCTCTGATCCCAAGCTATTACACCAGCCCATCCAATGAGGCAGAACAGTCCCTAATTAAAGAGGACCAAAACAGGCAGAAATCTCACGGATGTCGACACTCATGTGGAGCATTATCTTTATCTTTATGTGATGGGAAGAGTCATTTTGTCTGACTAGACTCCACAAAGCAACCAGCCAGCCAGAGAAAACATATGGGTGCTTGGAGGTGTGGAAGCCACACTTAACTCCTTAAAAGCAACAGTTTTAAAAGCCAAGAGTTCATGTGGCCATTCTTCTCCCTCTGTATTTAACTGAGGATGAGGAAGTAAAAGAAAGGGGCTCATCTTCTGGGGGAGTTATGGAATCACAGAATGGTCTGTGTCAGAAAGGACCTTAAAGATCATCCAGTCCCACCGCCGGCCATGGGCAGGGACACCTTCCACCAGCCCAGGTTGCTCCAAGCCCCGTCCAACCTGGCCTTGGACACTTCCAGGGATCCAGGGGCAGCCACAGCTTCTCTGGGCAACCTGGGACAGGGCCTCCCCACCCTCACAGGGAAGGATTTCTTCCCAATATCTAATCTAACTCTACGCTCTGTCACTTCAAAGCCATTCCCCCTTCTCCTGTCCCTCCAGGCCCTCCTGAACAGTCTCTCTCCATCTTTCCTGTAGCCCCTTCAGGTCCTGGAAGGCGACAGTCAGGTCACCCCAAAGCTTCTCTTCTCCAGGTGAACAATCCCAGCTCTCCCAGCCTTTCCTCCCAGCAGAGCTGCATCCCTCTGATCCTCTTGGTTCCTCCTCTGGACTCTCTCCAGCAGCTCCATGTGCTCCCTGTGCTGTTCCCAGGGCTGGAGCAGCTCTGCAGGGGGGTCTCACGTGAGGGGGCAGAGGGGCAGAATCCCCTCCCTTGCCCTGCTGCTCATGCTGCTTTTGACACATCCCAGGATCAATCCAACCCTTTCCATGTGCAAGATGACATAAAATAACACCATAAGAGATCTTGTGGCTGAAGAAAGGAGACAGCCAACCTCTCAGTAACACTCTTCAGTCTCTGAGAATGAGAAGGTCCCCCCTGAGCCTCCTTTTCTCCAGGCTGAGCCCCCCCAGCTCCCTCAGCTGCTCCTGCTGCTCCAGCCCCTTTCCCAGCTCCATTCCCTTCCCTGCTACTTCATTATTAGGTACAGAATTTTTCTCTGATTAGCTTAGGAATAACAATAATTTTCCTTTCTGCTCACAGAAAGTGCTGCAGGGTGAGATATCTGCTTTTGTGACCAGGATGATCCTCGTGGGTCCCTTCCAACACAGAATATTCTGGGACTCTGTGACTACACCACTACAGTTTTTCGTGTTTCTTCACCCCACAGTGAACTCAGACATTCAAGAGCCACCTTCCAAAGTCAAAGGCTGCCTGTTTTGTTGGGAGTCTCAGGAGGTTGGCACTTGATGGTGGGGAATTCTGGGTTTATAGATGGGGTTTTGTTTCCCATGGTCAGTTATTTGAAGGTGGTGGCTGCTGGGGAAGTGTAATGTCCACATGGGAACCATCTCTGAAGCTGAAGAATAACCCCTGGAGCTCAGCAGTCTTCCATGACTTCAAAAGCTTCGTGTGAAGGGAAATAAAGGTTATCATTAATTATCAGATTAAATGTAACAGCTATTTTTATCTGAACTACACCAACTGGCCCCACAACATCACTCAAAGCAAGGCAGAAATAATTAATGCCTTTTGATTCAGCTGTAAATTACGATTTGGTATAAAGAAGACGACCTTATTAGGCAACCAGAATTCTTTATTTTTCAAACTGACCTTTACTTTCAGAATACAGGGTTGTTATCTCGAATTTGAAAAATCAGTTTTGCTGTAAAAAAATACTGGTCGTTCCTTTATGATTTTAAAAATGTTACTTCGGCATGAGGCTTTTGAAGTGTCTGATTAATCCTTTTCTTTTTCCTTGTTGTAATAATGTTCAAGAGCAGCAACATTACTTCTGACACAAGATAAATGAAGTAGCACAGAATTATGTACATGGGGGTAACATAATGGAACAGAAGGGAATAGCAATAAAATTCAGTTTACAAAAATCGCGTTTTCAACTAATTTGTAGCCAACTACAGATGAATTGATTTTGCTCAACAATTAATACAGAGACAAATATTGTTTTCCTTTGAATGCTAATACTATTGAAGCAATCATTCCTCATCTTCAAAGTAATGAATGTGCCACTGACAGCCTTTTAAAATGGCTTGCAAGTGCAGAACTGATGCTTGGATAGGCATGTGTTTGTTCATGGGGATCTACAGGTGTTCTGGGAATGAAACTAGAGAGGCCACAGTTCACATCCTCACATGGAGATCAAACTTTGCCGAAGTTTAACTGGGAATAAATAATAAATATAAATAAGAAAATGGCCGCCTAAGCTGTATAATCTCATGTCTTAGTGTCAGGCTGACTGGCAAATTCCACAGAAGCCTCTCGGATCTAAAAGGAAGCGGAGCTGGGCACCAAGTCAGGTCTCTCTGTCCCTGCAGAATGCTGCCCCACCAGCAGGGACAACACACTTAGCCTTGAGCCCTCTCCTCCAGCACAGAATGCCAAGATCCTCCTCACAAATCCAGCCCAAAGTTGTGGGAGCCTCACCCTGCACCCGCACGTGATCCCCAGTGTGCTGGCCGAGTTTTAACTGGGAATTAAAGTGATATGGTTTTAATTTCCTCCACAATTTCCAGTTTCCTCACTTCCCAGTAAACACTGTGCCTTTAAAGAGCTTTGCTGTGGAGGGAGCTGCATTTCAGCAGTGCATGAAGCAACCACCCTCTCGACTCGCTCGTCAGCTGCTTGATTAATATATGATCACTTATTTCCCTATTATGGAAGCATTTGGGCGCTTGGAGCCGTAGCTGGGAGCCCTAATGTGGTTACAAACGCACAACAATAAATTCTTTCCCCTCCACCACCCCTCAGTGCTGTGACCTTTGCAAAAAGTGTCTTCAGCAGGAACGTTTAAAATAAAAACAGGAGCACTTCCTCACGGCTGCGCCCGCACCAGCACATCCCGCGAGGCCACGGCACGGCTCAGGCACCATCCACGGCTTCCCCAAGCATGGGATACCCACTGGCATGGCTGGGGCTCTTCCAGATACCCTCTGCCAGGCTACTGTGCTCACACAGCACAGCCAGGACCCCACCTGGCAGGTAGGGTGGATGAGAACACCTTGGGGGTTGAGGGAAAGATAGTTTAGCCCCTTTGATGCTGCACCACTTGGCATCAAAGCCAGAGAAAAGGCTCTAAGTCCTTTTTGTTTCGTTTTCTTTTTATTCTAAGAGAGATGTTGCCTCCAGCACTTCTGAACACTTTGTAGCTCTAGACTGCAAGAGAACTGATGCAAAATGAGTTGGCACTCGCTATTAATTGTGGGATGACCGACAGGGAAATGCAAAAGGGAGGTGTTCGTCTTCCAGCATCTTCTCTTGCATAACAGCTTTGCTTTCCAGGAATGCTCCCTCACCCCACCACCCCCCTGCAGTTTGTAAGAGCAGTTAGGGAATCAGCTCAGAGAAATGGCAGCAATCAAAATATGCCACACAGAAGTGGCAGAAAAGGGGGTTCAAAGCCCAAAGTGACACGAGCTGGGGAAGAAGGCACAGGTTACAGAGGAAAACCTGTCAGTCACAAAAAGGAGAGGAGTCAATCAGAAGGACGTTTAACAAGAGCATGGAGTGACAGCACAAGGGGAAATGGTTTCATACTGAAAGAAAGTAGGTTTAGGTTAGATATCAGGAAAAATTTCTTCCTTGTGAGGGTGGTGAGGCCCCAGAACAGGTTGCCCAGGGAAGCTGTGGCTGCCCCATCCCTGGAAGCGTTCAAAGCCAGGTTGGATGGAGCTCTGTGCAACTTGGGCTAGTGAGAAGTGTCCCTGCCCATGGCAGAGGGATTGGAACAAGATGGTCTTTAATGTCCCTTCCAACCCAGGCCATTCTGTGAAAAGCACCATGATATGGAGTCAGAAGACATTTCTCTACACTCACAAAATGAAGACAATGAAGAGCGAGATTTTGCTCTGCTCATCTCCAAAGTGCAAAATCAGGGCAGTTCCAGGAGTCACTGAAAACCAACAGATCTCTGTTAGCAACTAATGAGAGGCTATCTTAAGTTTCCACAGTAACTTCAATAAAAACTGTTACATGAGCACTTGGAAAGTCACAGTGAGAAAACACCCTCCTCTCGTGAAATCCATCAGCAGGTTTTAATTACGAATTTTTTAATTATCCATTTGGAGGTGGACAGCGTAAGATACGGGAGCTGAGCTTTGCCGTTCAATATCACATTCCTAAGCAAAGGAGTTACTACAGAGAAATTCTTCCCTGTGAGGGTGGTGAGAAACTGTAACAGGTTGCCCAGAGAAGCTGTAGATTCCCCATTCCTGGAAGTGTCCAAGGCCAGGCTGGATGGGGCTTGGAGCAACCTGGGATAGTGGAAGGTGCCTATGGCAGGGAGTTGGAATTGGATCATCTTTAAAGTCTCTTGGAACCCAAACCATTTTATGATTTTATGATTCTATTTCAGTATCTTCTATGCCTTGTAAATAAGATTATCAGCAAGAAGCATTCACTTTGCTGCACAGATTAAATGCAAGAAACAACCAACTTAAATAATGGCCAAACAGCACAACTTCTTTTTGAACAAATGTGAGCACTGCTCCAAGCTGGTAATGGGCTAATTAATTTGGCACCATCCCACCATGAAAATCCATCTTTTTAATACAGGTATTTACCAGGTGTTTTTAACATCCTGCACTACCTGCCAGCTTCAGGATGCCTGTGGAGGCAGTTGGGCAATTATCAAAGATAGAAGTTGGGCTTGTAGGATTAAAAAATGCCCAAGGAAGTATTTGGAGTCCATTAGGGACAGGGCAGAATTATTACAGGGCACAACACAGGCTGAGCTGAACAACTGTGCTCTGAGAGATTCTTTTAGGAGTTCACTTGGCAAAGCAAATCTTGTCACCCCTCCGTAAAACCAAACCGAACACCAGAGATGTGATGGATATAAACCCTAGACTCCTGCAGCAGACCCAAGGTAGTGCAGTCACAGTCTGAGCAAAGCCCAGGATACTCTGACAGACATGGATTTAGCATGAAACTTGGCCTGCCAGAAGGTCTCACGTGCTCCTGCCTCAGTGGGCTTTGCAACTTCTGCTCCAGCACCCACGAGTTCAACCCGAGGGAGCGCTGGATCCCGGGGGTCTGCCCACAAGTCTTACTGAATGTCCTGTAGAGAGAGATTTCCCCAGCAAAGGGACAGAATTTTGACATCTCCTGACTCTTGAAAGCAGTCACCCACCCGTAGCTTTCCACCGTAGAGCAAAGGAATCCTGCGGCAGGAGGGATCTGGGAAATTTCCACTGTTTCCTTTCGCTCGGGCTGTTACCCAAACAGAATCATTAATTTGAGTTTACCCTGTCTCCACTGAATGTAAAAAAAAAAAAAAAAAAAAAAAAACCAAATTTTTTTTTTTTTTCCC
>VYXB01004712.1:80479-120389 GCA_013397135.1 Pachyramphus minor
AAAAAAAAAAAAAGCCACATTTTATGTTTATTTCCCCTGCAGGCTGGTTTGCTTAACTTTCTTAGGAAGAGGGGAGGGGCTCCTCAGGAGAAAAGCAGGAGAGCACTGAAACAGCAGTTCAGGGGAGATAAATTGAGATCCTGTGGCAATACGGCTCTGAAAGAGGATGAGAAGGAATTATGTGCTGGAGGCTTGTGCAACAGCCACTTGGAAAACCACATTACATGTTGTGCAGAAGCTCATTAGGCTGAATATTTCAAAAACCAGATTCCAGATAAAAATATCTGGCCGATTCCTAAGAAAAAATGGCTTCATCTAACTTTGAATCACTTAGGATGGGAAAGATCCTTAAGATCATGGAGTCCAACTGCAAAACAAACCCCCCCAAACTTGCAGGTTTGGAAACTCAGCAGCAGCAAGCTTGAGAAAGAATCCAATGGAGAAAAGCAGACACTGGGAGGGTGCAATTCATCTGACCTATTTTAGGCAGACTTTTTAGGACAGCATGGATCTCACCCTTCAATCCCCCTCCTATATTGGCTACTTCTCAGGATGACTAGTTCAGATGTAGACATTGATCCTTAACCAAATAAACAACATTTCATGAGCCTGAGTGGTGCCTGAGCTACACATTGCAGAATTTCGGGTGAACACACTTATCTGCTATTTCATGTGCAATTCCTTCTCATCCAATAAATTATTTAGCCCTTATGAAAGGTACTACACTGAAAGTGTAGCAGATAAGAAGTCTTATTTTTGTTCAGGAAGGAAGAAAATAAAGGCAGGCATACCTTCTCACACCACTCCATCCACCTGCTCCTGTCCCACGGGATGGAGAAGGAGGGAATGGCTCACCTTCAGTAGAGGGTCATAATGAACATTTGTTCCCTCTGCTGAGATGGCCAGGGAAGCTGCCAGTTGTGCAGCTGATCTGGACCCTCTCATGTTCCCTCAGGAGCTGCTGGAACAGTCTGCATAGATTTCTCTTTTTATAGATATACAGTTAAACAGGCAAAAAAAACCCCATATCAGCACCTCTTGCTCTCCTTTCAACTCCTTCCAAAGATAGTGAATTTGTGTGTGTGTGTGTGTGCCTGAATGCCTTCAAATGTACATCAATAAGACTCCTTCTCTATCTCTAATAAGGGATTAGAGTTAACACCACGACAAGCTGTATCAAATGCTTCACACGAACAAGCAGCCAAATGACAGTTTCTGTGAGAACTGCAATTGAATTCACAAGCTGCTGCAAACACCAAACCTCAGCTCTGCTACTCAGCTCACAACGAGCCAGGGGATGGCTGCTGCCATCCTGAAGGGTTGCAGGTGTCAAAGGCAGCCAGTACAGGGCTGCAGGACTGAGATGGAAGAGAAAAGAAAGAGAATGGGTTGGATGCACATCTGTAGAAGACAGGGATCCTCTGGAAGGTGTTCCTGGCCATGCTCCTCATTGCTACCCAAGCCAAGGAAGGCCCACACTGACGTGACACTGCACAGAAAGCCACTGTGAGCACCTTCTAACACAGTTCTGAAACATGTGTCCCCTGTCCCTTCTTCCTGGGTCCTGGTGCAGCACCTCTGGGTAAGGAGGACACCAGGCTTCTCCACTGGAATTTGGGTTGATGTGCCCTCAACAGAGAGCTCTGATTTTACAGGACAAGTAAACTCACACCTTGTTAAAGTCTCAAAGCGCCCAAGTCACTGCTCCATCATTCTGTAACGGGAGAGACACAATTCCATCCCACACCCTTGCCATCTGTTTTTTCCTTTCCCCTCCCCTACTGAAGGAGCTGATGCTGAGGTGAACAGGACTGTTGGCTCCGAGGCAAAACTTGAGCACAGCTCTGCTGTTCCTCTAATTTCATCCCACAGAGTAATAGAGAAGACCTTATTGGCACACAGGACAATTCACAGTTCAGCATAAGGGAGTAAAAAATGGCCATGAATAGATTCCATAAAAGAGGGGGGAATGAATCCAGAAGGGCAAGGTGTCCTTCTCAGCAGCTTGTTCATTACTTATAGGCAGTTACTGTATTGGAAGCCTGGAATTCTAACAAGTCAATACCAGAGCTCTGTGGGATTTCTTGTCCCTGACTTTAGTGTCTGTATTTATTGAGTGAGGACTGATGGCACAGGGTAATGTAATTTTCCAAGCCTTTTCAAAGGAGCAGAGATTAATGAGCAAGGTCAGGCACCAAAGGCACTACACAGTACTTCAAATCCCACTTCTACGTGGTTTGGTTTTTTTTGCCTTTCCCCCATCTCATAAAAAAACAAAATTCCAAACCTTCTAGGTCCCAGGCACTGACTCAGCGACATCCTTTTGAACCTGCTGCTATTTCAGATGAAGGTTGGAGGGGCTGTTCTCCCCTCAGAGAGCAGTTACATGTTCTGACAAGTATCTGACAAGCATCTGACTAAAGTGTAGTTCATTAAGCCTGGCTTGCAGTGGGTTTATTCTCAGGTGTGTAGCAAGGAGAAGGAGTACCCACCTTTTTATAGCCTGTGTATTGATTAATCACACCCACACACCTCCTTATTTTTTTTAATGTGGGTAAAAGCAAGCATGTTTTTCCAATAAAGTCCCTGTGAAAGGAGAAAGCAGGTCCATATTCCAAGCTCTTTATCTACATCGGGAGGTTATGGAGCAGGGAAGTGAAAATGGTCTCATTATCCTGACAGATGGTGCACTTAACAAACCCACACAGTACAGTGAGGACACGAAGGAAGGTTGAACGTGCTCGAAGTGCAGCACATTTCTGAGCTGTCGGTGAAGTGGTGGCCGTGGGACCACACTGGCCCACAAACCAAGCTGCTTTCCAGTCCTCAGAGCAGTAAGGAATCATTTTTGGGGAATTATTCCTTCTCCAGTAGGGACTGTTCTCCCTTTTCTCCCTCCCGTCCGCAGCATCTCAGAAAGGAAACTCAGAAAGTGTTGGAATGGTTTGATTCTATAAATATATAAATTTCTAATTTTTTTTTTAATGCAAACCCATGCTAAAACAAAACAAGAAACAAGCTTTATTAATATGAGCTGTCTCGAAGAAAAGAGGGGTTCCTATTAATCTTATCTTGGTTTTCACCTCCCTAAGTTTTCACCTGGTGCCTTTTAACAACTGCTATTTAAAATCAATTTTATCAGGAAGGGTGGGCATTGATCTAGCTAAGTGCTGCACTGGCAATTAAAAAGTTATTAAACCCAGTGCCAGATAGTCTAATTGACAAGAAAATCTAACCGAGGCCAGGGGATAAAGGTTTCCCTCCTGCTTCAGCTGCATGTTCATTGCACACATAAAGCCATCTTAAAAGCATATAAAGGCTGAACAAAGTTGAACGTGAAGAAGTTAATAAACGACAAACTGAAGTGACACCACTATGCAAAATTAACTGAATTCATTGGGTGGACAACTTTAATCCTTGATATTGCAACTTGCATGTCAGGAGCACGTTGTTTCCTGGGTTTAAAGCAAAAAAACCACACTCTGTTGCAACATATGGGCACTCCCATGGCTCCTCAGCAGGACTGTGTGGAACTGTCAGACCCACCAGCTCTGGTTTTAATGAAGCAGTGACAGTGGGGGTAGGTGTTGTCCTCTCCTTGACTCAGCAGGAAATGGAAGGAGTTGCATGTTTTGTTGGTGGGTTTCATCCAGGACAGGAAGAACGAGGCAATGGGAGCTTTGGGCAGCTGGCTCAGGGGGCTTCTTTGCTCACTGATGCCTCTGGATGTGGTGGGTGTTTCTGTTCCACCTCCTCTGTGTCAGTCTGGGTCCAGCCCCATCCCTGCCCCGACCTGCATCGTCACCACGGGTCCCAGGAGACCTCAGCAGTGCTGTTTCTTTATCTGGCTAGTCCTAGTCCCCAAAACTGCACCAGGGCATTCCCTAACTTCAGAATTCCAGCCCAACACATTCCCACACTACCTGACTCCTGGTCTCCTCCGGTTCTCACATCCCAGTTCATATTCCTGCCTCCCAGTCCCAGTTTCCATTTAAAGTATCAAACCCTGCCCAATACTCCGTGGTTCCTGTTTCCTGAGGAGACCTTCTGAACTCCTTTGTCATTCCATCCTTTGACCTCCCTGCTCCAGCTTCTGTGACCGTCTGGTTCCAAGGAAGGAGGGACATTTTCTCCTAAGCAATTGTGGTCTCTTGGGAACACAGAAGGGGCACCACCATTCCCTCAGCTTCAGTTCCTGACCAAAGCATCACTTACAGAAGCAGGAAGCAGCAATTAAGGAAAACCATGATTTCCTTAAGCCTCACTAAGACAGTGTTGGTTTAATTTCTTTAGTCTTGACTCTTTGGCTCAGGGATGTTGAGTTTTCAAGGAAAAAAAAATAATTAAACTGCTTCACTGAACTCACACAAAGGTAAGACTTTTGCCTTTCTAAACATTTATAACTTGGCCAGTTTTGCAACATAGAAAAGTCACGTCCCAGATGGCAAATATAACATTTCTGTTCAAAATGACGAAGGCTCAAAGCAGTCAGAAAAATAAAAGGCCACCAGAAATTGTTTTTAATTGCTAGATGTGCTAACATTTTGTGGGAGCCTCATTTTTGGAAACTGCTGGAATGACTTTGCTGAACCCTTCCAAAATAATTCTGCTTGAGGCAAGCAATCAAAATGACAAATTTCAGCCTGAGCAATTGGATTTTGGCAAGGTTGTGTACAACTGAAAAGGGAGCTTTTAACCAGCAGAGTTCAGCAGCTGTTAATTGGCCTTGCCACCAATCCAGACTGCAATAAACAAAATAAATGTATATAATACCAGTAAAAGACTGTAAACTAAATGAAATAAATGTTATGGATAGCTGGAAGATCTTTAAAAGGGATCAAAACCAGAGGGCGAACGTTACTCTGCTGGTGTTTCGAGAGCTGCCAATGATTTCTTGAACATTTAACCATGGGAAAAAAAGGATTGAAAAATAGTTGAGTCACTTAAAATGATCACTTGGAAGACAAAAATTAACCAGAGCTCTCCCTTATACATTCTGTGTTTGAGAAAACATTTCCCTTTGTGTGAATTCCAACCCTGACAGGCACTTCTGAAGTTCTGCTTGGATTTACAGATCTGAATGGAAACAGAATGAATTAAATATTCTTCTCTTTTGCTCAGTAACCCCAATGTTTTCTCCTTCCTTCCAAGCCAATAGGGCAGAGACAGAACAATCAAAAGCCTTCTTTTTTTCCAACTCCATTACATTAAAAACTGCTTTTTCTCTTTCTTATACATGTTTCTCTTCTTCTAGGTAGTTTCTTTGCTGCCTACTCAGCTGGCTCTTGCTTAAATCTAGTCTGGGAAAAAGTAAATGTTTTGTGAGACTGGAGAGACTTCAGGTGAGGGTCAACCATGACTCCAGATTAGAGCCTTAGTCAGGAACCTTCTTTGGGTGAATAAATATAATATATATAAATAAGGTATGCTCTTTATTAAAGGCCCAGATCAAACCTTGCCTGGGAAAATAAGAGGAGGGAAAAGCAGGCAGATAGAAGGAAAAGTAGCCCTTGACCTGGCTGGGCTGAAGGAACACAGAATTCTCTTGGGGAGGAGAAAGAATAAGGAGTGAGGTGTGGGAGAGAGTGAGAAAGCACCAGAGAGAAGAACTTCCTTGTGGAAAAGGGAAAAGGAAAACCTCTTTTTGTGAAGATAAGGAAGAAAGTAAGGAATCACTGCCAGAATAGTTCTGGTGATCTGAGTGCTTTCTGCTGCGTATCTCAATCTGTGCAACCTCTTCTGACCAGCAAAACCCAGAACATTTGGGGTTTTTTTTACAATAAAAAAAAACCAAAAAATAAGCTTTCTCCTGAAACAAGTCACTTGGGGGAGCAGAACACCTTGGGGTTTCTTTGAACTGCCTGAATTGAAAGCCTGCATTGAGTTCTGTTTTTTCCTGGCACGCTTGGTCGAGCTTATCAAGAGCTTATCACATCCAGACAGCAGCACTTCCGACAACAAAAGGTATCCCTGACACTGGCAAAGGTTTCTGGCAGCTCTGGGCTGGATCACTCCCTATCTCAACAATTAGTACACATTTATAAAACAATATAAGTATTATAACTTTATAAAACAATTATAAATTCAACTGAAATTTTACGTTCTGATAAACCAAAGTCAAGGCTTTACTCAGCCTTTTTTTTGTGCTGCTTGGCCAGAGACCTCGTGACACAGAAGAATAAAAATAGCTGCTCTCTATCTCAGCTCAGGGTTAATTAGATGTTGGGTTCTATTTTACAAGTTCAATCAAGAAATTTGTCCCCCAAATATGTTTCACACACTACATAATCCTGCAGAAAACTACTCACGGCCACAGAAAACTACTGTGATGTCCAAAGAGTTGTGGGAAGCCTGAAACAAGGGCCAGATTTATGGGAGTTATAAAACCTTTCCATGCCAAGTTTCAAGTAAATTTGAATCTATTTATACTTTTGGAGAGGAAAACAGTAACTTCTTAGTGATCTTGCATAGTACCCACTCCAAAAATAATGGCAGTTGTGGATGTGCTTACATTTAGGTTCATTAAAACCTGAAATTTAGAACCAAACTGAGATGGAATGACAAGCTCACACAAACAGATATATGGGGAGAAACTACAAAGAAACACCAGTATCCCTTGATGCAGCTTTCTTCACTGTTTTTTTTTGCATGCATCACTACTGCAAAAAGAAAAAGAATTAATAGAAGGAAAAAAATAAGTATTCTAATTCCAACTCACTCTGGACCTCAGCCACTCCACCATGTAATAGCAAAATGCTAATGCTGGCTGCAGTAATCTTCTTAAGATGGTGAAGAGAGACCAAAAACCTACACTAATTGTGCTGCATCTAAGAACAGCCTCTACACTGCGTTGTTTGCCTGTGGCACGGGAGGAATGGGGGGAAAATTGCCAAAAATTGCATTTTCTTTTTGATGTTCTTCCATAATGGAATGGGGTTTTTTTCACCTGAGAGACCTCCAGAGGACTCCCCCTCACGACTGAGCCTTTTGCTTTTGATTTCTGTGGTCCCTCATTTAAAGCCCATAAATGCTTGAACAACAGTTGTGCCACTTTGTGGAGCAGGGAAGGGTTTCAAAGAGGTCCAACAACCACTGCAAAGCCCACCAACCCTCCCACACCTGGGCACAACAGCTCCAGGTCCTGCACCTGGTCCCACTGGGCACATGAGACAGTATTGGTTACGGATCATTACTCTCCACGCTTCCTTTCCACTGGCAAAGCTACTCCTTTCTCTTTAATTTGACAGAGAAAGTAATTTAAGGCAAAGGGTTGAGTTTGTCTGAGGAGAGAGACAAAGCGGTGCTGATGGACAGAGTGGTGACTCACACCTGACTGGCAAAGCCCTCTGTGCCCTCTGCTGACAGCATCCATCACCCCGTGACAAAAAAGTCCAAACCCACACATCTTCCATTTGTCTTCTTACCTCCTTGGCTTAAAAAAAAAAAAAAGGGAAAAAAAAAAAGAAAGAAAAAAGCCAGGAATGTTTGGGTTTTTTTCCCCCCCAGCTTCTCCTAGGCAAGCACATGTCATGGCCTCCCACAGGCAGAGCTCCCACAGGAGAGACACAGAGTTTAGTTAGGAAGACTCATTGGAAAGGTCACCAAGAAATTTCTGCTGGTGAAAAATCCAGCTATCTGTGTTCTGAACATCATTAGGTGAGGTCACAACAAACACACTGTCTGCTGGGAATTAGTTTGCTGCTGCCAGACCAAGAGGTGGCTGCTTCAGGACACCAAACAGCCTTGAATCCAGTTGCCTCAGCTCTGTGTGGATGTCCTTCCCTAGGTGGGTTCTGCCCCCTGGTTATTTGAGGTGCAAAGGAGGTTTCCTGATCCTCATCTGTGCTGTATGAACATGTGTAAGCCAGGATGGAGATAGATAGGTTGGATATTAGGAAGATAATTTTTTATGGAGAGTAATCAGACATTGGAATGGGCTGCCCAGGGAGGGGGTGGATTCACCATCCCTGGAGGGTTTTAAAATGAGACTGGATGTGGCATCAGTGCCATGGGCTGGGAACCACAGCGGGGTTGGACTTGATGATCTCAGAAGTCTGTTCCAACCCAGCTGGTCCTATGATTCTGTGATATGTGCTCCATCACTGCCCAGGATGGGGCCCAAATGTACCTGGAGGTCTGGAATTACAGGTGCTTTTCTCAAAGGTACCACACCTGATAACCTACATTCAAGTCTGAAATCAGTCTGAGGTCGGGGGAATAAACTCATCTTCATGCTTAATTAATCCCTCCACTCCTCCCCCTCTGTTCAGCTGTAACACACAACAGAGAACCCAGCCCAGAATTTTCTCCATAGCTAATTCCTGCTTCCTGTCAGAAACCTGGGTCAGAAACTCTCTGCAGTGCCTACACAGACCATAAGCCAACTTTTAGGGGTCTATCAGCAGATCTGTAGCTTAGATTAGAAACTGCAGAGCCACTGTTGGATTAGCACAGACACATAATGAATTCCAAAATCCCGCAGTAATGGGTTGTGATCCTGGCAATTAGCCTGGATTTTAATTAGTTTGTGCTAATGAATATATTTGTACATGTCCATTTTTTTTATTGGCAGCTTTTAGAGGAGTAATAAATTGGTCACTGTGGAGTGCCAGTGTTTCACTAAAACCTAAGAAATAATTAATGCTTTCTCCACCTAGAGTCAACCAGCAGTCTCAGGGGTTTTTAGGTATAAATTAGAATGAAAGATGAGATACTCAAAATACAGTCAGAGCACTCATTCATCAGCTGTGATTAAATGTTGTTACTGGGAGACCCTGGGGAAGTGCTGAGAGCTGAGTTCCACTCTCTGGACTCCCCAGGCCATCTCCCAGGAGCTCTCAGAGCACCCTGCCCTATTTTCCACTGTGACTCTTGAAATGCCTTTTCCATATCTGGTGCTGTCCCTCGTTCTTCTTTCCTTCAGAATTCCTCCTTGGAAAATCTTTTTTCTCAGTCCTTCCTATTCGTAACCCACCATGGGCTGGGGGAGCAGTGAACCAACACCAAATGTGCTTGGCTAAAGCAAATGTTTCCCTCAGATCCAGCATCCCAGCTACTAAAGACCTCAAGCCAGAAAATATTTGGATGTTTTCAAATCCATACTTTTACAGAGAAAATGGCTGTGAGAGCTGGCACAAGGATCAGCCAAATCTAAACAAGGATGGAGTTGTTTGAGATGGACTAGAGGAGCAATTAAATCAGGTCCAAAGCTGACATTCTGAAAGACCTTGTTGAGCATCCACTTAACTCCAGAGATAGTGTTCTAGATAGAAGTATTTTTATTTTTATTATTTTTATTATTTATTAATTTTAGTATTACCCACAAATTCCTCAGCCTTGACAGAGCTGAGCAAATTAGAAGCCTAAATTGGATTAAGATCTACAAACACCAGGCTCTCCAGAGAGGCTCATTTTGACAAGTATCATGTCACAAAAACACACATTTTTCTGTTGACAACAAACAGAGCTTTATGTCTCTCACACAGGTGCACACCCATAGAGCCAGGCAAGAAGAATTTCACCCCTAATCTGTAGAGAGGGGTAGAGTTTATTATTTTTTTAATTATAATTATTATTAAGAGCACTCTCTCAATACAGGTACCCAAGATATCTGTGGGTTGACTTTGAGATACCCTTCCCTTCCCTTGCACAAGCTACCAAAGCATTTTATGATCCTGGAATCCACTCTAAGCACCAAGACTGAAGGTGAAGTGCTGTGCTAGTTCCTCCTTCCTTAACTGCCTTTTGTTCTGGTCACTTGTTCAGCAAAGGACCACATTTCCATCATGTCTGTAACACTCCTGCTGCTCTAAATTCTGGTGCCTGCTCACACAAGGGAGCTTGATAACACCAAATTACAAGCTAATTTTGGAGCACGGAGCTAAGTGCACGAAGACAGCTGTGTGCTGCAAATTAAAGTCTTAAAAACCTTCAGAAAAAAAAAATGATTAATCATTTAGCAAATCACCAACAGACGAGGAACTCTCAAGTAGAGAAGTATTTTCATTCCATTTACAAACCCAAGCTTTCTGGAAAACTAAACCAACAGAACAAAGCAAAAGGCTGTGGTGTGAAGTAAAGCAGATCTTGTGTGCAGTCAAAAGAAAAGTGATGTTTCCACAACAGTAAATCCTGGTAACCGCTGTTGTGCATTGATTGTGTTCCTCTTTCATTTTTCACTTCCACTAAATTAACAAAAACATGCTGCTCAGCCATATCCAGCTCTTGTAGCCTTTTAATCAGTTGTTGTTAGTGTCTGGGAACACGTATAAATTGATCTCCAACTCGGGCAAGTCAGTCCAGCTCCACGAAATTCCAGTGTAAATATTCCAGCTTATATATGCCATGGTCTCAACAGCCCCAAACCATCCTTGATGACGTGGGGGCAGATTAACTTCAGAGGTAACTTTATAGGGTTTACCAGGATTATCTAAGGACTGGCTTGACCCTGTGTCCTTCCTTTGGGTTACTACCAGCTACTACCAGAGCTGAATTCCTCCTCCCAGGAGTATTGATGGCAGCACGTTTTCCAATCCCTGCACATTTGTGGAAGGCAGCCAGTGCACGTCAGCTCCGTGCCAGCCATGGAAATAGGGCTCCCTCTCCCTGGTGCACAGTCAGGCAGCACACTGATAATTACAGACTGATTTCCAAAAGAAATATGGCACTTGTCAAAGGCATCATTTCAGTGCTGTCTTTCCTCATTAACACTTGACGGGAACTCCAGTGTGTTTGTGAGTCATCCAAAAGGCAAAACCCACCGAAGCTTTATTTGCTTTTGCTTAATTTAATTTTTTCTTAATTTCTAATTGCCGAATTGTGTTTTTTTTTCTGATGACCTAGGCTAACTTTTACAGCCACTTTCTCAGAAAGGAGCAGGGCTATTTCAGGTGCTCAAATGCCCACTGAATTAGGCAGCTCCTAAGTGCCAGGAGTCCAGTGCAGCAGGAACTGCAGGGAGCTGGATCCAAGTCACTCTGCTGTTGTTTGAAAGGACAAAACTGAGACAAAATCTTACCCAGCAGGGAAGAAGGGAGTGGCTGCCAGCTAAGGGCAGAAAGGAAAAGTCACAAAGGCCAAACAAAGAGTGTAACAGGCCACAGAATTTTGGAAAAGACCTCCAAGAACATGGATCCCCCCTGTGCCCCATCCCCATCTTGTCCCCCAGCCCAGAGCACTGAGTGCCACATCCAGGCCTTCCTTGGGCACCTCCAGGGCTGGGGACTCCAAACCTCCCTGGGCAGCCCCTGCCAAGGCCTCACCACCCTTTCCAGCCAGAAATTCCTCCTCATGTCCACCCTGAGCCTCCCCTGGCACAGCTGGAGGCCATTCCCTCTTGTCCTGTTGCTGGTTGCCTGGGAGAAGGGTGACCCCCACCTTCAGTCAGTGCAAATATGGACAAAAAACAAGGACAAAGGAGCACATCGACACCCTTTTGTTTCAGGCAGTTCCACTGCTCCTCCATCTTCTTGCTGAACCAGGTTTTCCTGACAGTATGGAAAGGTTCCAGATGTGTTTGTGGGGGGTTATCAGCACCCCCTAAACCAACAGAGCTGGGATTCTCTACTAACTGCTGAAACTAAGCCACAAATTAGAGTAATTCATGATGATTTCCTTGAGCTGCTTCTAATCTCAATCCTGCAGGAATGCTGCAGTTCTGCTAATGTCTACCTCCTGCAAAGGAGCAGACAGTGAGTGACCACATATAAGTACACAATTCAATTTTACACACGTTTTCATGTCTCACATTCCAGGAATGCAGCCGAATTTTTGGGTGCACCCAGTTTGAGCCCATCCCACATAAACAGGCACACAAGGTTCCCAAGCTGCATTTGCAGGCACTGTGTGCAAAACAAAGATCCCATAAATTAATCAAGCTATTCCTGTAGCAAGCTGGAAAGAAAGAGATGAACCAGGGCAAGAATTGTTATTGTTATCTCTATTTTTAAATACTTGGAAGACACTCAGTTACTACGGTGGTGAGGACCATATAAGTACCTAGACAGTGTAGCACGAGTGTTAAGTGTGAGGATTTTCCATCTCAAAGGTGCCAGCTAGATAGGACTTCTTCCTCTACAGGGGGAGGAAAAAACAAAAAAAGGGGAGAAATATATTTTGAAATAATTTCCCATTTTTAAGTCCTTAAAAAGCAAGTTTAAAAAGATGAAATTGTTCTGCTATGGTTGTGCTGTTCTGCTTTGGGTTTTTTTTTCTCTCCCTGTGGGACTTCTGCATTTAATTTGCTCTCCTGGTACTTTCAGGAGATAGGAAACCATTCTTATCCTCTCCAGTGCGGTCCCAGGAATTAAAAAACGAAAACAAAACATGCAAGAAAAAGCTGCATAATTAACATTATGTAGCAACATACAGACAGACACCCTTCATGTGCACAGTGCTCTAATCTTCCTGTGGGAAGATGGACTTATTTGGGAGTCACGAGAGTAGCTATAAATGATACACAAAATGAAAACTTGTGGGGAATTCCAAAGACAGGACACAGGTCAAACTACATGAGCACTGCTACTAACTGATGAAATTTTTAATACAATATTTTTTGGTGTTTTTTTAAAAACATTCCTCTGTCTAAACATTTAAAAATGGAAGCTTCTCGTCACCAAACCAGGTGCAGCTGTAATGCACAGTATCAAAGCCAACTTGCCAGATAACTGAAAGAATAAGAACAATATCTGCTGTCTTAGAAATACTGCTTTAGTTTAGATTAGTTACATTGATTAAACCCCACCACAGGGTCGTCTCTGTGAAATCAGAACACATGAACAGGGGACAGGTGAAGTCCCAGTGAAGAAGGTGTCTGTGTTATCTCCCGTTTATCCCTGGCCTCCAGAAGTGGAAATTCACCTAGGAGAGGAAATGAAGTTCGTGGATAATTCCCCTCTTTTCCTCTCAGCATCCTCCCTAGGGAAGATCTGTGAACAATCCAAGAGCCTTGTTATTAAAGGCTCAGTCTGCTGAGACGTGCTGGCTGCCTGGAGGGATGGGGCAGCTCCTGGATAAACACAGCAGCCTGGGAAACGGGAGAGACACACACTAGGAGAGGACCTGAGACATATTTGGTTTGGTTCTGGGTAAACTTTCTGTGTACTTGCCCCCAGGCAAGTGCCTAAAATGAAAGCAGAGAAGTTTTCCTGCAGAGTTTTTGCCATGCCTTGAGATGGGATTTGCCTAGAACCGATCACTTGGTGAATTTTTCTCCTGACTCTCATCTCCACTCTCAGCTACAGATCGTGGTGTTCGACTTCTCACAGGGTTTTTACACCTTTCCCTGAGCATGAGTGATCTGTACATGACCAAATACAACTTATGTAACTCTGCTGAGGGTTCAAACACTTTTGCACTGGGGCTTTGTGAAGGTGTTGTGTTCTCTGGTGGTTGCACACACGTCCAGGAATGTTGCTGAGACACGGACTTTCTATTTTAAGAGATGGGGGCTGAGGTACAACAAACCATTCTCATCTCACTTCCCAAATCCCCACTAGTGCCAGCTAGATTTGTGTGAGATAGGATAGAGTTTGGCTCTGGATAGAGATTGAGAGAAGGAGAAGAGAGGCTGATCTCTCTGGCAGAGATCATATTCCATGAAGCACCACTTTTAAGGGATGAGGGAATTTTAGAAACATCCCAGTGAAAAGAGACAAGGCAAGGTAATTTTCCTCCCAACACTCAACCCAACACCCAGGAAAACTCAGTATTAATTAATTATCTTCATACAGTACTCCCCATTGAAACTTCTAATTAGTGCTGTGGGGATGAAATATTAGAGAGGAGCAGTCTGAAAATGTTGGGGTTTTTTTTTACACCGATTCAGCAGCTGCTTGCAAAACCCAGTTCATCTTTTGCCACACAAGCAATGTTTTGTGGGAAAGACAAAATGCACGGGCATTGCAATGCTGCAGCTCAGCCACTGTCCCCTCCTGTGACTAAGGAATGTGACCTCCAGACCCTGGATGACACAGCAAACCATGTTCCATGAGATCCTCCAAGTATTTATACAGATTGCCCTCATGTGTTCCCTCCCTTTTTTTTTCCACAAGTAAGTTTATTTGTAGGGCTGTTCCCAAAACCAGCACTTTTTTCTTTTTTTTTTTTATGCAGTCATTGGAGAATATTAGTGGAAAATTAATTTTGAGTTCTTAAACAGATATTTATATTAGGCCATCCTGCAATAATGATACTGGCCTCCAGCCAGGAATTGAAGCTCTAGTAAGCAAAGCACTCTAAATAAATAACTAGGAAGATGATTATTTACTCTGTTGGACCTGGAAAGGGGTTTTTATTCCTGAGTGCACCGTGAACAAAGAGCAGAATTTCCCAAATTTCTTGAGCAGAGGAAATGGGTGAATGGAATGTTGATAATATTGGTAATATGCACATCCCTCTTCCAAGAAAGATTGCTAGAGAGATCTCTCTATTCCCACACTGCTTTACAATTCCTTACCATGTTTTCTAGAAGCATTTGGATTGAAGTGAGTTTAGATGACTCCATTTTAGATGTAACATATAAGAATTTACTTCATTAACTTCACTGTATCTTTATCCTTATGTAGAGGCATCTCATGGACAGGACAAAATGCAGAGTATTTATTCATTTGTAGTTTTCTAGGTGGCCCAAAGTACAGCTCATACACTGACAAGTGCTTGGGAATGAGGAGAAACTGAAAAGAAGGGATTCACCTTTCCAGTATAACTGAAATCATGCCATGATTGGCCTGATCCACCATCTATAATTTTCATTTCACTCAGAGCCAGGAAGTTACAGAATTCATCCCACGAGAACACATATTTTGTTATTATAAATATCCACGTTACTGACAGATAAATCTGATATTCCAAAAAAATGATTAACAGAGACCAATTAATAACCACGTGCTTTGTGTACCAGCAGAAGAAAGAGCAAGATCTATTAATAGGAGCACGAGTGATTCTAAATCCGAAGATGGAAATAATTGGTTCTGATGCAATTGTTTCTCTGGCAGTTGTGCTGGGCTATTAAAGAGTAGATTGCACGATAGCAGCTTGCAAATTACATTGCAAAAGAAAGAAAAAAAAAAGGAAAAAAAAATCACAGGGCAATGTGAAAGAGAACAAGAAGTGACAAGTGTTAACCTACAAAGCAACTTGGTGACATTGCCGAGGTAGTAAGAATAGCAAGGGAGGAACATTCTGTTTTCATTTAGGATGCATCTGCAAACATGATTGTCCCAGCTAATCAAGCCAGGTGAGCAAAAATTACAGCTTCTTATCCCACACTGAGGTGCTTGGGGATAGTGCTGCTGGATTTTCTACCACAGAGAACAGCTTTATATTGCAGAGCTTAGAAGTTAAGTTTGCAGTGGTATTCACAGAGAAATAGCTCTTGGGTTTCAGGTAGGCTGAGGTCCTTCAAGGCCCTAAGAGGTTATGGCAGCTACACTTACATGGCTCCTATGTACAAGTTGTTTTTATAGAGGTGCTTCTGTGCACAGAGTATTGCTGTGTGTAATAATTCCATTATTAGTGTGGTGTTGCTTTAAAAATAGCCCTTTGACCAGTTTTCACCCAGGAAAATTACTTTATGTGATTTACACCAAATAAT
This sequence comes from Pachyramphus minor, assembly GCA_013397135.1. Classification (NCBI taxonomy): domain Eukaryota; kingdom Metazoa; phylum Chordata; class Aves; order Passeriformes; family Tyrannidae; genus Pachyramphus; species Pachyramphus minor. Next base: position 96,072 of record VYXB01004712.1, read on the forward strand.
ACTTTTCTTCTTCCCACTCGAATGGCAAAATTAAATTACATACACTTTCCTGACAGCAGGAGAGGATGTTTTGGATGGAAATGCTTCTCAGCATTACAGAGTTCCCACTGATGCACCAGAAACTCTTCCATGGACTTCACCAGCCACGGATACACCGTGAGAGCACATTGTAATGCAACATGAATCACCATCTGACTTTGATCATAACCCGTAAAAGGACAAACTACCACTTCTTCAAAAGGTCAAGATTGACAAATGTCATCTAGGACTTGACCAGCATCCAGTAAGGCCATCAAAGATTAACAGCAAAACCCTTCATGTGAGTAAAAGTTACTCCAACACGAGTGATTTTGCAGTGTTTATAATGCTGATACTCTTTCGAGAACGACCAGGTTTGTTGCTGCATAAAACCCAAGCAGATATGCTGATGTATTTTATAGGAATATGTCTTCAACCACATGGATGACAAGATGGGGATTGGGACTCATCAGCATGGATTTACTAAAAATAAATGCTTGGCCAACCTGATTCCCTCTGATGAAACAGAGGGAATAATAACATCCTGGGTGGATGAGGGGAGAGCAGTGGATATTGTTTACCTCAGCTTCAGCAAGGCTTTCAACACTCTCTCTCACGACATCCTTGTAAAGGCAAACTCGGGAAGCGAGGGCTGGATGAGGTGGGTGGAGAACTGGCTGAGCAGCAGATCCCAGAGGGTCATAATTAGTGGCACAGGGTCAGGTTGGAGGTCTGTGTCCCCAGGGGTCTACACTGGGCCCAGAATTGTTTAACTTGTTCGTCAATGGCTTGGATGAAGGGGCAGGTGCCTCCTCAGCAAGTTCACTGCTGACACAAAGGTGGAGGGGTGGCCAATACCCCAGGGGACTGCGCAGCCCTTCAGGAGAACCCTGACAGGATGGAGAGAGGGGCAGGGAAGAACTGTCTGAAATTCAAACCACAGCAAATGCAGGGTCCTGTGCCTGGGGAAGAAGCACCCCAGGCACCAGCACAGGCTGGGGATTACCTGCTGGAGAGCAGCTCTGAGAGAAGGACTTGGTGGGCAGAAAGCTGCCCCTGAGGCAGCAGTGTGTCCTGGGGGACAGTGGGATTCTGGGATGCATCAGGAAGAGCATTGGCAGCAGGTCAGGGAGGGGATCCTGCCCCTCTGCCCAGCCCTGGGAGGCACATCTGCAGGGCTGGGTCCAGTTCTGGGCTCCTCAGGGCAAGAGAGACATGGAGATCCTGGGCTGGGTCCAGGGCAGGGTGACATCTGAAGGGATGGAGCATCTCTGGGAGCAGGAAAGGCTGAGGGAGCTGGGGCTGTGCAGCCTCCAGAGCAGACACTGAGAGGGGACCTCCCCCAGGTCTGGAGGGGCTGCAGGGAGGGGGCAGAGGATGCACCAGGCTCTGCTGAGGGGGCCCAGCAATGACACAAGAGGAACGGGCAGGAACTGATGCCCAGGAAGTTCCACCTGGACAGGAGGAAGAACTTCTTTGCTGGGCAGTGACCCAGCACTGGACAGAGACCAGAGAGGGTGTGGAGTCTCCCTCACTGGAGATATTCCAGACCCATCTGGACACAATCCTGTCCCATGTGCTCTGGGATGGCCCTGCTGGAGCAGAGGTGGGAGGTGGGACCAGATGACCCTCTGTTGTCCCTTCTATCCTGACCCATCCTGGAGCTCCTTCTGCTGGAAAGGAGCTTTGCTGAGAGCAACCACTGCTGCTGTGGTTAAATCAGGAATTAAACACAGTTAAGGATATCCTGTTGCTGTCTGGCGAAGGTCAAACAAGAACATGCATTCCTATCCATCAAAACCATCACTGCTATAAAAGGAACCTTCAGAGACTGAATTTCCCTGGATGCTGCACAGTGACAGCAGGGCCCTACACGTCTTCAAAGAGGGACAGTGCTGATTGCCATGGTCATTAGTTTTATTTTCTTCAGTTTCAACCCAGCCCAGAGGCAGACCCAAAGTTCATTTTCTGCTGCAAGGCACGAACAAAGCTTGACCCACAGCGGTGTCTCCCTGTGTGAATCAAGCTCTGACAACAGCCAAGCATCTTTCTTTGTTGTTTGGGCCAGTTTTCAGCAGCTTTTTGTGATCTGTAAACAAGAGCAAGGACAGCAACCAGCCTAATTTGCCTTTGCAAACATTGTGGTAGCATGACTTGTTTCCTCTTTCTTTCTTTTCCACAAGATGAAAGGGTTTTTTTGTTTCTCCACCCTCCCCCCTTGTTAACAAGAGGGAAACAAGAGGGAAAGTTTCCTTCTGATAGGGAAACAAACACTTAAAGAAGATGCTAATAACATCTAAGACATGGACATATTGCAGACTTCTGGCCAAAAAAACATGTAAAAAATGGATTTATATTGTGTATGAAAGTTTACAGCACACCCCAATTTTCAGAGGAATAAATCATGTCTGCTTAAGTTCTAACTACACAGAGCTAATAAGGACAAAGAGTTATACATTTCTGCTTCTTTGATTTAGAATTCAATCTCAGGTTCAAAGTTCTGATTCTGCTTTATTTTTATGCAAGCATGTGGGCTGGGGAGATCAGAGGAATCTATTCCATCTCCCCTGCTGCTCCTGTATTTTATGTAGGTGACAGTTTTTCTGTTATAATTTCATTACAAAAAATAATTGGTATCTATTTGCCCAAGATTAACTGTGCATCTGCCTCTGTATTATACAAAAAATGATGCTACAACCAGAATCATATATATTTGTGAATTAATGACACAGCCCTTGCTCACTCAAAATCCCCCGTTGAGGAAAAAAGAATTTGCTTTTAAAAAGGCTGCAGGATCAGTAAATCTAAGCTAAACTTGACAACAGGACCATTTTATTTGGGAAGACATTTTTTTATTTGGGAAGAAACTCAAGGCAAATGAGCCCAGCTCATAATGTGCTCAAACAGTGAAGAGAGAAACAAGCTTCCAATGCTGCCCCAATAGCTGATATAATTTTGCTTGCTCTCCTTTCCTGTTAACTTGAGAATGCAAATTGCTTTGCTGTCAGGGTACATTTGTTCCCACTAATTCAAGACACTATAACAAGCCAAAATATTTATTTCTTTTTTTTTTTTTTTTCTTTCCTCCACTCCAATTTGTGTATTATCATACTGGGAAACATCATCCACGGATTTCATTTACTGTAACATTATGCAAACAGCCCTGACGGGAAAGTCACCTCCCTGTAATAGGAAAACTGTCCATAAAGGAGGCTCTTAATGCTTTAGGATGTGTTGCCTCAAAGGGCCCAAAAATTCTATTTAGACCAACACTTAAAGGCCAAAATGCATATCCCAAATAACGGCTCAAATAACCCGTTTGGAAAACCCTGGGCTTTTCAGAGGATTCTTCCTGCTTTTCAGTGGATGGGATGAACACCAGAACACATCCTTTTAATTAGAACTGGATGAGCAAACAGAAGCAGAGAGAATATTTGTATAGATCAGTCCTCATCCTGTTCACGAATATCTTCCAACTGATGCTGCCTCATTTTCAGCTGGGTATATAACAACACTGATCAAATTGTTTTCCTTTGAAAAATGATAACTGGATTTTGATAATTTCATCATTTGTATGTAAAGCACTTCTGCTCCTATAGGAAATAAAATGAGATTTCAGCTAAAAAAAAGAAAAACCCAAAACAATTACTGTTTTCCCTGAAAATTCAGTTTTGCATTTTTCTGAGGGGTGGGGTGGGGGGGAATCAACATTTCCCAATTAGAATTGTTTGTGCCACTTAAGGGGCTGAAATTGGTTTCCTCCAGCTCTTTTGTTAAAGTCTGAAAAAAGCCCATGAGTCACCCCCTTAGAGCAGTGGGTACAAGTCCAGATTCACTCCTGACAAGTGCTGAAGTTTGGAGCCTATTTGCCATCTGGTCCTTCCCTGTGAGCTGCTCCATCCGTGGCCTCTCTCTACCAACACTCAAATGAGCTCCACACAAGTGGCTTCTAACTTTGGTATCCCAGTAATGGGCCTAAAATTAGGGGGGGGATGAATCAGACCACAGAAATTGTGTTTATGAGCAAGTCCTTTGTAATCAGAGTATTTCTCTTCACCTTCCCCATTCATGGAGCAGCTGCTCATAATACTTAACCTCATCTCCTGATGTCCTTTTCCCAACTTGATGTCCTTTTCCCATGTACCTAATCTTGTTTTAGCCTCATTTTTATCTGTTCTGACTTCTATGGAGTCCTTTGGTTTAGCACAGTACGTGCTCAGAATCAGGTCTCTGCTTTAGTAAGGGATTTAAACATACAAACACGAAGAAAACAAACCCACTGAAGCCCTTCCAGTCTTGAAAACACGATCAAAAGATAAGATATGAAATCAAAGCCCTGTGCTACCAGACATCTGTCAAATATTTTGGCTCAATTTTACTCAATATTCACCATCAAGAAATAAAAGTCTCCCCTTACCATTCTCACCAGATGTCTTGTCTTTTCCATTTGTAGCTCCGGTTCCTTGTCTCTGTCAGGGGTAAAAAACAAACAAACAAACAAAACAAGTGGTTAGAACACACCTGAACATGCACTTCCCCCTTGGAATTACTGGAAGTTACACCTGGATTTTCTCCTGTTTATGTTGGATGGTCATTCACTCTCACAAAACGTTGCTTTAAACACAACCAGTCAGAACAGGAATGTTTAGTGCCATTGAAAGGTTGGACTTCATGATCTTGGAGGTCTTTTCCAATCTAACAAAGGATTTATATTCTGTGATTTAGACACAGCTGCATCACTGTTTGCCCCTGGATATAATTATCCCACGTTAAGGATGGGATATGTGTAATGAAGCTTCCAGCAGTCCAAGGCGTTGAGCTACAGCCCATCACCTCCTCAGCTCCCTGCTGTGCCTCCCTGTCCGTGACTCAGGAGGATAACAGGGATGCTGTGAGGGAGAAAATTCTAAGGGCCAAAGCCCAACTAGAAGTTAATTTGGCCAATGCCATAAAATAGACAATAAGAATGTTCCTGTAAATATATCAGCAGCAAAGGAGAATCTCCTTCCTTAAGAGATCCATTTTCTGCTTTGGCCACTTCAGCTCACTCTGTCCCTGGAATAGCTTCCTGACTTTCCATGAAACCAACTGATTTAAGTCACCAACACCAGTGCAGTCCAAATATTCACAGTGGCAGGGCTGGACTAGTGTGGTTGCATTGCCAGGGAACTTCCCAGCTTAGGAAACGTCACTGAAAATTATTCCGTGTCCCCCAGAAAGCACCTCACAAGCACTTTAGCATCTCAAGGTACTTCAGCAAATACGGCAAAACTTACATTTCTTATGCAAAATTATTCATATTTGTTTAAAGAAATCATCCTCAAGGGTTGTACACGTAAAAAGCCAGGAGTATTAAACTCAGTGAGTAAATCCAGCTGCATTCAGCCATCAGAGGCTCCTGCATGAGGGAAGTTCAACAGCTACAGCAGCACTGCAAACCAAATGCTTTGTGCCAAGATATGGACAATGTCGAATCTCTAATGAAAATTCATACAGACATATTTATCTGGAGTATATATTATACATTTATCTGGTTAAAACCTTCTGTGCTGCTCTGGTTTCTGCCCCTTCATCTTCCAAAGCAGTGGTGTACTTTTTGTACATGGAGCTGATCACGACGCACGCACAAAACCTTCATGTGTCCTTAGCTCTGACACAGAAGGGGGAAAGTAAGTTCTTCCACCCCCTCAGGAGAATACAGGAGCTACATATGGTTTCCAGTGGTGTCCCATCTCCTCCTCCATGACAGACTTCAGTGCATCTGTCTCGTCTCTGCTGGCTCTGCCTCATCTCTCACCGTGTGCAACAAGCCCCAGAGAAAACAACTCTGAGACTCAACCACAGCTACAGCCTCCCCCCCCAAACTGGAAATACATTATTTGTTCCTCCCTGGAGCCCCAGAGCTGAGGCAGGAGAGAAAACTTCACCAATAACATCAAAGAAGGGGATTCGGAAGGGATAAACGTCTTTGACAAAAGCATAAGTTACCAACGGCCAGAAATCAATAAATCCACCCAACAATCAGTTTTGCCAAAGATATTAACCTTTATGCCTTTGTTTGGTTAATATTTCATTCCAATCAACATTTTAAACTAGATTTTAGTGTTATTAGGACCTCCCCCCCAAAAAAACCCAAAAAATACTGTATTTTCCTTTCAATAAAAAGGCAACTATATTGCTTTTTCCTCCCCTGTATATTTTTTAATGCTTTTCCAAGTTGTCTTATTTCCTGAGCATTTGAGGCTGTGCTACTTAGGCTTTATGAAAGCTTCTCTTTCCTCCCCTGGCTATACCTGTCAGGTTCAGTCTGCTATTGATGGAGTGCTGAAATATGGATTCACACATTTATTTCGTGTCTCCAGACTTCCCCTCAGGGAGAGGGGAATATTGTCAAAGAAAATGAATAAAAACTCAGGTTTGGTAAATGAAGGTTTTTCTATTCATGAGGTCACGGTATTTTTCTTTAAGTCTGAAATCAGCTGAAGTATTTTACAGCCATTTGTTTGATTGGTGACCACTGGACTTCTACAGGAGGAAGCCTGAAAGTCTGCCAAACCAACTTCTGACAGCTTTTCCCTTAGTTGTATGTGCATTTTGATCCATGAACCTTGTGCTGTCTTCCAAGTGACTGCAATGAATTTGAAAGTGAGAATCAGTTTTTCATTAACAAGGCACTGAAACTTAGGAAAAAGCCACATACAATGGGATCATTCTCCTGCAAAGCCTTTAGCCTTTCATTTCCATACATTCAGTGGACCTGCTTTTCAAAACATTTTCGAGATGTTGGTGTTATTGGCAGCTGGAGCTTCTTTCTTCTTTTGTCACCTTTCATGATGCTACTGCAGGCTCAGAACAAAGCTGAGCTTTTCAATGTGCTTCAGAGCACAAGGGGGCTAAACCTGAGGGGGAGTTACTGCAGGTATTTTCAGGAGGCAATGGATGAAAGCCCTCCAAGAGTTGGCATAAAAGATGTTGTCCTCAGATGCAAGAGATCAAATTTAAATCACAGAAATACAAGAAAAACGGTATTAATTTCTGGGGTCTGATGCTTTCACAGGATGGGTCAGGTTGGACGGGACCACAGTGAGGTCATCTGGTCCCACCTCCCTGCTCAGGCAGGGCCATCCCAGAGCACATGGCACAGGATTGTGTCCAGATGGGTCTGGAATATCTCCAGTGAGGAGACTCCACACCCTCTCTGGTCTCTGTTCCGTGCTGGGTCACTGCCCAGCAAAGAAGTTCTTCCTCCTGTGCAGGTGGAACTTCCTAGGCATCAGTTCCTGCCCGTTCCTCTTGTGCCATTGCTGGGCCCCCCCAGCAGAGCCTGGTGCATCCTCTGCCCCCTCCCTGCAGTCCCTCCAGACCTGGGGGAGGTCCCCTCTCAGTGTCTGCTCTGGAGGCTGCACAGCCCCAGCTCCCTCAGCCTTTCCTCCCGAGCGAGGATTTCCATTCCCCACAACTCAGAGCAGCTCCCTTCATTCAGAGCTTGCTTCTAAAACTCCCCAGCATTTTCTAAGGCTGGACAGAAACACTGGATAAACTTTCCACCAGGCATCAAAGAAACATCAGAGCTAAAATGAACGTGAGTGCAAACCCGTAACGATTATCCAGTAAAACACCATAAACAGTTTTGTTGCTGTGTTGCGTAGGAGGAAGCACAGTTTATGACTGCTTGGGGCTATATTAATTTTTAACTCAGTGGTTTTACAGAACACCAAAGACACGTAATTAAAAATGTCTCCAAAAATCAAAGTTACTCCCAATTTGTCAGCAGAGGAAGTAAAAAAGACTGCTGCCATATGCTCAAAATCCCAGTAAGAAAGGAACAGGTTCACTTTCCTGTTAAATTCCCAGTGCTACACACAGTACTAGTTAATGTGGGATGAAAAACTGTACTAAATTAGTCCCCCAGGCGTACAAACCGAGGTCAAAAGTGAATTTGCAGCCAGGAGGACATTTCAAGAAGAATGTTAAATTACTGCAGCAGCTTCTCCACTCATCTTCCAGCCCCTCCTGCACTCCCGAGCCTGATTTTTGCCTTTAATCTTACATTCTGTTCTCGTCTTGAAATAGCCTGACCTTTTCATTTATGCTTTTAATTATCACCTCAGTATTAGGGATCTTTGCCAGGTGTTGATTGCAGAGCTTCTGGGGGGCAGAAGGGTTGTTTGCTTTGCGATGAAGCCACAGAAAGTCCAAGACTGGGGACATGAAGCTGCCAGAAGGTTCTGACAAATGAGCAGTAACAGAAATACCATCATCCTGCTGCTTCATCCCAGGGCAGGGTCAACAAGGTACAGGGAGCTGTATCCCAGGAAGGCCGTGAAGAAGCCTCCAAGAGCGGGATTAAGAGAATAAAAACACTGGAAATTTTTTGTACAGTGGGCAGCAGAAGAAGCCAGAGTAGACTTGACTCAGGATGTGGACACATGAGAAGTTATTAGGATGCTCTGTACTCACTGGCAGTGAAGTCTGTGCATATCCTAAGCTTTTCTTAAGCCTTGTTTTCCCTACTAAGTCCATCCCTAATGTGTGTGATAGAAGGAAATATATGTTGGTTCTGTGCAGCACAGAAATGGCTGTGGTTCCACCAAGAAATCTTCCCTCTGAACTACCATCCTTTTTCCATACAAAGCTTTTTCTGTAAGACACTTAAATCAAATCCAACTAAACTATTTCATAAGCACCTTCTTTTTTTTTTCCCCCATAGCCTTCTGCTTTAATTAACAAATTCAGCAGTTTCAGCCTCAAAGTGAAAAAAACCTACTGAAAAATACATTTTAAAGATTTATGAAGTTTATGACCTTTCTTTTCTTTATGACCTTTATTTTCAATAAAAATGTCACTGTAAATATCTGCTGAGGGACTTTTCCATGTTTTCCAAGTAAGGAAAGCTTCCTAATCACAGCAGAATAATCAGGATAAACAGGAATTTCTACCTACTGTTTTTCAGGACTAAATGCTTAGAATCACAGAATGGTTTGGGCTGGAAGGGACATTAAAATCATCTTGTTCCAACCCCGTGCCGTGGGCAGGGAGACCTTCTACTATCCCAGGTTGCTCCAAGCCCCTTCCAACTTCCTGCACAATTCCTTGCATTCAATTAAGGTTGACTACCCAGAAACAGAGTAAGAAGCAAAAGTTCTTACAAACTGCTCTGGCCTTGTGTTGGTCGATCTTTGAAGGTACTGAGAGTTTTGGGGTACTGAAGGAAGCCCCAGCTGAGGTTCATTAAACTACAGGCAGAGGCAGATCCCAAAGCACATCTATTATCTAACCATTACTGCCTGAAGGGTCATGCTGCATTTATTTGTGTCCCCCAGGTGGAATATGGGGACATTCCACCAGCATGGAACACTTCCTACAACTAAAGAAGGAATTAGAGAAATCTGGTTTAAAACCATACAACAAATGTGCGACTACACACTCCCCAGTCTCTTTTTCAATGTACCTTCTGTGCAGGAGCACGATGTTCAGCTCTCCTGGTCCTAAGAATCCAGAGTTTTCATGGAATTGTAAGGGTTAGAAAAGAGCTCCAAGGGCAAGGAGTCCATCCTGTGCCTGATGCCCACCCTGTCCCCCAGCCCAGAGCACTGAGTGCCACGACCAGGCCTTCCTTGGGCACCTCCAGGGCTGGGGACTCCAAACCTCCCTGGGCAGCCCCTGACAAGGCCTCACCACCCTTTCCAGCAGGAAATTCCTCCTCATGTCCCACCTGCCCCTCCCCTGGCCCAGCTGGAGGCCGTTCCCTCTCCTCCTGTCCCTTGTTCCCTGGGAGCAGAGCCCGACCCCCCCCAGCTCCCCCCTCCTGTCAGGGAGTTGAAGAGCCAGAAGGTCCCCCCTGAGCCTCCTTTTCTCCAGGCTGAGCCCCCCTAGCTGCTCCTCACATGATTTACCCTCTAGACCCTTCACCAACTTTACTGTCCATGTTTTTTTGACGTCAGGTATAAATTTGCCATGGAAAGAAAAAACCCAGAAAGACAACATATCACTGGAAAAACACGTGGTGGGCACCACCAGCTTTGCTGGAGATCAACACACACACACACGCCCCTGGAAAACAATTATGTGATGAGGTGACATCCTGAGTGGGAATTTTGCAATTGCTTTTCTTTTGTGCTCTAACAAAGAACACGAGCTGCACATCAGAAACCAAGTGAAGATCCAAAATTTAAGCAGAGAAAGAACCAAGCAGCTATAACCTGGGATGAGTGGGTAAACTCAGCAGAAGTCGGGATTTCAAAATCATTAATTAAGTTAAACTCTTCTTTACTGGAGATTTCTTCTTTGCTGTATTTGACAATCTCTTTCTAATGCCACACATTGAAACTACAGCACTCAGCATTTCACACTTTAAAGTGTGGAAAAACCTTACTCTTAACCACAACACAGCAAATAATTTGGTTAAAAAAAAAAAAAAAGCAAAATATATTACAAAGTTTAAGAAAACGTTAAAAGCAGGGGAAAAGGTGTCACCGTGATGGAAGGATTTCTGTTTGCTGTGAAGCTGCAAAGGATTCACGGCCTCTAAATAATGGGACTGAAATTTTAGCACCACTGTATTTTTTTATTTTTTTTTTTTTTGGAATTATACATCAGAAAGCATGAAAACGAACAGCTGGTAGAGATAAAGTGCACTGCTGGAGAAGCAGGCACAAATTCTTCCATTTCACTCACTCTCTCCTAATTATGTCTTCTCAAAAGGGGTCTGCAGACAGATGGCAAATCCCAAACCAACTCTGTGACGTACAGGTTCACGCACATCAGTCACAGCCAGGCACCTAAAGAACATCTGCAGACAGAAGTGAAGAATCCCAGGGAGAAGGTTGGGTGTAGCAATGGAAACTGCAGAAGAAGCTATAGGAACAACCCTTCCTCGCTCCTCTTGTGCCTCCAAGTTCCTCCACTCTTTTGCCACGTTTTTATGGATGCAGTACTGAATATTTATGAGATGAAAGCATCCTTCAAAGACCACATTTAAGGTAATTGCATCAGGTACAGGACACCCAGCCAAGATTTCCTCTGAGTGATGGGTAAATCTTATAATGTGCCTGTTACTTCTGTCTCACACATCAGTGTAAGGAGACCACATTTTTTCTGGGCACCCGACAGAAAGGAAAAAAGTATTTATCAACTTCTACTTCAGTGCTTCCTCTCTCACCTTCTCCCTGCATCCTCCTTTACACCAAGGGAGTTTTCCACAGCCAGTTTTCTGCCTGTCTTGTGTTGCCAGGGCAGCACAATATTGCTGGAGCAAGAACACCAGCATCCATCTTCCCATCCTGGCTGTCAAAGCTAAATGATCCCTGGCACTCTGACAATTCCTGTAATTATCCTCATGGGTCAAGCAGTGTTCTACTTGACTGGCTCTTGATTGCCCCTAATTTTATTAAGGCTCTCCTATAGCTATTTTAATAAATTAAAACTACACAGGTGGGCTGAGATGAACTGATGGGATTCAAAACTGCAGTGGCTAAAAGTTGGCACAGTGACAGGGGTTTTCTGGGACTTTTTTAGTCACGTGGTCATGCACATTGTCATCCTAGAAACCACTAATATCTGTCAGAAATTAATAGGTCTGTGAGAATTACACATGGTTTTGTTTGCAGTGTGGTCACTGCCTATGTAAAACACACATTTTTATTTACACATTCATGACAAATACACACAGAATGACTTAATCTCAGGGTTGCTCACAGACTTGGAAATTGGCCTCAGCTTAAGAGGTGTGATTTGCTCTCTTTTGTCCAGACAGAGTTTTTGGTTTGAGGTGAGTCCTCAGAACAGGCATTTCTGAGTGTACACATAGCAGGGCTTCAGCACCCAGCACACTCAGAATCATAGAATGGTTTGGGGTGGAAGGGACATTAAAGATCATCCACTTCCAACCCCCCTGCCATGGGCAGGGACACCTTCCACCAGCCCAGGTTGCTCCAAGCCCCATCCAACCTGGCCTTGGAAACTTCCAGGGATCCAGGGGCAGCCACAGCTTCTCTGGGCAACCTGGGTCAGGGTCTCCCCACCCTCATAGGGAAGAATTTCTTCCCAATGTCCCATCTAACTCTACTCTCTGTCACTTCAAAGCCATTCCCCCTTGTCCTGTCACTCAAGGCTCTTGGAAATAGTCTCTCTCCATCTTTCTTGGAGCTCTTCCAGGCCCTGGAAGGCCACAATCAGGTCACCCCAAAGCTTCTCTTCTCCAGGCTGAACAATCCCAACTTGGGATAGAGCAGCTCTGCTCCATCCCTCTGATCACCTGGATCAGCCTCCTCTGGACTCTCTCCAGCAGCTCCATGTCCTTCCTGTGCTGTTCCCCAGGCCTGGAGGCAGCTTCCAGGATAAATAAGGAGGGATCTGACGAAAACAGGCAGAGAGAATCTCTGTCTGGGATAAGGAACCTACTTACAGTGCTGGGTCTGAATATTCTAATAGCACAGAAAAGAACTTTCCCTGTGCCCCACTTTTGCTGATGCTGGGCTGTAATTTATAAATCAGCACAGTGAGAACCTGCTGATTTTGTATTCAGATTCCATATTATGCTCTAAACAGAATATTTACACCAACACCAAGTGTAATCAGCATAATTAGCACAAACAGTGGCTTGCTTAATATTTAGTTTATTAGCATATTTTGAATTAAAACATTATTTCTCCGAAGACATTGTAATCATAATTTACTTTTTTTTTTTTTTTTCTGAGGCAGGGATTAATGGAATCTTTGAAGTTAATTTTGAAAGCAGCTGCAAGAATGTATTTCCCAAATCCTGTTAATTACCATGCCAGCCATGAGAAGTAATCCCTTTTTTTTTTTTCCTGCAGGAAATGGAGGATTTCATCCAGCATGGCTTATTTACAGAGCTAACTCATACGTGGACAAGGGGTTGTCTTGAATTCAGCAGAATTACTTGCATGAGTGCAGTTGGAGCCTCAGTGTGGGACTGGGGAATTTCTCTAAATTGAGTGTTAGGTTTTGTTTAGCAAAGGGCAAAGAGGGTAAAATCAACTCTAGAACGAGCCTTCTCACACCACTTGCCAAAAAACTACCTCAGTTCTCATTTGGACATGGGTGATCCAGCCCGGATCCTAATTACACTGTTTTCTCTTTATCCATTTCCAAGGTGACCCCTGAGGAATATTTCAATTACATAATAATTGATTAAGCTCAGTGGCATAAATAAAAAGTGACTGGGGTTCTTAAGGTGGTCTCTTCCTTCTTTTCTCTTATGATTCCTTATCTGTTGGCAGCATCAGACCTGGCATTACAGTTCCAGAAAGGGCATTATTGGGCAGGAAACCTGCCTTAAGAACTCCTACTTCCCATTCCAGCCTGATCCAGCCACACCTTCCCATCCCCAAGGCCTCGTTTCTTTGGAAACAATTGTTTGCAAGGTCACCCAGAAAATGGGAGCACTGAAATTATTCAAGTTAAAAATAACTTGAATTCGGCAGAGCTGTGTTGAAAACAATCATTGCAACGATCCAGCTAAAAAAAGAAATCCATATTTCAACTGTTTCTGTTGATCATTTCAGCGATGAGTTGATGTCTCTGATGCACAAACAGTTGTACCAGGGCAACCTAAATTACAAGCCTTGACACCTGTGCAGGAAATACAGGCAGTTAATAGGAACTGAGTAGAAGAAAGAGAACCCTGGAAAGCTTGGAAAAAGCATTTGGATACAGACAGTGTCATGGTTATCCTTTAATATCAGCATCTTCAGACAGGAAGAGTGTCCTAAGCCAATTAAGAGGTCAGGGATCTTGCCTAAGCATAATATAACTGATTATGGATGGTGTTTTTGTAGTAAAAAATTTACTTTAGATTTCATTCTTCCAAGCCCTTCTGAAGTGTGGGGTAATTCAATTTGCTGAGCTGTAAACCCAGCTGTAATTGAGTTCCAGGCTGTCTTCAAGGGACAGCTTGGATTATTCATGGCAAAAAATCTGCACTGACAAATTGCTTCGTATCTGATCGTGTTGCCTGTCATTATTAGAACAGGCTGCTTCTTCCCAGACTGCAAAAATCCTGGTGGGTTTTGGTGTGGGTTTTTTTTTCCCTGTTGGCATGTTTTTATTTCTAGATGTACAATTTAAAAAAAAAAATAATTAAAATAAATCTGTTCTTATTTTCTCGCTGTTTCCCTACACATTTCAGAGGCAAACAGACGCTATCACAGTCTGTTAGGTTGCACTAGGAACTGGCCAGAGAGGTTTTCCAAAGGTATTAATTATGGCAGCTTTGAGTCACCAGGAAAAAAAAAATGGAACTTTCTGCCTTCACCTTGGGGCAAAACATTTGATTTTGAAGACAAGACCTCGATTTTCAAGACAAGACCAAGAGCGAGTGTTGAGGATGTTTATGCATCGCTTAACTCCCCTCCTGGAGCCAGTCTGGTCACAGGGAGCAACTCCCAGCAGCCCCCCCAGCCACATGCAGGGATGACAGGGATGACAGGGACTTCTCCAGGGTTATTCCAGCGGCAGGGAATCACTGGACTGCGAGTGCAGCGCCGGCTGCCCCGGGGCCGCACAGACGGATGACGCAAACCCGTTATCCCTGGCCCTGTGCCACGGGCACATCCCTGCCAGGGGAGCCCGGGATCGGCTGCTGGAGCTGCCCTTGGAATGGGGCAGCGCTTGACACAGAGGATTTGTTTCTCATTTTTCATTTGTTTCTCATCTGAGACTTCGAGGGAGCTGCTTTGTCACGGGGGGGTGATGCGATTCGGAGCAAAGATCCCGACGCCGGGAGCCGAAACTGCAGCCAAGGGATTAGGAACAGCCCGGACATAATAAAAGGGAAAGGGACAGGGTGATGCACAAGGTCACCTTGATCTCCAGCAATCGGGGGCAGCAAATAAATAAGCTCACATGCAGCAAGCAGAAGAAAAGTCAGGGCATTAGCTCTGTCCAAAAAAACCCCCAAACACCTGGATTTCTACAACAGGAACTCCCAGGATGCTGCAGCTGCTCTGTGGAAGGGATTCTGCTCCTCATTTCATTGCTAACAGCAGCTGGGAAGATCAGGAAGCAATTTTCACTGAGCAGCTGCAGGTTGCTCTCAGGGTCCCTCAGGGCAGACACACCAGGTTACCTGGCCTAAGACTAAATGTTCCACAGTTCCTGTAGTGCCACAGCCATGGAACAAGTCCAGGTAAAATGGGCTCAGGCAGATTCAGCAAAAGCTCCCCTGCATTGTTTCAAACACTCTCCCTCCACAGACCTGAAGGGAGCAACAAGAAAGATGGAGAGAGACTATTTACAAGGACAGGTAGTGACAGGACAAGGAGGAACAGCTTCAAACTCTACTGAGAGTAGAGTTAGATCACATATTAGGGAAAAATTCTTTACTGTGAGTGTGGAACAGGTTTCCAAGAGAAGTTACAGATGCCTTATCCCTGGAAGTGTTCAAAGACAGGTAGGATGGAGCTCTGAGCAACCTGGTCTAGTGGAAGGTTCTCTGCCCATGGCAGGTGGTTGGAACTGGATGATCTCTGAGGTCCCTTCCAACCCAAACTGTTCTATGATTCTATGAACAGTATTTTTCAATTCAAGTTTCTCCACTCCAAGTGGAGTCATTCCCTCTGTTTTCAGTTTCCCATTATGTACCAGTCTCCATCCTGCACTTTGTGCCTTCCATGTGAAGCAGAAGAAAAATGTCACCGACCTAAACATTTGCCCCTCATTCACACACTAACAAGGCAAACCATCAGGCAATGCCATTACAAAGGAGATCCTAAGGTGCTCCTCCAGGAAAGTCCATAGTATCCCAAACTCATCCCGTGACTAGACAGAAAATAGGTTCCTTGGAAGTCTCATGCCGAAAGCAGATGTAGATCCAGCTGTGCTGCCTGACACATTGCAGCCAGACAAAAACCAGCTATTAAAGGCTTACATGGCTTGACTGCAAAAGCTATTGCTCAAATTCAGGTAATTTGCAGCTTGGGCTCTTTGCAATTCACAATATTAACGCCAGATCCTTTGCTACCAATATTTATATCACCTGCAAATCCCTCCCACAAGTCCAGTTCCAGGGGGGAAGCGCACCAAGCTTTTGATCCACGCAAGGAATACAAAGCAGTGCTGGGAATCAAAGCCCTGTGGAACAGAGAGGATCTGCTGTGATCTGAGTGAAGAGGTTCATTCAGCCTGGCCTGGGTGTTGGTGCTCTCCAGTAGCTCACAGAATATGCTGAAGGAAAGGAGTGATAACTAGCCAAGTCTGACTGGCAAATTAAAACTGGCATCAAGCTGGCCTGCCTCAGGCATTTGGCTGCCCTGCTTAAACTGCAGCACATGTGTGCTGGCACATGCATTTTCAAGAGTGCCAAGCCAACAATATGTTTGCTCTCTTCCAGGGGTGTGTATCTGTCAGATCTGACTGCAGCAGTGATATGTGTGAAGCAGCTATGAAGCCACATGCCTTATTTTTCTCCCATGTCATCTGCAGAAAGCTGCCTGCCTTCCCATCCTCTCTTCCTCCCCCTCCCTTCCCATCAAGTTAATGCTTCTAATTTGCAGCAGTTTATCTCCTGCCTCCCTTCACCTCCCGTTTTACAAATACATGGTTGGAATTCAAGGAAACTGCTTTCAGTGTCATTCAGGTTTCCTTCCAGAACTATCCCTTAAGTTCAAATAAAAGTCATTCTTCAGAGCACTTCCATTAGTGTTAAAATTATGGGCTGAGGAGTCAGCATCCAGAGTATTCAGTATTAAAAAAAAAATAGTAATTTAATACTGTGTATGTAAAAGGGAAGCATATTTCCTACAGGGGAAAAGAGAGGACAGAACCCCATTACTTGCAACATTAAAGCTACAGAATGAAAATGCCTAAAATTCAAGTGAATCACGGAACCAATTAGGTTGGAAAAAACCTCTGAGATTACCAAGTCCAAGAAAATCCCACTTGTGATTTTTATGAGGATTATTTTCCTGCTTCTGAAACTCTCCCCTCCCAAACCTGGACTTCAGCCTCTTCAAATGTGCTTTCACATTGATCTGGGCATTAAACTCCAGCTCATCTCATAGAGGCTTCTCTCCTTTACCAGATGATGTTGTGTCTGCCTGGTGGAGTCAGCACTCACCTTGTTTGGTCTCTTTTAAAGACAAGTCCACCCTGGACATCCAAAGCCCAACTCCCTCATTCCGTGGTGGAAAAGGGCACTCATCCAAGCAACCCAACCTCACCCCACTGCCTGTTGAGGCTTTGCTGAAGCCCACACAGCTCCTGGGTAGAGCAGTACTTGGATAGTGGCTCCCATTAGAGATGGGAGAAAACCTGGATTTACTAAAGACAAACATTTTGTGGGGAAGTGCCATGATAAAAACATTCTCACAAGTCACTGGCCTTCCTTCACATCCTGAGCGCCACTAGGAAAAGGTCTCGTATCATCAAGACCCTCAAGAAATCAAACATGTCTTCAGATCTACTAATTCTGGCTAAAAATCATCCAGTTCCAACCCCCTGCCATGGGCAGGGACATCTTCCAGTAGCCCAGGTTGCTCAGAGCCCCATCCAACCTGGCCTTGACAGGACTTTTCCAGCTGATTCACTCCAGAACAACCTGTAACTCCTGGTAAGATGAACAAGCTTTAGCACAACATGGATTTCTCTGTTTCTAAGGACAGCCCTAGTCTGTGCTAGCTTGGGCATTTCTGAAGTGTGCTCCATCATTCCCAGAAAAAGTGCACCCAAAATCCCTGAAAATACACCAGTGTGTACAGCCAGCCAGGATCCCTACAGGAATCCCTTCTCCTTCACTTTTCGGAGACTCATGTGCAGCGATCCAACACGACCTTCTGCAGCATTGCCAAGTTTAAACCATTACAACCTGAACATGTTTCAGGTTTCTTTGGTTCAGCTGGTGCAGTTTTCTAGTTCTGCTGGTTCCATCCAGCAGCTGTGGCTCCACAGCCCAGCCTGAATCAGGCCCAGCCAAGGAACACCTCGTAAGGCTCCTGACAAAACAACTCAGAACTTTCTCCCAGGCATTTGGACATTAAGGCTCAATGTTAAAGACACTAAATATGTATTTGCATATATTTTGGCATAGTTAGAGCTCTGTGTTTCAATACATTGGATGACAGGATGTCCTCACACCTGGTGCCACCTTTCTCACCACCTCTGAGGTCTCTTAAGTCAGACAGAAGGACACCACCTTCCGCAGGTTTTTTCCTTTTCCTTTTGTTTCTTACTTTCAGCTCTCACAAAAGAGCTCTCCAACATCATTCCATCTGCTGTTACAGCACTCACAGTGTCAGCTACATCCCTGGTTAGGGTCATATTTCATGCACTATATACCAAGGTGATAATACAAGAACACTTGGTGTCTGTAAAATAATACTTTTCTCCTTAAGAGGAAAGACTGTTCAGCTGTAACTAATATTCAAGGCATGTAGGCAACCCATTTTCATTTCTTCTCTGACTAAACTTGTGCTTCATCCTCCAAATTCCATGTTAGTGCATAAATAAGGCCATATCCTACCTGGTAAGAATTGATGAGTTCAGACACCACCAGCCAAAAACCTGGTCTGTGTGACACTTGCCCAATTTACCTCTAAGTAGACAAGTCTGGTCTCCAAGGGAGCAGACACAGAGAGTGGGCATGAAAAACTGACTTCAAACCCTGCCATTATTAATGTTTCACAATTGCAACTCTTCTGCAGTTTCTTGCCATTTGTTTTTCCTAGTAAGAGAAATGTAGCTTATATAGTCTGTCTCTCTCTTTCCATGAGAGAAATAAAGACTGGTTTTCTTAATTAAAAATTAGAGGACTATGGGGGGAAAAAAGGATTATTTGTGATTTGACCCAGTTTCTACTTATTTACCATATTTATTTTATTTAGAAAACTAATATCCAAACAACTGAGACAACAGAACCCCTTTTCTTAGAAAGAGGGTGAATGTATGTTATTCATCTCCATTAGAAGATCCTGTGCCTTGCAGAGAGAAAAGTGGTTCCTGGCTTAGAGAATTTAAGGCTCTGGTGCAACTGAGAGGCTGAAGAAGGCATTGCCTTCCCCTGCTTCCTCCAGCCTTCTTCTCCCATCCTCTTCAGGGAGTGTCAGGATTAACATATCCAGTGGCAAAGCCACTCTATCACAAGCTCTTCCACAGCAAAGTTAAAGAGGAAAAACACGTAAACCCATTTTCCAAGCCATCCCTAAAAAACTGACAGACAACAGCAAACTGGAAATCAAATATTTTATTCAAGTCAAAAAAAAAAAAAAAATACAACCAAAAAACCACCCAGAAACCTTTAATGAAAATGCCACAGCTGTTCCTGCTGCAGTTAACTGCCACTATACATCACATTTCATCATTAGCATGATCTACTTAATGTAGAAACTGTTGGATGATGACTCTCACAAACTTGCCTACTCACTTCAAATTTGAGGATATTGGACTAGAAACTGAGATGCTTTACAACCTGAAATTATATTATCAAGTGCTGCAATGTGAAGGTTGGAGTTTTCCTGTTGTACAAATGCAGGAGTTCTTGCTTTAAGTTATTCTTTCACAATGAAATGTGATATCTGAAGCATACTATTAAAGCTAAATATCCTTTTTTTTTAAAAGTGTTTTTTGTTTGAAGCTGTTGGCACTCCATACATTGCAAGAAAACCCGTGTGCTTCTGCCAGTTCCATCAAATTAAGAACAATTTCCAACATCACTTCTAAGAGCTATTTTAGAAGACGCTTGATCCCACTGAAACCACACTGATGGAAGGAGTAGGCAAAGTGACAGATGTAAAACTTATTGTTCTCCCTTCTTCCTCCTCTTTTGAGCTGCAATTTACCACTCAGCTAATAAATAGACATGAGTTAAAATTAAAAACTGATGTTCATGTGCTTATCTATCCCACCCCCATCCTGTAACAGCTGCAGAGTTTCCTCCTCCACCCTGCCACGTTCTTGCTGTGGTTTTTAGAGCTACACACTTTTCATACCTACTGTAGGCAGAACCTCAGTGAGGCAAATAACACTTGGGGGTCATGGCAGTATCTCAAAAATGCATCCAGAAGGTCCCCCCTGAGATGAGTGGCTGCTTGAGACATCCCCCAGCACTGGAAGCACCCAGAGAACAGGAGCTCCTCTAAATAAATACGGTGTGTTTTCCCCCTACAAACCAGTTCTTTGACTCGCTGCCATCAGTTTGTCATTGTAAAACCCTCACTTGTGTTTATCTGGTTCCAATATTCTTTCAGTGAAATGGTTTCAACTGAATTTATTAGAACAACCTAAGAAAGAACTCCAGTTTTGCCATTTAAACTACCTGAGGCAGGTACCTCTCCCTGAAGTCATCTGAGCTTCAAAACAAAGATTCAGTGCTCCAGATTCCTCATCTGCCTGTGGATTCCCTGCACACCCCTATTCATGGACACACACACACCCTTCAGGATCCTTTTGAAGGTGGACACAACACAGCAGTGGCTGCAGGATTCAAAAGCCAGAGGCAATACAAGGCAAGGAGTTTGGTGCAGCTCAAATAAACAAGACCTGCTGTTCTCTGCATCCAAACCCCCTGTGTTTTTTCATGCAGAGAGGAAATCCCCAACTCTTCACCTCCCCAGCTGAGAGACTCTGTGGAGTCAGAACCCCAACATCTCTCTGAATTTCACGTGCCTGCTTGCTTGACACCTGTTTCCAAAGGCAAGGCAGAATTTTGAATATTCTTGCTGCTGTCTGGCAGCTGGGAGAGTTCTCAGATGTATCAAGCTGCTGATTCAAAACCAGCACCGCACTTGTGGTGCCCATCAGCACCCTGGCAATCAGCACTGCACTCCACTCACACACTGGGAGGCTCTTCCAGTCCAAGTTTTTCCTCTTAAATCACAGCTGCTTAAATCACAGAGCCTTCCCAAAGAGCTCTCCCAAAATCAGACACCTGAAGAACATGTGTTAAAGCTGAGCTCCTCCCCTACAGCAATACTACTCTGACCTTTAATATCAAAATAAAAATCGGTGCATCCAACAAGACCATCTCTGCTAAAAGGTTGCTTTAAGTTCTTGTTACACATGTGCTTCAGCCCTGGACCACTGGAACAGCACCCAGGGCTCCAGGACCAGAGTGTTTAAGTGCACTGCTTCCCCAGGTCCTGGTTTCTGATGACAACCAGAAACACTCCACACAGGAGGCAAGAGGGAATGTTGTAAAACTGTCTGTGTGATTAAATGCCTCTTGTGGACCTTTGTAGCAGGGGAATACCACGATCCAACAGCATCTGCACCATGTCAGAGAGTTAAATGACTGGTAAGATGACAGGAATCCCTGTGGTGAATTGAGTTTATGCCAGGAGTGAGTTTAGAGGCTCACTGGTAAAACAACTGGCTGTGAAGAGCCATTTGGCATTGGGCTGTGAGCCCATTACCCAAAATCACTTCCCCCAGCTCATCCTGTGTGACTGGAAAGGTTTAATGGAAGACAGGCTGCCTCTCATGGCTGCTCATGGACAGTAGCTGATGTTTCCCAGCACGGCTCTTCTCTCTAGGCTCATAAAAAAATAACAGAAAACACCTACAGATCTAAAGAAAAGGCTCCTCAGTTATTTGAGGGCAGATTTTCGAAGCTAAAAATGCATTTCAGTATGGAATGACATTCCCAAGAAGTTCCTTGTGCAGCTAAAGGATCTGTCTGCCACCCAAAACTGGGCAGCAGGAAAAAATCATGGAAAACCCATGATTTTCAATGCCACAAGATCCAACTTTTACACTTCGCATTTCCACTACTTATGGGGCCAGATTTTTGCCAAAGTTTATTAAACACATTTTCAGACAAAAATCCCCTGAGGAAGAAGTGCAGTGTTTTTCTGTAGAAAAGTTGATTTTCCCTTCTGAAAAAAACCCCAAAAGTTAGCTGCTAGAAGATAGAAAAATACTACAGGCAGATGAATTAGTGCTTCCTGGCCAGCTTTCTCCACCAGGAGACTGGTAATCATGGAATGGTTTGGGTTGGAATGGACCTTAAAGATCATGGCATGGGCAGGGACACCTTCCACTAGCCCAGGTTGCTCCAAGCCCTGTCCAACATAGCCTTGGACACTTCCAGGGATCCAGGGGCAGCCACAGCTTCTCTGGGCAACCTGTTCCATCACCCTCCTGTCATAAATCATCATAATCACTGCCCATAAGTTAATTTTGCATGAAGCAGCACAATGAGAACCCACGCAAAGCCTCAGCAAATAACTCAGGGTGATCAAAGCTCCTGCAACCGCGTTTCAAGCGCTGCTCAAATCCTGACAATTGTTACCATAAAGCAGAAAAACCCTTCCCAGCAGTAACAGCAGAGAGGCTTTTCTTCACTGAGTGATAAACTCCCCAGTATTGGCAGCTGAATGACAGTGGCACCAAAGACACTGAGCACAGCGCCGAGTGTCACAGCTCTGCACCAAAGAAACATCTCCCAGCTCCAAGGGTTTGCTAGGAATAGTGCTCTGGGAGGCACAGGGAGATGCACTATGAATAGAGAGCTCCTGTGCTGGTAGCAGGGAGGATGTTTATGTTCACTGAGTCTTTCAAAATCCAAAGGGCAAGGAATCTAATTCAAATTCTGAAAGGGAATTGCTGAGCAAATACAGCCCAGCACAAAAGCTGTAACAAGACTGCCTTGTATAGCTATAACATGTACAGCAGCACCACCCAAACATTACTCCTCACTTTAAGATTTCTTCCCAAAAAACACATTTAAGTAGAAATAGTGTTGCTGCAACTCACAGCATCCTTCAGCTGCATTGAGAAGTCAAAGTAACAGTGAGTGAAACAAAAAAAGCAACAAAATCCCCAAACCCACACTGCCTGAACTCCATCCAGCTGATAAAAATACAGGCAGCAGCAGAGGGGAGGTCACGGAGAGCCTGGTGCACCACACATGGGCTGCCTGATCCCTGCAAAGCACTGTGAGGATTTCCTCTGCTCTCCCCTCTTGGCATGACCTGGAAGCCAAGATTTAAGCTGCTCCTCACAAATCCCTGCACCAGGAACACGCTACTCCACTGCTTTTCACCTCAGGTTTGCACCTCCTGCATGAAACCACAGCTGAGTGAGACACCGGCACAGCAACGAGGCACAACCGATTTGGTGTCACTCTTAATTTTGCTGCTGAGAAAGGAGAATCCCATTTAACAGAGCAGCTTTTATAACAGCAAAAAGCCTCCAGAAAATAGGTGCTGGGTTAGGCATAGTGACTGGCACATCTGCTGATTCCCAAAGAACTGGCTGCACTGAGGAAAGAAGGATCTGCCAGCTGAACCTGCCTAGCGCTTCACTGACTNGTGCTCCAGCATACGTCTTTTGATGGAACACCATTCCTATATTTGGCAACACACACACACTCATGTATTTGAAATTATTAGTGGGTTGTAACTAAATAACTCTCCACNCAGCTTTTATAACAGCAAAAAGCCTCCAGAAAATAGGTGCTGGGTTAGGCATAGTGACTGGCACATCTGCTGATTCCCAAAGAACTGGCTGCACTGAAGAAAGAAGGATCTGCCAGCTGAACCTGCCTAGCGCTTCACTGACTACACCATCCAAGAGTCCCTCTGCCTGACAACACTTTCCACTAAGAAAATTCTAGTTTGAACTTTTCCAGTGAGAGAGAGAAAAAAATCAAACCAAGAAAATCCACAAGTGCAAATTCTCAGCTTATTTATTTACAAAGGGACAAGTGATCCTTACATGTTTGGCATTATTTACATTTCCCCCCCTCAATTGTAATCCTTCCCAGGACACCACTTGTAAAGTTTACATCATCATTCCAACCACAAACAGGGCGGGTTTTTTCCATGAGCTCTAGAAGGCAACTTTCCCACAACTTACTAAATCCTTTTTTTTTTTCTCCCAAAGGAAAGGATTAGATAGATAGATAAATAGATAAACAGATAGATAGACAAACAGATAGATAGATAGGAAAGCATTAGCTAGATAGAAAAATAGATAGACAGATAGATCGATCTAATGTTCCAGGAGAACAGTCCTTTCCATCATTTTTCTGAATGGTTAATTAAAGCAAAACTTTGGGAAGTGTGCTGTTATGCTCCAGCATACGTCTTTCGATGGAGCACCACTCCTATATTTGGCAATACACACACACTCATATATATGAAATTATTAGTCGGTTGTAACTAAATAACTCTCCACTGAGTGCCTGGTCCTTCAAACGGCAAAATACCTGCTTGCTTCACGTTCTCCAAGCACACACACACCTGTGGAAACCTATTTACTAGGGTTTAAAAGGATCTGGTTTGATTACAGATCCGCACCAAGCACGGCGGTACATCCCGCGGGAAGCGCAGCGGAGCCTCA
>VYXB01004712.1:120575-132204 GCA_013397135.1 Pachyramphus minor
AAGCAGTGCTGTGGAAAGGGGCAGTGTCTGGGGATAATGTAAGGCAATACTACGGCAGATTTTGGGAGGGGCCCCTCTGCCCCCTCAGGTAAGACCCCACCTGCAGAGCTGCCTCCAGCCCTAAAGAACAGCACAGAGAGGACATGGAGGTGTTGGGAAGAGTCCAGAGGAGGCACCAAGAGGATCCCAGGGATGGAGCAGCTCTGCTGGGAGAAAAGGCTGGAAGAGCTGGGATTGTTCACCTGGAGAAGAGAAGCTTTGGGGTGACCTGATTGTGGCCTTCCAGGACCTGAAGAGAACTTCCAAGAAAGATGGGGAAAGACTATTTCCAAGGGTCTGGAGTGACAGGATGAGAAGGAATGGGTTCAAATTGACAGAGAGTAGGGTTGGATTAGATATCAGGAAGAAATCCTTCCCTGTGAGGGTGGGGAGGCCCTGGCACAGGTTGCCCAGAGAAGCTGTGGCTGCCCCTGGATCCCTGGAAGGGTCCAAGGCCAGGTTGGACGGGGTTTGGAGCAACCTGGGCTAGTGGAAGGTGTCCCTGCCCATGGCAGGGGGTTGGAACAAGATGACCTTCAAGGTCCCTTCCCACCCAAACCATTCTGTGATTCTATGACCCCTCAGCATCACACACCCCTGTTTACAGGCAGAGGGGCTGCTGCCTTTCCCAAATGCCCAGCACAGGCTGCATCCCTTTGGGGTGGTGTTGGGCATCCTTGCAGGGGAGAGACACGGTGAGGAGAGGGGTGGAGCAGCCCTTTGCACAGCTGTGCTGGAGGTGACCTGGCAGTGGGAATTATTGCTGCAGATTGGAGAAACAAATGACATTAGGAAGAAATTTTTTACTGTGAGTGTAGTGAAACACTGGCACAGGTTGCCCAGGGAGGTTGTGGATGCCCCAACCTTTGTACTGCTCAAAGCCAGGATGGATAAAACCTTAAGCAAACTGGTCTAGTGGGAGATGTCCCTGCCCATGGCATAGGGGTTTGGGACTAAATGATCTTTAAGGTCTATTCCAACCCCTTAAAACTCTGTGATTCCATAAACCAGGCACTGTGTCACTGCTCTCACCCCTGGGCTTTGCTCTTCATTGCATTAATCTTGCTGCCATTCTTGTTAAAATATACAGCATTTGTTCTGTGGACACATGGAGAACAGTCATTTCCATAATTTTTCTGAATGGTTAATTAAAGCCAAACTTTGGGAAGTGCTGTTGTGCTCCAGCACCCGTCTTTTGATGGAGCACCATTCCTATATTTGGCAATACACACTCAGATGCTCTGACGCATGTATCTGTGAAGAAATATAGGTTCAATTAGCTCTGGGAATGTGTTTGACTCCCTCAGGTTTTTCTCAGATCAATAAAAAATTTAACATACCGTTTTGGAGAATTTTGACAGGCACTTCCACTTCCAGGGATTACCTTGCAGCAGCCTCTTCTCTTCACCAATATCTGTCCTCAGGACCAGTGTTTATAGAGGCAGTGAAATCAATCTGGTGAGGAACCTCCTTTCCCCTCTGAGCTGCAGAGACGGGGTGGGCTGGGCTCCTTCACCTGAGGATGGGGAGTTCCACAGGCAGTGGAACCAGAGATGTGTATCCTGGGATGCTGCCCAGATATGTGGGGATGGGATCAGGAAACCTGAGGCAGAGTTGGAGCTGAATTTGGCAAGGGATGTGAAGAATAATGAGAAGGGCTTCCATGGCTGCATTGGCCAGAAGAGGAAGAGAAAATAGAATTTACCCTCATGGGAAAATAAAACAGGAAAGATGGTGGCAACCACGTACTGATCACATTTTTTGCCTCAGTTTTCCGTGTTTAATCTCTCCTCCAACATTTGTTGAGCCCTAAAATGTCCAGGAGAATTAGATTTCACCAAAAGTGAAAATCAGGTTCTAGACCAGCTGAGGAACCTGAGCAGACCCAGGTTCATGGGACATGGCAAGATGCATCCAAGGGTCCTGAGGGAATTGTCTGCTGTAGTTCCCAAGCCTCTCTCCACGATACTTGACAAGTCATGGCAGTCTGGAGATGTCCCCAGTGACTGAAGAAAGAGAAACATCTCCCATTTTTTACCAGGGTCTGCCCGGAGTTGTGGACATGGAGTATGAGGCAGAAAAGGAACCTTTTATGAATTTCAAGCCTGAACAAGGTTTCCCCCTTTTTTATTTCTTTTTCTTTGAGGCTTCTCCAGCTTACTAGTGATAACAAAAGAGGGGTAGGATTCATTTAAAATACCATCTTTGTCCCTCTTTCATTAAACTATTATTCCCAAGACTTCCACCAGCATCTGGAATTTTTTAAAATTGACCTTGGCTGTCCCAAATTTTGTTGTGAGTGGGCCAAGCAGGCAAAGGGCACAGGAAGAGTTCATTGCATGAGTAGCTTCAGGAGCCCCAGTGTAAGGACCCAAAGTAAAGCT
Organism: Pachyramphus minor; assembly: GCA_013397135.1. NCBI lineage: Eukaryota > Metazoa > Chordata > Aves > Passeriformes > Tyrannidae > Pachyramphus > Pachyramphus minor. Next base: position 122,999 of record VYXB01004712.1, read on the forward strand.
GATGAAGTTTAGCCCCTGGAGAAGCTGTGTTTTATGTGACAGCATTTTCCAGGGAAAAGCAACTGCGGGTGTGTTGCATTAGCATTCATGCTCTGACAGGAGTGCCACTGGTCTGTCAGCTTATGGGTGCAAGGCACAATGCAAACATTAATTATTAGCAGATTGTTGCTGATCAAAGGGCTCCCAAGCACGTGGTAAGAGGCACAGAATGCTGAGGGAAAATCTTTTCAGTTCCCTTTGACACTGAGGAGCTGTGTCAGTCTCGCTCTTCGTCAGCAAAATAAATGTGTCAAATTCAGGCGGAAAATCTGCCGGTGAAAATTCAGCCTGTGTGTGCTCCCAGGAGAGGGCTGGTAGAAAAGTCTCTTTGCTCCAGAGGCTGCAGGAGAACAGGTGAAGTCTTTATTTTCTGGCCTGTTTGGAGGAGGTCACAACTTCCAAGAGAGGCGCACCCAGAGGTCTGTGGCATCCAGCCCTGTGCCATCATGGCAGTGCCACCAACTGCAGGACATCCCCTCTGTCCCGGGATTGAGGTGAGCTGGCATTTTGAGGGATGAGCTGCCCAGATTAGCCAGTGGGAGAAGTAGGGGAGGGTGGAAATCCCTCCCTTTTTAGGCCATTCAACGTGTCCATAGTAGCTGCCACTCTTTTCAAACACAGGACTGGTGTCTCCTCTAGATTAACAGTGGTGATGGCAGTGCCCTCCCTGCAGTGACTCTGCTCTGAGGACAACTTGTATCTTTTCTACTGTGCAGTTGCACTGTAAGATGCATAACCTGCCCTCAGACAGGTTTCTGAGTGAGCACAGGACTCCCCTCTCCCCAGGGAAAGCCCTTGATCCACAGGGATGCATCTGTTCTCTCTCCCTCTGAATCTTGTTCCCTACGAGAGTTTAACAGCTCTTGGATGTACAAAAACAGACCCACAGACCCCTCCTAATCTTGGGTGCAATCAGCTTAGTTGGGCAAATCTTGACTTCTGGTAATGCAGCAACAACGTGAACTTTTCAAAATGATCTTACAATAAAGGTAATCTTAATATTTGTTTTATTTATACCCTGTCGTTTATGCTGTGTGACGGCAGCACGTTTTAGTTTCGAGGCACCCCCTTTCTAACCTGTGGCAATCCTTTAACTAAAAAAGGCGGCCCAAAGTTCTGCTTTTACATCAGTGCACAGCTAAGCTGTGGCACTCCTGAAGTAGAGAAAATGTTCTAAGCAATCTATTTTCAAGAACTGTTATATGCTGAAAATTGACTGTTAAAATGCCACCTTCTTATTCATCACGTCTGCACTTGGTGTGTGTTCAATCTTGTCTGCTGGCGTATGACTGCAATTTTACTGCCTTTTACTCCCACTTACCTGAGAGATGCAGCAGAGAGAAGAGCATCTGAGCTGGGTCTTGAAACAAAAAGTCTCTCAGGCTTCCGAGGAGTTTCACCTGTGTGAAGGGACCGAAGACGGATCTTCTCTGCAACACTGAGCAACCTGTAATCAAAAAACGGGTTTTAGGACCATGGAATCACAGAGTGGCTTGGATTGGCAGGGATCTTAAAGACCATCTCATTCCAACCCCCTGCTGTGGCCAGGGACACCTTCCACCAGCCCAGGTTGCTCCAAGTCCCGTCCAACCTGGCCTTGGACACTTCCAGGGATGCAGGGGCAGCCACAGCTTCTCTGGGCAACCTGTGCCAGGGCCTCCCCACCCTCACAGGGAAGGATTTCTTCCTGATATCTAATCTAAACCTACTGTCTAGCTTAAGGCTGTTGCCCCTTGTCATTCCATGCCCTAGTGAGAAGTCCTCTCCAGCCTCCTTGCAAACCCCCTTAAGGCACTGGAAGAGGATCTAAGGTCCCTCCAGAGCCTTCTCCCCTCCAGGCTGAACAATCCCAGCTCTCCCAGCCTGTGTCATAGCAGAGCTGTTCCATCCCTCTGATCCTCTTGGTGCCTCCTCTGGACTCTCTCCAGCAGCTCCATGTCCTGTGCTGGGAACCCCAGAGCTGGAGCAGCTCTGCAGGATGGGTCTCACAAGAGGGGGACAATCCTCTCCCTCGACCTGCTGGTCACGGGTTTTTGAATGCAGCCCAGGACATGGTTGTCCTTCTGGGCTGCAGGTGCTCATTGCCAAGGCACATTGAGCTTTTAACCCACAAACACCCCCAAATTTTTCTCCCCAGGCCTGTTATCAATCCATTCTCCTCACAGCCTGTCCTTGTGCTTGGGATTGCTCCCACCCAGGTGCTGGGCCTTGCACTTGTTGCACTTGTTCCTTGGCCACCTCCAGGGATGGAAACTCCACCTCCTCCCTGGGCAGCCCCTTGAATGCTTAGCAACCTTTTCAGTGGAGAAATTCTTCCAGATGTCCAACCTGAACCTCCCCTGGCACAGCTTGAAGCCATTTCCTCTTGTCCTGTTCCTTTTTCCCTGGGAGAAGAGGCCAATCCCCACCTGGCTACAACCTCCTTTCAGCTGCTGACAGATAGTGCAGGGCAAGATTTCTCCTTAGGCTGCTGTGTTTTCTGTACAAAATTTGCTTCAACTCAAATCAAACCCCAAAAGAACAAACTGAAAATATGGCTGTGCCTTGCAAGGTGTTCCATATTCCATCAGAGCAGAACTGCTCTGTTTGGTAGCATATATTTGAATTTTGACTGCAAGAGCTGAAGTTTCCCAGTGCCTGAAATTGGTACAGTGAAGTGAAACCTCTGCCTCTTGCTGGTTTTTGTGCTCCATGAATTTTTAAAGAGGAGGAATGATTTCACACGAGCTTTCCACAAAATAAAAAGTCTGTGTTGCAGCTGAAATCAAGGCTGTTGATCTCAAGTGGGAAGCTTTTGTTTCTTTGTGTGCCTTTGAATAATGGAAAACAGGAGAGGATCTGGAACACAACCTTCCTTACAGAGGATGTGCTGTGATTATAGGCTTTGGTTTGCTCCTTGATAGTGAGAGATTTAACCAGCGTAGTCCTGGATGCTGTGTGATGTGTGAGTGGTCACATCACACACATCAGCTAATTTGCCCAAGAAAAAAAAATTTAAAAAGCCATTTTCCACAGGCTCCCATCAGTATAACTTCTTACCTCTTAATTAAGAAGCCGATGGCTGTGAGTTAATCAACAAAATACCTTTGAAGATCTGGGCCTTGGGGCTCTCTTTGCAATGTGACCTGTGTTCCCTTGGGAGAGAAGTGAGTCAAGGGTTCCAACAAAATCTTATCACTGTCTGTGTCACAAAAATATCAAATACAATTTGAAAAATCCTTTTCTTGGGATAGTTCCATGACATGACTTACTGTACAGTGTGAGTCACCTCCCATCCTAAAAAAAAATACAACCTGGAAACCCAACACCCAAATATATGTCAATTCTTCAGTCTGGCCAAAGAATTTTGATGGATGTAATACAGAGCTGTGTCCTAACCTTTGGTGCAAAGAAAGCCATGTTTAAGCCGAATTCCTTGTACTTTTCAAAGCCTGGAGAATGTTCTGGGGTTTGACTCCAGATTCCCTACAAATTTCAAAGGCTGAAAACATTCTAGGTTTTGACTCCCTGACTGTCCCAGCTCTGCAGAAATGAGATGTTTAACATTCAGATGTTACTTGGTGGCAGTTAATTTCTTAATTAAAAGGTAAAAAGACATAATAATTATCAGGTAACAATTTTCAATCTCTGTACAGACAAAGGAATTAATGTGGTTTCAAAGATCCAAAATTATATATGGAGAGATAAGGAAGTTTAAAGTATGTTCATTCCCTTCAGTGAAAGGAAATTAAGTAGGGAAATTAAGATTAAAGGTAGATTTTCAGGGAGACTCTTCCCATTGGTGCACTCCATAAATCTTTATTCAGTGCAGATAACAGATTTGGAAGGCTCTAAAAGGGCTGGGTTAACATCTTTGCCATTATTTACCCCTGAAGGACCTCAGGGAGCACAGACTTCCCTCCTACTCCAGCTGCAGAAAGTGGGTTTGGGGCAAAAATGAAGGGTGGTGCTCTAAAATCCCTTCCACCACTCACCTCCCAAAGTGCTCCTGAGACTGCTGGAGCTGCTGGGTTATTATTTCTTGGTCTCTATAACAGCAAAAAGCTGAAATGCAGAAGAATTTCTGTCCTGTTCACTTTTCATCTTTAGACAGAGCAGAGGCCCCAAAACAACCTCTGATCTTTTTGTGTCTCAGCAGTCCCAAATTTTGCCAGACATTTTCCAGGGGAAAAAAAAAAATCAAGACATTCAACTCCTTTCTTCCATTTATCCCTTTCTATTGCTGTCTTGTTAGTAATTACACATAACATATTCCAGCAAAAGGAAGTTAAAGTCACCAGGTCAAGGGAAGCACAATTAGCACCTGCCAAATGGAGGGAAAACACTGTGAACTCACTGAAACTCTGCTCTTCCCTCATGTAAATATATTTGGGGTTCTTCACTTTCTCAGAGGGCAGGAAAGTGCCTCTGATGTGCAGGATATACTGGGAGAGGGCATGGATCAGCACAGAGCAGTTGGCTGGAGAGGGAAAACCCTTATGGATTGTCAGGACTCACACACAGGAAGGTCCGTGAAAAGGAGTTGCCTCTATTGCTAAATATCTTTTTAAATAGATTTCTGGACTGATATGTGAAGTTTTAGAGTTCTCAACCTCAGCTTTTGGGGCTTTTTGAGCAGTGCATTCCTGTTTTTTTGAGCTGGTTAGAATGAATGTGACATTAGGTAAGAAGAACAATATGGGCTTGTTACTTCAAGAGGCACTTTCTAGGCCTGTTTCCCACATTTGGTTTATTCAGAAAATGGGATCTCTTCCACTTAGCAAGGTAAAGATATTTACTTAACATCCAGAAATTGAGCTGGTCAAGGGAAAGGTGAGATCAGCACTTTTTGTTTTCTGAGCTGTGAAGTGCAAAACCAGACTGAGATAGATTGGGCTGTCTTACAGAAATACCCATTTAATGGGCATACTCAGAGACCCAAAAGCAGGCACTTTATCACAGCCTGTTCTGTCCCACTGGGTTAAATCTCTCCTTTTAGCAATGGTTAGTTTGCTGAGAGGAGTGTGAGGCATGGAAAGGAAAGGAGACGTAAAGTATGCTGGAAAAAACCCCATCATGTTCAGCATCTAAAGCCCTGAGATGATGAATAGGTGTAGCTCATCTGGCCAAATCTTTTTTAATGATATTCTTTGTAATTTTTTATGTTAAAAACTAAAATGATAAAATGGAGCTGGAAATGAAAGCAGCTCCCTGCTGACTGATGGAAAAGGATGACCCCTCACTTTTAGCAGAAAGAAATGCTTAGTTCTCTTTCCTTCATCTTTCTTCTCCAATGCCTCTGTTACCAATAATAACACCTCATTTAGCTATTTCCTATGGACTAATGGTGACATTTCAGCTGAGTGGTTGATGACTTTTCTGAGGGCCTTGTCCACCTTCTGTGCTTGCTAGAAAGTGCTCTCCCCAAGCCAGTGTCTTTATCTGAGGTATTGTTAAGTGAAGGTTCTTGCAAAGGTCAGCACAACTCTAAAATAGATTCGTGAACACAAAGGAGAAGTGTTTCTCTTCCCTGGCTCTCTGTGGGGCCATTTTGTTCAGCACAGAGTTTTCCATGGTGGTAATTTCCAAAGCACCATCAGAAGGTGAGCTTGGAAGGTCTGGGCTCTGGGGGATCTCTCTGCAGACCATGAAAGGACAAGTTTCCCCTGAGGTGATTTCAGGACATTCTGCCCAGCTGGATTTGTGCCCTGGCAGAGCATCTGTCCCTCCCCTTCCCTCTCCTTTAACTTTCTACTTAAATGAGAGAAAGAAAAGAACCCAAAGCTATTTTTTGGCTGTGTGGAAATACCCCCAAGGGCTGACACAAAAACCCTTCCCCTAAAAGATGGGAGTTTTCTATGAATGGCACTGGGGGATGGTAAGGACAAGACCAAGCCACAGGATCCCCCAATTCCAACCTCCCAGAGCTGTGTGTCTGGCACTGTGCAGCTTCTACAGTTTCTCTTCTTATGTTCCCTCTTTAAATGCGAGTTGGATCACGTGCAGCTTGTTTAACACTTGCTGCTGCACAGAAACCCAAAGGAGCTGCATCCTCTTACTTGGAACTAGAAAAAAACCAACCCAGTGAGGTTTAATGTGTTTTTCTGTAGTTGGTTTGTCCCTGTGCAGGGCCATGAAGCACAAAGGGGTCCAACATTTACCCTGTCACACAAAAGTCCAGTAGGTGCTGCCTCAAATGATCAGATAATTCTGAGTCAATTAGGAGCAGTTCAGGCTCTGCAGTGGCCTTGGCAGCAGGATGGACCACTGGCCATGGGCCTAATGGAGTCACTAGCTCTGATCTCAGCTGGAAAATCCAGCAGTAGTCCTGGATTTGCATTCTTTTCATGCATTTTTTTGTGTGTGTGTGAATAATAAGTAGGTTCATTTATATAAATTACTCGAAGGAGTGTGTGAAGGTCGGTGGAATCTAATCCCAGGTTCTCTTAAATATTTAGTTTATTATCCCTTTGTATTTAAAGTTTCAGAAGCTGAAATTTTAATGATGTTATGCAACTGTAAACAGATGAGTTCACCTGATACTGAGGAAGGGAAGGGTGTTAAATAATATAACTCTTACCCAGGAAAGGCCAAAACCTCACTGGCTTCTTTTCCAGAGGACATTGCTATGTATCCAATGTACCTACCTTGTTTCATGTCTCAAAACAATGGAATTCAAACCAATTCTCATATTGACGAATAATTTAACTAAAGGGGATCTCTGGAGGCTGCCAGGTTCCCCTGCTCAGTGGAACAACCAAGAAATACTAAATACAAGTAAGGAATCTTAGCTCAACCATTTGATATAAATTTCTGGACATCATGTGCAAAGAATTCTGTGCTGTGGCCTGGAATATTTTTGTTTGTCTGTGTGTATTTGCTTTGTCAACAACTCATTGGGTGCAGGCCAGGTGGTGTGGAATTAGACGTGTGAATACATTTTAATACAAATTTCAGGTGAGTAAAGAAGGTGTGAACTCACTGTAGTTCCAATCTCCAGCACATTGTCTGTGTTTTCAGGAATATCTCAGCATTCCTGACACACACTCTGAGGATTCCTGCTGCCGTCTGGTCACGAGTTGTTCCTTAGGGGGAGAACCAGCCTGTGGAGTCACTTGGTTGAGGAGTTACATCACAGGGAGATTGGCACTTCCTCCCCTTCATGTGCCTCTCAGTGGTGCATCTCCAGAGGCCACGGCACTTCTCGGGCTTTGAAGTATTCCCAAGTTTTCTGGGAGGCAGGAAACCTTTGATTCCAGAGCTGAGGGAAAGGGCTGCCTGATGTTGGACCTCTCTCATCCCAGTGTGGGAGGAAAACTCTGCCAGTCCTGCACCAGCCTGTACTGGTGACTCAGGATCCGTAATGAATTCCAGAGCTTTACTTCCTAATGGGATTTTCTGCTGTTGTTTGTTCTTGAGAGCTCAGTGTGCTGAGCCCTGATCAGGGCACACACTGAGGAGCAGGTGAAAGCACACTGTACACATCTCGAGCTCTTGGATGAGGCTCACTAATACCTCATTAAGCAGGATGGTTAATTACACTCTCAGCCCTGCATCTGTAAACAGTTTGCTACTTATCTGCTCAGCCCACATTTAAATTCAGGATGGAAAAGCAGTGACAAATATTATGTGCACCAGATGTCAGCAGGATGGGGGGTTCGGTGGGAAAAGCTTTGATGATCAGTGTAAAACTGGGTGATTTGACTCCCAGGAGAGCTGCTCCAGAGCAGGCCAGGATCTTGTCTCTGTCACTCCACAGGACCTTCAGGGTGGTGTCTTTCAACAAAACACTTTCAAATGAACGAGGTTTGGTTTACAACAGCAGTGATGACATGAGGCTCAGCTTCTTCCTGCTGCTGAAATGTGTCTTCCCTCCCCATCTCTTTTCTCCTTCCTCCCTCACTGCTGCCAAAAACACCCCAACTCCAGTCCTTTTCCGTGTTAGATGTTTCTTACTCCTGTTCCACTGCACACATTTCTAATTTAAAGGAGGACATGACTGATGTCTAAAGAATGAAGTGACCATTATGTCCTTTTGAGGCCCTGTGTTATAAAATATCTTAGCCATAAAGTACATTAAAAATGTGCTGTTCCAGGAACTGAAGGGAGCTGACAAGAAAGGTGCAGAGAGACTGTTTACAAGAGTCTGCAGTGACAGGACAAGGGGGAATGGCTTCAAACTCAGAGTAGGTTTGGAGTAGATATCAGGAAGAAATTCTTGGCTGTGAGGGTGGGGAGACCCTGGCCCAGGTTGCCCAGAGAAGCTGTGGCTGCCCCTGGATCCCTGGAAGTGTCCAAGGCCAGGTTGGATGGGGTTTGGAGCAACCTGGGCTAGTGGAAGATGTCCCTGCCCATGGCAGGGGTTGGAACAGGATGATCTTTAAGGTCCCTTCCAACCCAAACCATTCTGTGATTCAATGGAGAATCATCATGCCCTGCACACTGGACTGATTCTAACCCAGGGGATGGAATCACTAACTGGCTAATGAAATTCAAAGCATGATGACAGATTTATTACTTAAATTGTTGATTATGCCAATTGACCTTTTATTTAGATCTTTAAGCCTTCATAAACTCCTCTTGCTAACAACAAAATTCATTTGACAACTGTGTTTGAGAAGCAGAAAACATAGTGAAAGGAGCAAACTGAGTTCAGTGAACCCTTACCTATGAAGACTCCAGCATAAATGTGCACCTGCAGCAGGAAGAGCAGTCCCAGCCTGGCACTTGCATGGAAATCACTGCAATTATGGGCTATTTAGTTGACATTTGGAATTGCCTGGTCGCTGACCCACGAGTGTGTCTGCAGGGCAGAGCTTCCCTGGAAGGGGAACACACAGAAAACAGAGCTGGCCTGCCCTGTCACTCCTGTGCCCACGGTGAACTTCTGTCATTAAAGCAGCTCCAAAGGGCACAGAGGACAAAGGGTCTGCCTGGAAAATCTTGCTCAGTGGCAAAATGAACCAATGCAAGCAAAGGACTGATTTAGGTGTTGTTACGTGGGTAACCATAGCTGGTGGCTCTTCTTACAGTTTCCATTTCAAAGCACCACCAGTGCCTTCATAATCCTCTGACATTAATTGTGTCTACCTCAGTCCTACCAAAAGGGATTAGCACTTGAAATGAAGGAAACCAAGGCTTTGTAACTTATTAGCCACGAGCTGCTGAGTGTAGCAATATAGGAAAAG
>VYXB01004713.1:1376-20564 GCA_013397135.1 Pachyramphus minor
TGGCACTGCCCAGGCTCCCCAGGGCAGTGGGCACAGCCCCAAGGCTGCCAGAGCTCCAGGAGGGTTTGGATGATCCTCTGGGGCACAGGGGGTGACTCTGGGGATGGTCCTGTGCAGGGCTAAGAGTTGGGCTCGATCCTTGTGGGCATATTCCATGATTCTTTAAATCACATCCCTTATCACCGCACCTACACATTTTTATTTTTTTTTTTTTTTTAACACTTCCAGGGATGGCGGCTCAGACGCTTCCCAGGGCAGCCCGTTCCAAGGCTTTACCACCTTCTCGGTGAAGACTTTTCCCCCATATCCCTGTAAACCTCCTCCGGCACACGTTGCCACGCGGGGGCGCAGCCGCCCGCCGCTCCCCCCGCCCGGTGCCCCGGGGCTTTGGGGTCACGTCAGGGCGGCTTTTCCCCAAATAAATCCTTTATTCCAGGAGGGAAGGGGAGGTGGTTCCACCACCCCCGGAGCTCCTCCTGCCTCTTCCCCTGCGGCTGCTCCCTAACCGGGTGAGCTCCATCAGATGCCACGGGCGGTGGGAGCTTTGGAAATGCCAGTTTTTGAAGTTATGGATGGGAGTAAAAGCACATCATTTTCAGTACCTCGCAAGAATTGCCTTCCAATGACCCCTCCCCTTCTCGCCACGAAATGTTTTGAAGAGCCTGCTAAAAAAAAAAGAAAAAAGTTTAGAGAAGGAAATAACACACTTTAGAAAATATTAGAAGATTTTCTAAAAATATTCTACTATGCTAAATGAAATTATTCTAAATGAGAAAGAAAATAATGGAATATTTTCTAAATATTTTAATTATATATTTATTCTATATTCTAAATATTATGCACACATATTTTCAAATATTCTAGTTATATATCTCTCTAAATATGCTATTTGCTATATTCAATATATTCCACATATTTTTTCTAAATATTCTTACTATATATATAGATGTTTTCTAAATATGCTATTTTCTGTATTCAAAGTATTACACATATTTTTCTAAATAGTCTTACATATAAAAGATATGTTTTCTAAATAACCTATTGTCTATATTAAAATATTCTACATGTTTTTCAAAGTATCCTAAACATATTATAGATAATATATATTTTCCTAAATATTCCAATATATTCTATATTCAAAATATTACATATATTTTTCTAATTATTCAAATATATTCTATATTCAAATTATTATATATATAATTTTCTAAATATTCTAAAAATATATAGGAAACATTTTTATTATTTTTACCCCCATGCCAGGTATTAAGCAGGACACATGATGTTAACACTCCCTAAGCTGTCACCACACAGTACAGGAGAACTTATCTTTTACTTCAAAAAGAACAACAAGCAGCTATTTCTGAGTTCTGACTGAAACAGCTTCTTGGCTATACTTAATGAAAAAATTTGACATTTTGACACTAAAAAAAAAAAAAGGAGAGGATATCTGTGAGTACCACTGGTTTGTTTTGAAATAACAGTAGCAATATATAAAGAAATGGAAAGGCTGAGAAATGAACCCTGTGAAGCAGAGCCTTAATTTTTTTTTTTAATTCAAAANCTAGTTTCTTTTGAAATAACAGGAGCAATACATAAAGAAATGGAAAGGCTGTGAAGCAGAGCCTTGATTTTTTTTAATTCAAAAGTGAAAAAGATCCTTTCACTCATTAAGTATTGATTTAAATGAAGTGAATTTGAATTTAATGAACAATTAGGTGGTTTGGTTTTTTTTTAATAATTCTTAAACAGCACATTTCTGGCCAGCTCTGTCAGTTCTGTTGTACCTGTGATAGCCTGGAAATTTCTCAGTTTCAGGGACTTTTCCTTTATTTCATGTGCTCTCAGCCACATTACAGAGAGGAATCACTAAATTTTACCTTAAATTGTTTGGGATTTTTTATTCCTTTTCTGAAATAAAAAAATGAGAGAAAAAAATGTCACCAGAAAAAACCCAAAACATTGAAAGCACTGATTTTTTTCAGCACAATCCTAAAAGAAGTCTCCGAGACATTAAAACTACTGTGTTCAATGAGTTTCTTATCTTCCCTTTCTCCTTTTAAATAAACACACACCTAAAACAAAAGACTATCTGCCTAAAGGAAATATTAAAGGAAAAAAAAGAAAGAAAGAAAGAAAAAGCCTGTTTATTTAACTCGCCTTTGATTTCCAGACCTTTAGAATTCCTATCTCCAAACTGTTCCCTGCAATCACAAAAGCTGGAACACCCAGCCGTTTTTCAGGGGGGTAGAGTCGTGATTCCAGCAAGGGAAATGCCACGTGTTGTGATGAATTCCCGAGAGATAACAGCCGCTGTGAAGGGGATGCTCACAGGGTGGGGAATGTGGTGCTCACCGCGGCAAAGGGGCAAAAATCAAGTTAAAAAACAAAGGACACAGTCCAGTGTCCACAGAGAATCCCTACACGAAGTACCCTAATAAACCTTCTGCTTCTTGGCTGCTCTGTACCAACTCCCCCTGCACCCCCCCTCCAACTTTGCAGGTATTTACAAGAACCACTGTTTTCAATCTGGGGACCTTTGTTCGCAAGAAATTAATACATTATTTAATTTGGAAAGCATATTAAATTCCTTTTTTAGTTCATTACACTTCACTCCCCAGTGAAAGCAGCTCTGTCATTACAAGTAAGATTGCTTTGATATTTACCTGAGCTCAAAAAAATGCCATTTCTCAATCTTACTAAAGATGACAAGTAATAATTAGGAGGGGGAACACTGTCTGAGGAATAAAAGATAATAACAAAGGCAGCATTGCATCTGTTGTTAAAATACTGAAATAACATAAGACTAGGCATGCACCATCCCATTTTCTTTTACAAATGCTATGGGTTTAGGGCTGATTAATATCTTGCATGGCATTATAGCCAGCTTTTTAAAATTAATGTTCTTGCCAGGTCAGGTTTGGGAGGTGAAAGGGATATATTTATTTTTAAATTTCTGTCACAACAAAGTTAAAATAACACACATGTGCATCTTCCAGTGAATCACGTACCACACCCATCCAATAAGGATCCACATCCAGTCAGGATCAGGGGAGGCAGCAGAGCAGTACCCAAGCACTGGATTTATGTTTCAGGTATGGGGTGAACACAGGGGAAACTCCTCCGGGGCTCTGATCACTCCTCATCATTTTCCATAAGCATTTTGTCATCAACTCTTTGGATGCAGAGGCTGTTCCTCCCCATGAATACACAGAGTGCCCAGAATGGTGGAGTTTTAATATCAGTGCTCTGCTCTAATGCAAATAATAAATGAAAAGCTTATTGTGCCTTCACGCTGAAGACAGTGCCTCAAACACAATCATGATAAACACAAAACAATCTTTCTCATTTTATCCAGGTCTCTTTTTGTTCTGCCAAACCCACAAACAAAGCAGGAAAGAAAAAGAAGGTAAAAATAGCACATTTAGTCTTGAGTTCCTGGTAGGGCTTTGATGACAGCCACACACAGTGGATTATATATACTTCACTTTCCAGCTAATAACACCAACTATTCATTCCTTTCCAACAGACCACACATTCCAAAAATATTTCATGTATGTTCAATATACTGATTATTTCCTCCTTCATGCTACCAAAGGCAAATTAAATATACCTAATGATCCCTTCTAGTTCTATGGTCCCTTTCATTCAAAGGTCCTAAAGCCCACTACAGTTGTTAATTTGCCATGAAAAACACCCTGCCACAGAGCTGTGTGAATAAATGATTTTGGTAGCTGAATCTAATATACATTTGGCTTCAGCATGACCCACAGTTACACTTTTAGCTTTAAGGAAAGCAAAAACATTCCCTTTTCAAAACATTCTGTTTGACCCAGGAGTGTTTTATTTCTGAAACATCAAGATTTGGAAAGACGTGGCCGGAGTTACAAGGAAAGTTGTTCAAACAAAATGGAGGTTATTATTTTGCCCTGTGTAGTTTAATGGCTAGGAGAAAAAGGAAAAAAAATGGACAAAAAGGGAAATATGAAAGGGGATTTGAAGATAAATCTATTCCAGAAAATTACCTTCTGTTTAGTTAGGGTTTTTCCAGGAAAACAGAGAATCCATGAACCTCCTAAGATCCAGGCATCAAAGGTGTGATCTCAGGTTTGCCCCTCAGCTATTTTAGGTATAAAACAAAGCTTAAGGGCACACCTGAGCATTGCTCAGAAATCCTTGGTGCAGCAACTCAAGTCACTCCATTTCTCTCTTAAATATACTTTCCCCTATTTCAGAAGTTTGTTTACTCCTCTTTTTCATCCTCCCCCAGCAACTGGTTTTTTTCAGGGTGGAAAAAAAAGTTCACTCCATTCTATTCCATTCTTCATTCAGTTCCCTTTTAGTCAGAGTAAATCAAGGCATAAGATTTCATGACTCAAAGCAAGTCACTGAACTTGGTGTGAGTTTTAACATTAAAACCAGCAAAAGTTGGGTGGCTGGATCCAGAATCACTTAGACCTGAGACTAGACCAGGGAATCCTGCCTTGGGGTGGCCTTGCTACAGCACAGAGGCCTTAGCACAGTTGCAGAATCAACAGGTTTAGGGTTTTGGGGTTTTTTTGGTACTTTCATTTGGATATTGATAAGTACTGTTCACTTTGTGGGTGTTCTTTTATTTGGTTTAACATTGCAGGAAGCAATGAAACAAAATTAAGGATAGTAATTAGGAAAAATGTAAACAAATAAATTAAGGAAGCTAGAAATTTTTGCCTAACACTCATGCAGAAGGTAATAGGAATTTTGCATACAAAGAGCCCAACTTTGCAAAATATTCTGACTAAGCATCCCTTTAGTGGATTTAATTTTAGTATGTTTGCAGCATGTTTTCCTCTCAGTTGCTATTGCTCTGTGATTTGAGTGTCTTGAAATTTAATTTACCTTCTATTCTATTGCTCCACACCCATAATTGGGGTCCTTCTATTAATCTGGGCGTGGTGCAAACATTGTGAAAGAATCAGACCCTGCCCCGTGGAGTTTACAGGGACACCGTGACTCCATCTTCTTGTTTTCTTCTTAAACCCAACTTTTAAACACCTCTCTTGTTATTGCTCATATTTAGACAGTTGGCTCTGTAATTCATAACATCCACAGTAAAATCCAAACAACATGAGGGTTACGATGTGTGCACAGACCTCATTTTAGAGTGTCCTGTTACAAGCCATGATTTCTTAGTGTAATTCCATGTCAGCTAAAGCCCTAATACAATCAGATATCAAAAAGAGGTTTTTATGTCACCATCATTCTATCCACTTCAGATAAAAAAAAAAATCTTTTTACCTGCTCCAGCATGTTGAGTTCTTGCCTTTGAAAGGCTTTGCATCACTGAAATTAAATGGAGATTCTTCCAGCTTCCAGACCTATTTCTACAGCTACCAGTTGTACTGCCCTGCACCTATGTTGCTTTGTGGTTTGAGTAACATCCAAATTTTCAGGTCTCAGGTGGGATTTCTGGTGGCTGGCTGTGATTTTTTTGTTCATTTGTTTGTTTTAATTTTCTTTTTGTTTAGTCTTGCTTTTATAAAAGTACCTGAGGTTGATTCAAACTGTGTGAGCCCTTAACAGAGTGGCCAAGTTCTGCGTTTGGACATGTTTTTAAAGCACCCCTATCTGAAAATTCTGTCAGTGACTGTGTTGAGAGCTTGCCACTGTACAAAATGCAGATACAGATGTGACCTCTGCCACCAGAGCTCTTTACTCTGCCAACAAAAGCAATAAAACTGAGGAAAGAAATATCCAACTTCTCCCTCTACACACATTGGTACAGAACTATTTTTTCAGTTGCCTTGTGCTGAGCTACAACGCCCTTAAACCTACAAACTTGTAGAACTCCTTGAAAGCAGTTTTCACATTCATAATTTTACATGTTCAAAGGACATATAACAGTAGTTTCTTGGCAGACCTAATTTGGCAGGTGATGATCTGAACTACAACAGGAAAGAGAAGGAAACCTGAAGACACCTGCAATCCTCTACCCATGAAAACTTTAGGGAGTGATAGTAGAAGGATGTATTATAACTAATAAAAGTTGAAGGTGAGGCAAATTTGTCAGGAATTACAGTGTAAGAGGTCTGCAACAATAAAGCAGCTTGAGATTAAGATCATGATTGACAGTAATAACATTAAAAGCTTATTTCCAGGGGTTTTTCTTATGCAATCATGTTCTCAGTGTGCACATGCACATCTATCCCTCCCAGGTACCTCTACAAGTCATTAAGAGTATTTAACCAAATTTGTCAAACAGCAAGGGTTGCAGACTAACCAAATTCTTCATACATTAGTGAATTCAAGTGACCAGAAACCCTACAATTACTTCTGCTGAGGAAATGACTGTTATTTAGGTATTTTTAGGTGTCAAGCATTCACGTGTGCAAGAGTAACCACGCAAACATCTCAACCACAAAAAAGTTTCCAGTCAGGGATTGCTCTTCCCTAGACACCATAACAAATGAGATGTACATCCCCACAAAAAACCTGTACAGTTTTGATATATAGGGAATGGATTGTTTCTTTTGGGCATTTAATATCCTTAGTGGCAGAATTCAGAAGAATGAAGAGATCACTACAGGGCAGCTGAGGGGATGGCTGAGGATGAGTGAAGCTGCAGGGCACAACATCCAGCACAGCATTCTGGGCACATGTGAAACCAAATATTTACCAAACCAGGTTTTGGTTAAAGGAAGGATAGCAGGGAAGGAAGATGGTCCACACCAGTTTGTAGGAGCAGGGTATTTGCCAGGTTCAAGCTGATGGAAGTGTCACCAGACAGGCACTGAGTGCTGAAAGATAACTAATGACTTTCTGCTCAGTGTGAAAAACAACAATTTAGAGTGGGGAGGGGAAGAAAGGCTGAGCCATGAGACTAACAGCCAAAGGCTGTGGCTTCTAAAGGCTTAGCTTGTATAGCTAAGGTTGCTGTTATAAAGCCAAAGGAGAACAGATTGCAGCATCTCTGACATGAGACACAGTATGGCAAGGACCACTATTTTAGCAAGAGAAGAAACCAAAGTCATGTTTTGAAGAAATATTTGGCAGAGTGGGGAGGAAAAGGAGTGAGGTGTCAGACCATGTTTCTCAAGTTGTGAACCCTTTAGATTAGTTTGGCTTCTGTTTGCTTGTTATCCTCTCTCTGCATATAATATCACCTTTCACATGATTAGCAAAAGCAGCTACGTCACCTCTGCTTGAAAGGGGGGAAAGTCAAGCATATGGCATCCCTCTCAGAAACAGGGAGGCACTTAAAGATTAATTAATCACCCAGCAATATTACCAACCCCACCTTTGCTAGGGGGTAAAAGGGCTGTTGGATATTTTAGTTACTCCTCTGCTGAAATGTCCGTATTGGGTTTTGACCAACAGCCATTGAAAGTATAGAAAAGACAAAGCTGCTTAAAAAAACATATGAAATAGGTTGAAAAAGATGAGACTGGAGGAATCATCTGCTTTGGGAAGGCAAATTCACATGGAGAAAAACGAAAGAGCAAAAGTTAAAAATGTAAAGAGCATATATTTAAATTAGATATTCAGGGTGCAATTTCAAATAAACAACTGCTGATCTCGAACAGATTGCAGGGAAATGCCAGGGAACATAGGTACAGGAATACACACAGTCACAATCTCAGTTGTGTGGAGGTACAGGAAATGGGCATATTGGAAAAATTACAGGGAAAACACTAAAGGTGACAGGCAGCCAGCACAGGGAGAAGAGGACATGGAAAGAACAGCCATTTAAGTTCAGCAGTATGAAGACCAGCTCAGCCAGCAGCAACTCTTGGAGACCTAGAGTCTCTTAAATATTGCAATAAGATGTGGAATTAACACAAAGCAGCCCAACTTCTACTTGGACTTGAGTATGTGCAGCAGTGGAGAGGGATGTGGTACTGCACAGGTTGTACCAGATGGGGACAAAAAAAGCAGCTTAGAAGAAGCAGAGTGGGGAACTGAGACCCTCGGGAACACCCAGCAGATTTAAAGTGGCCAGGGTTAAAGATAACAAAAATGAAAAGAGTTGAGTTCATTTGTTCTATCACCTGGGGGAAAGGGGTAACAAAGTTAACATCAAGGCAGAAGACAGCAAAAAATACTCTTCCTTTAAATCAAGAGCAACACAAAATGAAGTAAAAAGGTGAAGCTAAGGAGATTAAAGCAATGCACGAAGCAGAAAGGGGAGAGATATTTCAGGGTCAGCAAGAAAAGACATCTTAGGGTCTCATTCTGAGAGAGAATTTGTGTAGGGGAGATGGGGAGTAGCTGGTATGAGAGAAGTTTAAGCAAAGTAACAAGAGCCAAACAAACTTTTCAGTGTAATTTCACCACACAAGGAGGGTCACCCTCCAGTCTAGTTCTTCTTTGTTGAAGCCATTCTTTTATGAAATAGTATTCTCACACCTGCCTGAGCATTGAGTGTGTGGTATTTTCTGTCAGAAGAAATAGTTTTCAAGTGTGCAGGAGTGAGTTACCATTCTCCCTGGTAATACTACAGAAATAAGGTTAGTTTACCAGCCCACACATAGTACATTTAACATCTTCGAGACAAATTGACTCAATAAATTCTCCTGTCATAGAAAATAGTGGGAACAACATGTTGATGACATTGAAACAGTAAAAGATTTTATTCTAAATGTTCCAACACCTCTGACGCATTGTTTCTAAGGTTCTAACATCAGTGGCATGAGATTGCTATTTTCCAACCTTAATAGTATCATCTTTCATGCTTTTTCTTGGCACCATGAACAAAAAAGTTCCTACTGTGGGATTTCCTCTGTGCTTGTCCCTATTCCTTGAACTTAGTGTGAAAGGATCCCCTACTGCCCATTTGTAAATGAGATGAGGCTGGATCCATTATTTTTCATACACACAGGATTCTCACTGAAAACCTCTGTGCCTGTAAATTCCTGAACAGCTTTTTGTATCTTTGATTCTGGACAGTGAATTTGGTTTGGATTGAAATCTCTATCACCTCAGCTGTAGTTTTTTTACAAGGAATCATTACAGCTTCCTATGATCCTAGCATTAGGATCAGATTCAAGGTTCAGCTTCACTGCACAGAAAGTTGACACCTATATAGGAAATAAAAGTAGAAGAGCCCTTATAGAACATTCAACACAAATTACATAATTTTAGGCAGCTGTATCCTATTTATTTGTCCTTTCCAAACCAATTGTACCTCATTGTACTGGTCTTTAGAGTTTTCCTGTTCACTGCCCAGATTTCCTTCAGGCCACTTGGAGGGACTCCTGACAACAGGCTCTTGAGCAGTGTCATTTGTAGGAGCAGAAATTGGTGGCTGAGTTACCCCACACATTGTGTCCTGGTGCCCTCCTCACTGAAACAGCCTTTGCCATTTCAAGATTGAAATTACTGAAAGTATTCTCTCAGTCTTAACCCTGGAAATTCTCTCAGCTGGACATGACAATGTATTTCCAAGACTGAACCCCAAATTATCTTTGATGCCACTGCTTGCATTCACATCAGTCCTATGCAGGGCCCTGTCCAAGGTTTACCCAGTTTAAGTTTTCCAATCAGGTTTGGCTCAAAGGCAAGATTTGCAGTTCAATGGAAATTTGAGGGGGCTTTCCAGACTTGATTTCAGTCCAAATCAAATCTAAGTGAGATATTTTCAGGAATTCTTCTGAACTGGAAGTTCCCCAAAGCATTCAGCTGCTCAGTGATTATCACAGATAAAATGAGCATTGACTTCACAAAGCAGTGATAGGGACTCAAACTCCCAGTTCCAAGTAGTTCCATCTGTGATGTGTTCTGTGGGGAGGACATGATAATGTCCAAAGTTTGCCAGAAACTCCGGAACTATCTTAGATCCAGTGAAACCAAACATGGCTTAAGACGCTTCTGACAAATCCTCTGTTTTGGGGATGGCACTGTTGCCATCAAAAGGAATCATCTCTGCCACACCCAGATCCTGACCTCTCCAGCTGAGCAACTCCTTTGAATCTTTCCATGGAAATGAAGATGTGAAGGGCTGGTGCACTCCTGGTGTTGTCCCAGCACAGCACCCACACCCAAGAGCAGGGAATAGCTCTTGGCTCATACACTAGGAACATCTGTAGTAGGGAGTCCCATTTATCAGAGATTGTCATTAAACATATTCTGCAAGTATAGGACACTTCAGTTTTTATCTCTTTGGAATTAAGGGCTTCTATATGACCTAAATAATTGTTGCCCCACAGGAACTCCAGGTTGAAGATTTCCTGAAGTCTCCAGCCCCAAACCCAGAACAAGGAGCACAAGCCTACACTCCTCCAAGGTCAAAAGGGCTACAGAATGCTCATTTCTGCCTCTTACTGATAGAAAACCAAGCAAAACTACTCCAAATTCCTCCACTACCTCATCAGAAGTTGGTGCACTGAAATTGTAGATACTTGATACATTTCCTACAGTCTCTCAATGTCCTGGAACGCTTTTGATTCAAAATTTCTTCCCTGACCTGTGTAGGCCTACACCAAAATTTCAAAATCTAATTAATCCCCTTTGCTACAGCCTGCTTTGCTTCGTATCTGGAAGGAAGCAGGCTGGGCAGGGCTGTACCCTAAGGAAGGTGAGCCAAGAGAATGCTGGAACCGCCAAGGCAGGGCCCATCCCACAGAACCCAGACAAACCCAGAGGTGGTGACCAAGTCCAACCAAGAACCCAGATCTTAAGACAATACCACAAGGATGAGGCAGG
The DNA here is from genome assembly GCA_013397135.1 of Pachyramphus minor. NCBI lineage: Eukaryota > Metazoa > Chordata > Aves > Passeriformes > Tyrannidae > Pachyramphus > Pachyramphus minor. Next base: position 12,057 of record VYXB01004713.1, read on the forward strand.
TCTCAGGTCAAACCAGGAAGTCATCCCATGGATCCAGATCCAGAGGCTGCACAGCATGGCTCCAGCTCAGCATCTCTCCAGCAAAGCTCAGGGAGAGAAGCAAGGCGTGGGGCTGAGCTTAAATAGAGCTCCTGGGCCTATGAACATGATGAGCCTCAGGTGAGGCTGCTCAGGGAGATTAAGGCTTATTAGTGCATTCAGGACTCACCTGACAATGTCTTTCCAGGTGATCTTTATACCATTTCAGGAACTACTCCAAAAAGCTCAAGCAAAGAACAAATATCAGCCCTTTACTCAAAAATACCAGAAAGGTCTGCTCAGCAAAATCCTGCTCGACAGAGGCTTTCCCTGTATCTCAACCGTTCTTAGAAAATTCTTCTTAGAAACATCTGTTTTGTAACTCATGCAAAGGAGATCATACCACTTTACACCACCTCAGATATGCAGCCGTTTTTAAATGATGGTATTACACCACAGCTTTCTTTTTCAATATATCTAGAGCCAGATAACAACACTTATAATCTACAGCTTCCTTCCCATCTTTTATGCAGAACTTGATCTTAAACTCTGAGCCATTCCACTGTGAGCAGAGTTTTCACTGAGGTACACTAAGGGACAGATTATATTCCAAGGACAGCTGTTCCAAATAGCACAGCACTCTGATATCAGATTCTCTCTGTGGGAATCACTTGGTTTCCTGGGAATCCCTGGAGCAACTGTTCCACTGGATTTGCACTTTTGCAAAATACAGGAAGAGAGGAAACAATAACCCCCTCCCAAACATCCTTATTCCCCTGAACGATGAATTCTTTGCTGCTTCCTTGTTAAGACTGGCATTGACAATCAATCCCACAGTAAAGTTATTTGGCCAAAACATCAATAGCAGTCCATGTTAAGCCTGAGCCCAGGCTTTTGGGTTACTACAAAACCAGAGCAGCACAGTTATCCCAGTCTGAGGTTGAAACCCTCTGTTTTTTAAATCTGCAGAACCACTGGCTGGTCTGTTCCCGTCACAAACCTCTTCCCATACAAGTAGCTGTGAACATGTTCTGTAGTTTTAATCACTTGCAGAGCATAAGATAAACTTTCCCGTGAGAGTTTAGCCTTTGACTCTTAATAAACTGCCATCCTCTCAAGTCATTTTAATTCCTCTATCAATACCCAGTCCATAAACACCAGCATCTGTGTCTAATTGAAAATGAGGTTTGAAGCCCTGGTCAATTAACAGAGAAAAAGTCAAAAGAACCATTTCATCCCTGAATACTAAATCACACATTGACCATTGAAACAACAATTCTTTTCCTATTCCTTTTATAAAAATGTTATGTAATATTGTGAAACATAGAAATAAACCTCTTCTGGTAGCGTTAAAGTCCCCCAAAACTGCACATCTGGAAGCCTCTGGGGAGCTGGCTGGTGTTCAAAGATCTTAAGAGTAAAATTTCCCTCCCCACTGTTCTGTGTGCCAGACCTAAACTGATTCTTTTTAACACAATTCCTATTGCTTTTGGTAGAGTTTCAGGCCAGCAGCCCTGGGCTGACTCCAACCTATTTGTAAATATATCTTATTTTGTTCAAAGAGACCACCATGTGCCCAGGGTATTATCTAGGTGCAGGGAATAAGCCAGGAGTAGTTCTGGACCAAAGCCTCCTCCAGGAGTCCCTGAAATGTAGCTGCCCACTCTGACATAAATCGGCCATCACATTGAAATGCTGCAAACCTTGCTTGCAATAAAAGCATTTCCCCCCCTTATTTTTAGGGCCAATTTCTATTGCCAATCCTCACTTAATATTCAGTCTGAAGATCAGATTAAATTTTCACAGAGTCTTGGGAGTCATCTGTTCATGGTAACTCAGAGCAAGCCTTTTAAAGTGTTCAAGGTAGTTTCTACACAGCAACCACATCTGCCATGGTTTTCTTTTTTTTCTAACAAGAATTATGGTTGACACACAAGAACAGCTGAAGGCTCAGTTGTGCTCTTCTGATATGCTTTTTTCCACATCCTCTGTGGCATCTTCTTTCTTTGCTTGATGGCAAAAACAGATGAGGTGGGTGTTTGATGTGCTGTTTCTCCCTCTGAGTGTCTGGAGCTGGCTTGGAACACGGCAGCCTTGATGTTTGCTGAATCAAGGAGAAAATCATGACACTTACCCAAAAGGTCTTTTGGGCCATTTTGTAACTGCCTGTTTAAAGCAAGAGCACTACAGCAGACCAAACCTAACAGAAACCATCCACACATCTTTAGTGCTTCTCCTATACACTATTCATTTGCTCCATTTATGTTTTATTTTACACACACCCCTTTTTTCCTTTTTACTGTTCACTACACTTTAGCCACATTATCTCACAAGTAAAACCTCACCGCTGCTCCAGATCTACAAAAAAACCCATAACACAGAACATCCTGCTCTAAACTTTGTCTAAAAGATGGTTTCAGCTAAAGTGGAAGATTATCACCGTGCTGAACTGCCTTTGGTGCTGCAGGACAATTTGTTCACAGTTATAAATCACTTATTTCCAGTACTTACTGAACAGTCCTTTGGAGAATTTGGCACAGGCTGGATTTATAAGGTACCACCTGTCAGCTAACAGTCATTATTAGTCACCAAAATTGTACAAGCAGACAGACTCACTTAGAGTCTCTTTATCCAGGCTGCCCTAAAAAATTGTCATGTTTGAAGTTGTGTCTGCTTTGGCTGGAGAGGGCCCTGGCTTTTCCATATGGAGGATGGTGCCCCTTATTTCTGAGTAGCTGTATAATAGTCTTTATTTTCTTCTGTCCACATGTAGTCAAGCTATTTTTTTTATTACTGTAAAATTACGTTGCCCTGTAAGGAAGGTTTGCTGACCTCAGAGCGGTGCTTGCAGAGCTCATGGCAGGCAGTTCTCTGCCTCCCTGGGAGAGCTTGCTTCCTATCCCAGAGCACAGCTGCAAGGAATGACAGGTTTGTGGGGAAATTCCAGTAGTTTCTTCACTCACCTTCATCCAGGGGAACATATATATATATATTTATCTCCTGCTCATTAATCTGCTTCAGAAATGTTCAGTGGTATCTGTGCATTCTACAAACCTCTGCAAGTGAGGTGAGGGCTCTCGTTCCTCCCTCTTCCTGACTCCTGGCTATCCTCTAACCCCTACAGGCTTCAAAGCACAGGCTCAGAGCTTCCTCAAAGATCAGGATAGTGCCACCTCTTTCCAGTGGATAAGGTGGGCAGTGCTGTTCAAACCTTAAACTCTGACGCCCTCCTTTCTGTTCCTTATCCAGCTGTCCCCTACCAGGGGATCATTTGAAGGAGAAGCTAATTATTCCCTTTATGCCTAAAGCAAAGGTGCAAGAGAAGAGGAAACACTGGAGGCCTTTCAGTGGGCTGTGGCAGGGTGGTTACTCAGATGTTGGCCTCATCATCTTGCTGGAGGTCAAGCAGTGCTAGGAAAGGAGAGCAACACTCTACTCATGTTTTACACTAAGTGGTAGATGCACACTTCCCTTACCTCTGAATTTCCTCGTCCTGATGGGTTTATTTGACTCTATTGTGTGCCTCTGTGATTTAATTGTTATGTTATTAGGGTGAGTAAAATAAAGCTGCAGCTTTTCTTTCGCTGTATTAGTGCAGTTTAATTACATTTGGGAAAGGCGAAAAGGAGAGTGGGAGCTTGCCAACATTAATGCTGTCTGTCATTCACAGCCCATTGATGACAAGGAGTTGAAAGCTTGGCAGTTACTCTGGTAATCAGCAACCTGGCTGATGACGAATGGAAAAGATTATGTGAAATTTCCTGAAAGGGGGAGAAAAAAAAAAGGAAAAAAAAAAAAGAGTTCTCCAAAGAAATAAAACACAAAACAAGAACAAAGGGCAACAAAAACCCAAACCCAAACCCCAACTTCTAAATCCAACGCTAAATCCTTTTTGTAATGTTTACATGAAGGACACTACGTGAAGCAGTTGTAATAAATGAAAATTTTCCGCTAGTAAACCATGTTTAATGCCTATAAAAGGGATGTGTTCCTAAAATAGGAGCACAAACATGTCCACTTGATTGTTGCAATGGACTTTCCCCCCTGAGCTCAAGGATAAATATCACTGATTTAAAAAAAACCCACCAAACAAAACCTCTTTTATAGCTATAAATGGCTTCCCAGTTACATTTTAAAAATCGTAACACTGAAAAGCAGCTCATCTTTAGAGCTGTTCCAAATACAGAATTCCAGAGCTTTCAAAATACAAATACTGTGTTTTCTTTTTTATTCACTCTACTTAATTTCTTCTATTTGACACAGGAGGATGCAGATATTTCATCTTACTATTAGTAAGGTAAGTAACTGCTGTTCGGGCTTTAGAGTTATTTGTAGCATTCCAGCCTCTGACACAGCAGCACACTTCAAGAAAAACTCAAGTTAAATGAAACTGGGAATTACAGGAGTGTTTAAGAAGGAGAAATTCTATGTCCTACACGACCTGTAAATGGGTGACTTGTGACTTTTCTCACTTGTCTTAATTAAAAGCTGCATATCATTCCAAATCCACTTTTGGCATCTTTGGGATGAAACAACAAGGGCTTGTCTGAGGTTTTGTCCTGTCATTTTTTTCTGTAGCTGCTGGATGTACCTCCTTGGTTCCACAATTCACAGAGTGGTGCTTTGGTATTCAAGACTTCAGCTTTTCATTTTGCTCACAATGGGCAAATGAAAAGGCCCTATGGCACCTATAGTATTATTAGACCATATTTTTAAGAATAAGAAAAACTCCACGCAACTGGACGATTGTTTACTGGGCGTGCAAGTGATGGTGAGACTTTTGTCCCCTCTGTTTTGTCAAGCACAACATAATGCAAGGAAGAAACAAATGGCTTTTAGTCGTGACATTAAGGAACTCAGGCAATTTAAGGTTTACCAGCAGGCCAAGTTGACTGTGCAGGGCTGTGAAAAGGGAATTTCTCTTTCACACTGTTGGACAGATACATCATTATGTGGCTTCAGGCTCTTTCCCCACAGGCAGAGCGGCGCAGTTCCATATTTTATGAGGAGTTGGAGGGAACACCTCATCACAGCTGAAAGAAGATCACCAAGGTTTACTGGGAAACAACATGAGGCTGATTTGGTTGATCTGTTTAGTGTTAAGAACGATGTATTTATTAGATTAAGAACATCACACATGTCAGAGACCTCCTCCCCACCAAACAAGTGGGCTATTAGTCATTCATCAGACCCACCCTCAAATTTCTGTGGAAAGGATGTAAAATTTAGCAAAAAAACCACATGAAACTTTTCCCCCCCCCCTGAGTAACAGGTCTTTCCATTCTGGACAACACATGATTCTCTCCACATGATAATTATGCCCAGGCACAACCTGTTTGTCTGTGTTTGTCCAGGTCTCATGGACATACAGCAGTACATCGTGTACACTAAGTTGGAGTTGCCTGCTCTATTTTCAGGTGTCCTGGGAAAAACCACATGGAATGTATCAGATCAGCTGCTACTTGCACCAAATCTGATCCTTCAGGAAAGCATCATAAGCAAGTCAGACAAGTTTAGGAAGTCCTGACTTTAGTGCCTAGACAGGCTCTGCAGTGCATGTGCAGGAAGTCTGACATGTCAGAGAAGCAGAGGATGGGGAATGGATAACGCAAGAGAGGACGGATTGCAGATTTCAGAGCTCTAAGCTGTCACTCAGCACTGGTCTGCTGCTCCTCTTCTGCAGTGACACCGTGCTGACAGAAGTCTCAAAAGTCAAGAAACATAAAAAACCCTAAAGTAGACTAGATCTGTTCACTTAATGGGTGATTATGAAGCACAGATTTAAATTAAACTGCACATAAATAATTGCCAACCACCAAAAATTCAGCAGAAATGAAGTGATGCACGGTTACACAGGATTATGTTTATTATCCAGTTCTGCCTTCCCCATTGATCTCCTGAACTTCATTTGCCCACCTACCTTTCACCTTAGATAAGGGGGGCATTTCCTCCCCTATCACTTGAGATTAACTTTTGCCTGTTGCTACATAAATGAAGATTCACATAGATTGCTTACTCTCTTCAAATAATCATTCAGAAAATAAGATGTATAAGCTCTTCCACCTCGAAGTAATAATCTTTTTGTACAACCAAGGGTAACTATTTAAGGGTTCCTTGCTTCATTGTGCCATGATTTGACGAAAATCCCTACAAGCACTGTCCTAGCTGGACACCATTATTTCATAATAACATCCCTTTAAAATTCATTATTTGAAATAAAACCAAAACCAACAATGTGTTGGAATTTTATCTGCATCTCTTCAGTTTACACTCGATTTTACAGCTTTACACTGGCTCTGGTGTACTAAGACAGTCAATCAACAAGACGTTTGCTGCTCAAGTTTTGAAGGTGATGCCACCGGACTGCCTGAAGTCCCTGGCTAAGCAGATGGAACAGGATGGAACTGATGCAGGGAAGCAATTTTTGAGAGCTGCAGTTTCTTCTGAATATCCTCTTTGTTTCAATCCATTCAAGTATCTCAGTTAAGAAGTATTAAAGCTGAAAAATCAAACCCAAGAGTAGGAAAAAAGAGGAAGATTGCCTATTTTCCTCTGCCAATCTACAGCTAAACCTGAGTATGAGAGGATAAGATCTGCTTTCTCCAAGATTGTGAAAGCCGTGGCTACTAGAAGCTTCCAGTTTAATTCCCATTCTACAGGCCACGATTTCAGTTGTTTCATAAAATATTTTAAAATGTAAACGTACTTTTGAAATGCATCCAGCACATTTAAGGTAGTCCTAATGAACAATTTAACATGGTCTCATGTAAATTTTAATTGAATGTCAGTTTTCATACAAACAGGACTTGATGCAAACCATAAATAACCAATAATTTATAGTATTATTCACTATTTTGTAACAACAAATGATGAGGAATTAATATTTTGAATAAGATATTTTAAAGCTAAACCAGATTAATTCAATGTGTATACATATACAATGTCATCTCTCTGTTGTAAAATCAAAATAGCCAGATTTGTAAATACTGATCAGTTGTAAATTTGTGTTTACACATTCATCAAAAAAAAAAGGAAACTCAATTTCTCTTAAGAAAGACAATTGGGATTTAAAAAGTGAAAAGAAGATCTAAACTCCCAACATCAAATCTTTCTGTTTGTTCTTTTAAAGAATAGTTAAAATTAGGTATTTAAATCCAACCACCCTTACCTTACCCGGAACATTTAATCAACAATTTTAATATTAAAGACAAAAATAAAGGAGGACAAGGCTTAGCACATTTGCTTTTTTTTTTTTTTTTGTAGGAATTTATTACTCATATTTCCCACGGGGAAACCACACAGCCTCAAGATTTCCAAAAAAAAAAGGTGCCTGTAATTACTTTTCTGAGCTTGTATTCATGCATCTGAATAAGTGAATGGATTGTGAATATGTTCTGCAGCTTCTAACAGGTCCCAACCATTAGGCTGATCAAAAATTTTTCGAGCACATTTATATTGTTCTAAAAACGCTGACATGTCAAAACGCAAACTTTCAAGATAAATATATGTTTTGCCAATAAAGGGAACCTTATGGGAAGGTTCTCAGGGCCAATTTGGGGTTTCTGATGCCCAGCCCAGCCCCTGCCCACAGCACAAAGGAGTGCTCAGCGGGTGGCTGAGGTGTCCCCTCCTCGTGTGCAAGTTTGGCCTCTGCTTTGGCAACACACAGACCTTTATTTCCTCAAAAAAAATTCCTAATGCCATCTATTCCATTCATTTTTCATAGAAGAAATGCCCAAGTTGCAATTTTCTTTTACAGAGCGGGTGTTTTCCAACTCGGGATTTTTTTTAAACGAGTGTTTGATCAGCACTAAGTCACCGTGTGTACTAAAAGCAGAAGTAACTCCCTTAATTGTTGCTGGATATCCAGCACTGCTCGCTTTGCCCCCGCCCCAGGTGACACGGGAACAAGCGTGCAGGAATCACATTTATTCCTGGGAGGATTTAAAAACCAGACTCGCTCGGCGGTGGTGCAGCAAAGCCCTTTCTACGCGTAATTTGCCTCTCCTCCATGTACGCACTCAACTCTCCTGCTCTCCACTCATAATATCATCGAGAGTGTCATATTATATATTTATGATTCTACGATGGCCTGATTTTGAGGCAGAGGGAAGCTGTGCGTGCTCAGATCCTCTGAGGTCGCTGGAAGGGGCTTTCCCACACACCCCCGGTGTCCCCCGGTGCTCCACCAGCACCGGACCTCCGGAGCCCCCCCAGCCACCGCCGAAGGGATGCGCAGCGGCTCCCCGGGGATTTGGAGCCCCGCTGCCAAACTTCCCTGCTAAGGAAAGAACGGGTTGACCGGGACAACCCCCCCAACCTCAACCCCAATCCCCAAAGGCGCGGAATTCCTGCCTCCCAACCGCGCACACGCACACCCGCTCCCCAAGGATGCCGCCTCAGCCCTGCCCCGGGCCGGGGGGAGCCGCGTCCCCTCCCGCCGGGGGCGGCCCCGCAACGCCCCCGCTGACCCGCACCCGCGGCGGGAGG
>VYXB01004713.1:21021-40464 GCA_013397135.1 Pachyramphus minor
TTTGCCTCTCCCAACCAAGCTTCCCCTTGGCTTCTTAAAAAAAAAAGAAAAAAAATATAATATATATGCCCCAAAGCTGGAGAGAGTGAGGTAGCCGGGGGTGGCGGAGGGGAAGGGCTTTTCTTGAGGCTCGGGGGAGAGGCGGAGGAAGGGAGAGGCGGCGGGAGCCTCGCAGCATCATCCCGTGCCCCGGCTCCGCGGCGCTGCCGCCGCCGGGGTGCAGAGCAAGGTAAGGGCTGTCACCGCGCTCCGGGGACCCTGCCACCCGCTCTCTCCTGCTCGCTGGCGAGGGGCAGAGCAGCCCCTGCCCCGCCGTGCCCCGCCGGGAAGTTACTTTGTTCGCGGAGTTCCCGCGGAGGCTTCGCTGGGATCCGCGGGCTCCCGGTGCCCCCCGCATCCCCCCCTGCCCTGCTCAGGTGTCACCGGAGCCTTCCCGGCAAGGAAAGGAAGCCCCCCGTGGAAGATCGGTGTGCGCCTTCCTCGGTAGCTTCCCCTCGCGTAGCCGGGGGAAGGGGTGATGGAAGAGGAAGAACTTCCCTTTGTCGTAGGAGAGGATTGAGTGACCTCCAAAGTTTTGTTCCGGGAGGAAACCGCTGGATAAGTTTGGTAGGATTCACGCCGCTTTTCGTGTCATTTATCGCGCTGTTACCTGGTGTCCAGCACGCTCAGAGCAGCGGAGCAGACAAAAAGGATCGGGGATGTTTAGGTAGGGATGTCATGGCTTTTAATGCATTGCTTTCTTAGGACCAGCGTCCTGTGTTTTGCACTTGCAGATGGGGAGTGTGGAATACATTTATAAATGAATACTTGTCTGTGGGTAACGCAGAGAATAAGGATGGGAAACGTGCAGGAACTAGACAGATTTTAAACATTCCATTCCCTTTGGTGGAAGATTGGTAGTTGAAGATTTCACTTACGCAGTCTATACCTTGGTGGTATCATACTTAAGAGATCTGCTGATAATGTATGGTATTGATAGCCATTTCAACCTCAGTTTATTGAATTTCATAGTTAATTTAGACTAGTACAGAGGATCTCTGAGTGTTCTGGATAAATTGGTAACTGGGTAAGATTATTAAACTTTGTGATTGGGTCGTGAGGAAGTGAACGCTCTATTTTTCTAAAGTGGACATTTACAATATAAGATTAAATCTTTGAAGTGCATATCTGAAATCTGACTGCCAAAAAACCGTGCATCTTTTGAGAAGCCCAGTTGAGGAGACATTGTAAGATACTAACTGTGTTGCACCCATTCGTAATAAAGTTTCATGATGCCAGGCACTGTAAATTTTCTGGTAGAGTACTAAAAAATAGGGTGGCTAATTTCTATTTTGTGTATGGATTTCTCTGAAATTATTAAATGTGACTATCCCATGTATGATACACACATGAACTGATTAATATTAGTTATTATCCATGAAATTTTAATGGTGTGTTTAGCCAGTTTTAGCTTGGCACTTGTGGTTTTGTTTCATTGTCTCGAGCTATCTGAGACAGAAGAATGTTCAAATTTCTTGCTTGTTATCCCGTCTATCTCTTATCTCCTTTGGTCTCATTCAAAACAGTAACTGTATATGTTCACATGAAGTAAAATTCCCATTTTAAAGATACAAATCTTCCTGGTGGACAAGAGCCATCACCTCCTGTCCTGTACGAAAAACTGCTGGGCTGGTGTTAATAAGACACTTGTTTCGGTGTCAGTTTGTGATGCCAAACAACAAACATTAGAGCATGCAGAGATAAAGCTGGTGCTCTGATCTTTGTTTAAACAGGTCATGGTTTTTATTTAATGCTGCATGCTCATTATGGAAACTGTCAGCAGGAATGTAAAGCGGGCTGGAGTTCTGGTTTGGCAGCCAGGGATGATTCTGACACTGATGTTGCTGCTTCTTGAGTTAATGGCTCATAGAATGTAGTGTTGTTTGTGATCACATTTATTTAGTTGAATGTCTTATATGAGATTAGGAAAAGATCTCCAGATTATGCCCTTCTAGGAACCAAATATGATCCGATCTGCTGCCTCAGGTGCAGTCCTGACCTGCAGGGTTACACAGGAGTGGGCTCTTCTATTTAGGAGAACGAGCAGAAGTGTAGAGAAAGGTCACTGTTCTTTAAGTCAGCTGGAGTTCTGCCACTAAATTATAAGGAAGGAGATTCAAATTCCCTAAAACCAGGTAACTGCTTATTCAATTACCCAGGCAGTTTCTTTTTTTTTCAGACATGTTAAAACAATATCAAATAGTAATTAGAAAGTGCATTTGCAATCAAGAATTTTAGTATTTTTTTGTCCATGAAAACAGTTTTCATTGTGGTTAATAAACATAGTAAAAATATGCAGTCACTTTGGTTCTTGATGAATCTTGCTTTGAAGAATTCAGAGGTGATGTGCAAGGTAAACTGAAGGAAGAGCCTTTTCACATGTTCTGTTACCTTAAGATATATTAGAATAGTGCAAGGTACAGTCTGAGCTTTCAAAATAAGACTCAGTGTAGTGCTGGAAACTTTAATTTGGGTGTTCTGGATCATACACCAGTCGGGGTTCTGTGGTCCAGAGGTAAACTTGGTCCGTGTGAGAGTGCCTGAGAACAAAGTGGTCTCTAATTGTTATTTCTGACTTAAAGTAAATGCTTCATTTGAAATCCTGGGTATTCTGGGTTATGCTTTGAAAGGCAAGCAAAGTTAGTAATGTAAGAGGGTCCTTTAAGGTCACTGGATTGATACCCTTTGATTTCCTCTTAAAAAATCATGGTTTTAGTCAATGTTATTCCAAATAAAACAGCATGAGAGTGTGATGCTTGGGCAGGGCTGCAGATGACAGTCCAGTGCAAGATCTATTGCAGAAAGGGGCAGAGCTGTTATGGGACTGGTTATTCCCTTGCTTCTGCAGTGACTACTCCTGGAGGGTGAAGCAGTTCATTCTTTGGGGCTGCTCACTGCTTGACCTCCTTGTTGACATGTCAACAAGTGTGACACTCCTGGTGGGATTTGATATGACAGTGGAAATTGTATGAGGATTAACAATGAACCAGCGTGGTATATGGGTAGTAACTCACAGTCATAACTGATTTGGGATTCATAACACCAACCCAAATACAGAATGTTTAGTGTTTTCCATTCAGTCACTATTTAAAATGCTTTTATTTACCATGGGAGTAAGATTGAGTTTGTAATACCTAAAACTTATGCTGTATTCTGTGTGGCTATGGAGAGACGTACTAATATTACTGTGGTAGGGACTCATCTTTACTCAGCCTGAGAGGTGTAATGCAGATGTATAACACATTCCAGTGGCAAGTCTTAGCCCTTACTTGTTACATACTTGTAATTTAGACTTTTCCACTGAAAACAAGATTACTATATTTGGAGTACATCACTTTTTTAAAAGCTGTTTTTTCATGTGGCAGGTCCTCTTAACCTTTTCCCTTCAGCTCCTCTGCCATGCAGTCAGTCCGTCTTCCCTGATGACCGGTGAGGGGCTTGTCGTTCACCCAAAGACTGAAGCCAGCAGAGCAGCTGTAGAAGTAGCACGTGAAGCAGGTTGATGGTGACTGATATTTTTGATTGTTTGGGGGTTTTTTCCCCTGCTTTTCCTAACGGGGTGTTTTGCACGAGCTCCCTTTTCCTGCTGGCTCCCGCGAACGCGGCGCTTCGCTCACCGTGCTGTGTCACGCACACACCCTGCACGCCACTTGATTTCTTACCACCTTTCTCCTGTCTCGCTGGCTCTATCATATCCCATCTTCTTTCTGCTTTTGCCTTTTGTGATGCTAATCTTGCTTATTTTTTTTTTCCCTCTCCCTAAAAGAAAATGGAAGGAACACCCTGTGCTGCCGTTGCACCGATCGTTCCTCTGCGTTGCCGGGTTGTTTTTCTCCCATATCCTTTGTTGAGTTTCTGGAGACTCTAAACTGTTTGGGGCAGAGACTCTCTGTTCCTGTAGGGCTGTCCAGTGTCCAGCATCCTTTGCTGTTGGATTTCATAATAAATAGCAATACTAGAATTATTTTGACTTCATGGGACAGCCTTTCTTCTGGTTCTTTGGTAGAAAAGCAAAAAAATTTCTTACTCAGAGCTTTTCTACACTGTATTGCTGTTCTGAGGTAGATCTCAGTTTTGTCCCCCAAACTTCATCTCTAAAATGAGTAGCTGCTGGTAAAAGTTCAAGATACATTGCCTAATGTAGTGGGGATGGGATTAAAACTTAGCTGCTGCCAGAGGTTAACAGTCTTGTAACTCGAACAAGAATGGTGACAAAATGTCAACTTCAACATGTTTTAGTGGAAACTTCAGATTTGTCAACAGTGAAAAAAATGTTCAGATTTCACCATGTTGATCAAATAAGACAGAAGGCAAAAGAAAATCCAAAAATGTGTAGTGAGCTCCTTCCAGCACTTGGCTCTTTCCCTCCTAAATATTTTTTGATGTTGATTTCCATTTCCTTTTCCCCCCTAAACTGTATAGGTTTGTTTTAACATCTTTTTTTTGCTTTAGCATCTTTTTAATTTAGGCATTAGCCCAAATAAAATTTCCAGGAGAGTTTTTCGGGCAGCCAGTGAACCAGCTGATGTTCAGTGCACAGAGCTCGGAGTCCCCGTTGCTGCCCAGCGATTCCTGTCTAGAATCACAGCCTGTTCTGGAGAGGGATATCTTCTAAATCTTGCTGCTTTTATGAGTAGCCTCTCCAGCTTCAGGGATTTGAAGCACCCCTATGTGAGAAAGGCACTGCAGGACTGGATGCTTTGCCAATCAATAGGATTTGCTTTAGGTCTGAGGAGTATCCAGAGATGCTGGACCTGAAACGCTCCCCTGCAGGATTGTGTGCCTTGGAATCCCCACTTGCCATCTTTTCTGTGTCTTTTTCTTTGAAGGAAAGGGAATAGCTGCCTTTATGTCATAAAGAGGGGTTCTTTGTGGACATGACTTTACAGGTAGGACAAGTGAGCGGTTCAAACAACTCTTGACTGTTTTTTCCTTACATCAAAGAATACTTGGAAAAATAAAGGTAACAAACCCAGTGACTCCCTCCCTGAACATTATATCAGATGATGTGGAGGATGTCAGTGGGATGGCTGCAGCTAAATAAGGGAAAAGTAGAGACAACAAAATTAATAAGACAGTATACTTCATTTTCAAAGTTTTGTCTCCAAGAGAAAAAAAATGAATCTGGTAAGCATTTGCCTGATAAATTTTATAATTTAACTCCAGGCCTTAATAGAAAAAGATACACTGATCTTGGAAGTAGTATCACTCTAAATATATTTATATGTAAACTTTACAATGTGTTCTACTTTCTACCTCTGACATACATTTGTGTGCATCTATTGTAGCATTCCATTAATCTTGAACTGTGGGAACAGATTGGCCACTTTTATTTTGTGGATGAGGCCAAAAGAATGAAGAAAAAGCACATTTCATCAATCAAAAAACAAACCAGGCTGTTTCTTAAAGAAGTCATGTTTCAGTACTTACACAGTCTTCATCTCAGTAAATAATATTTGGAGAGATTCAAGAGTAGAATCAGCTGACATGCCCAAATTGTAGAATCAAATCCCCACATCCCTAATTTCTTCCTGTTGGAATGTCCGTTTTTCTTTATAATTTCTCCACATAACCTGTATTTTTATCTATTTTCCTTTAGCATCATTTTGGGGCTTTTGATTTGTCCTTTATGAATGTATGCCTACACAGAGTTTTCAGGAATATAGTGGATTTTGTTTTACTGCCAGAGATGAAGGCAAATTTTTTTGAGTGAGGAAGGAGTTTTGTGGCTCTTGGATATTTATTTAAAATTTCCTTCTCTAGTGGTAATTACTTAAATGGATTAGCTGCTTCTGCAGGTATTTTTGGATAAATACTGGTAGTATGGAACTGAAATAGTATATTTTTTTGGGGAAAGATTGGGTTTTACTCAAGAAAAATGTATCCATTTAAATATTTCATGGAAATATGACAATGTTTTGTACATTCAGGCAATATCCTGTGTAGGATTGCAGTAATGCATTTAGCCTTGACAAATATTAAGTCAATTTGTAAACCTTAAGAGCACTGCAGAGTTTAAAATATATTGGATATATGGTAAAGCAGAAGTCTAAGGTGAAAACAAAGCAGTGCTATTAGGTTGTGTTTCTTTCTTTTAAATTGAATAAATGAACAGTTTATTCGTACGGATGAGAATTTGATTCAGAAAACGCTACTGCTAATGAGCCAAAATAAAATTAAATCTTCATAAATAGAATATTCAGTTACTGCAGTTTTGGGAACCAGGTAGGGAAATGAGAAAAGATAATTTGAAATTATTCAAAATAAGACTAAGAGGGTTTTTAAGTGGTAACTGCTTTAAATAAATACAGAATTAGGCTTTTTAGGTAAATGTGCAGGTTTTGTATTTTCTGAACTCAGTGTGTGTCTCTTTTTCTGGATGCCTGGTCAGAACTTTGTTGTACAGTAGGTACAGGATATTTTTGGAGGAAACTTCACAGAAGTGGATGTTGGGGCATCATTCCAAAAGGTGAATAATTTCTCTCATTTCCTACTTGCTGTGTCTATATAATCTTTTTATGACAGTTGAAGCTAACAATTATGTTGGTGTTCTTTATAAATAAAGTGGTGAGGGCAACATATATAATGTTTGTGTTTGAGAGCAATGGAAGAAAACTAATTTGAAGCAAAAACATAATTTCAGTGAAGCATTTTCTCCTACTGTGTTTGACAGGTCATTAGGATCCAAAAAGGAGAAACGATGATGTGTGTTTTAGCTTGGTGAGAAATAACTTGGGGGTTTTGTTGCTTTTTTTTCCCTAATGAAGGTTAAAATAATTGTAATTATAGAGAAATAGGGGTTTTTATTTAAGTCACTGATTTTTTTTTGCATGTTATAAACCAAGTTGCTCAGTGCCCTGTAGATCTGCAGTTAACAAATATGTGATATATGTGAGACACATATACATGTGTGTTTGTGTGTATTGGTATGTGAAATAGGAGTTTCTAAACAGAAGAGGACAAAACGAGTAGGATTCTGAGGCTTACAAGTAACTCAGAATTATGTCTCCTGCTTTTGGCTCTATGGGTGGGAATAGCTCTGACTTCCAGGGAAAAGACACAGTCACAAAACTGAGTATTATTTGACTGATAACAGATATCAAATTTACATATGCTGGCTCAGAAAACCATCTTGGACTTCTTCTTTGTGCGGCAATCCAAAGAGTTTCCTTAATAAATGATGGGTTTGGTCTAACTTGGTTCAGCAGAAACCAGTGAACAGAGCAGAGACCTAAAACCAGGATGCTTCAGATCCCTTTCAGTTAAAGACACTCCACAGCCAAAGTTTTTGAAAATACCATAGTGGACCATATGTGCTCAAGATGAAAGCCATGGTAAAGGGGCATTTGTAAAGTTTTTAGTCCAATTTTTGACCTTAAGACAACTTCCCAGACTCACACAGCAGTATTCTGACACACCATGCCCTGAGGAGAAGGGAGGGCAGAGCATGTTGCCATCTCATGGTTCTCACAGAATGGATTCAATTTTTTGGCAACCAGCAAACAAAACTCATCCTCATCTGTACATTTATTTGCTGCCTAAACCCAGGGATGTCTTGGCCTGTGTGGATATAGAGTCAGGGCAGTGGAGTCCGGAGGCACCCAGGAGGGGCAGGGAGGGGTCCCAGCCCCTCTGCCCAGGGCTGGGATGGAGGGAGAGCCCCAAGGCTCTCCCCCTGGCACATTTCATGCCCCTTTTCAGTGGCATTTAGAAAAACCAGTGCCCCCAAGTGCCACATTGCTTCTGTAGCTGAAGGAGGGTTAGGGTTCCAGCAGGATTTCCAGGTTCCTTCTGAAGGACTCCGTGAGGTTTGTGAGGGTGGTAAACACAGAACCACAGAATCTCAGAATCACAGAATGTGCTGAGTTGGAAGGAACCCACAAGGGTCATCAAATCCAACCCTCAGCCCTGCACAGGACCATCCTCAAGGGTCACCCCCTGTGCCCCAGAGGATCATCCAAACCCTCCTGGAGCTCTGGCAGCCTTGGGGCTGTGCCCACTGCCCTGGGGAGCCTGGGCAGTGCCAACCACCCTCTGGGGGAAGAACCTCTTTCTAACATCCAACCTAAACCTCCCCTGACACAACTTCAGACCTTAGAAGGCACCAGAGGTTGTGAGGTTGTAATTCAGATATCCAGGAGGAGCCTGTTCGTTTTTTAATGCTGTTGTTTAGTTCTCATTGACATAAATTGCAGGGGCATAAAGTGTTTGCTTTGGCAAAAGGGCTTAGAAGTGCATATTTCACGTCAACACAATGTTAGTTTTATTTGTTTGTTTTTTAAATGCAAGGGGAAATGTTTCTGTCTACAAGAAACCATGTTTATTTAGAAAGCCTAATGATTCCATCAGGAGAAGTGTGCATGATCAAACTTAAAATCTACAGGAGTCTCAATGACATTTGATTGTGCTGCCCTCGCTTTAAAGTCCTCACTTGTCAAGTGAGCAGACCAGTCTGCCAAGGGGAGACTCAGTGGTTTTGGTTTCCCAGGACCTGCTTTCTGTTTCAGAAAATGAAGAGGAGAGAGAGGAGAGTGGATCCCTTTGGAAAGGCTTTCATCTGCAGAGTGATTTGCCTGGCTCATCCTTTCCCACAGAATAATGCCTTTTTAGGATTATTTCAGCATTCATTTCCCAGTGGCAGAACTGAGGATAGCAGACTAATTCCATTGATTGGCCTCTATCTGAGGTATCTAAAATGGGTGTTTTAGACAGCAAAAACCCTTAATATTTTCAGTCTATTTCTCATAGTAAGTGATTGATTTACTAGTGATTGCTTTACTGTTTTCAGTATATTCACTTAACTCATGGTCAGTCTTTTGGGGGTTAAAACAAGAACAGGAATTTGTGATACGGAAGCCAATCACTGGTGGTTATAGAAATGTTACTATGACAATTGGGACCATTGCTGCAGAATACTCTGTAATGCCTTTTTTGGGGTTTAAATAAAGGGTTTATTTCCTGGTGTAAAGGATGATCTGACAGTTTATGAAGAACACCGTAGTATAGGGAATATCCGAACCATTGTTAAAGCTCTTGGAAGCGTTTCTGGTTAACAGTGATTTGCACAAGAAGCATGTGGTCCATCACAAACTCTCAGGCTCCTCTTTAAGGTATTTTACTGCTCTTATCTTACTGGCTTTCCCTGAAAAAAAAGCCATGGCTTTTATGTTTTATAGCTGCATGAAAATATTGCGGGGTTTTTTGTTTGGTTGGTTGTTGGGGTTTTTTTTCCTTTTTTTTTGATAATACATTTTATTTCTTTGTTACCTGCCCAGCTTGTCAGACTGTGTGAGCAAATATAACACGTTTTCTGGAGCTACCCCTTTGCCACTGATCTCAGTACTGCTGAGAGTCCCAGAGTTGTCTTCTTTCCTTGAGCTGTCTCACTGTTGATGCAAAATCTGGCAAGTGTCCCTCTTCAGCTCTTGCTGGGATGTGCTACAGTCATGCTGTTCTTCTTGACCTCCAGATGTTTTGTAATGCAGCAAAGGGCCTTTATAGTTTTCTCTCTTAATTTATGACTTTTTTTTATTATTATAATGATCATCATCAATATTTCATCTCGGTTTCTAATTATTATTTCAGCGACATCTGCCTGAGCCATGTTGTTTTCAAGTCTAGATTCATCCTGTGTGTTGCTGGAATTGTTTTCAAGAAGCCTCAGTGGTGTTTTTAGACTTGAGATAAAGGGTGGGTGATGGAGAGAACAGCGGGGACAATGGAATGAGATATGGTGAGAGTCAGTGGACATGGGAGTGAACTGAAGGATGAACCTAGAATAAAGCAAAATCCGTGAGTGGAGAAGTGAGATTAAAATAAAACATTGCCTTGAAATGCACAAAGCAAAAAAGATAAATAGGATGCGTAAAAAGGCTGGAAAATTCATGTAAAAGGGGGAAGTATTTATGCTAGCTATGTGAGAACAGTGTAAGATACAATACCAGAAATTCCAGGCTGAAAAAGTGAAAATAAAAAAAATCTTACTACAAAGATTTATTGGAGTACCTCATCAAAGGAATTAAATATGTGTGGGTTCAAGCACCTGCCTAGTCCAGTAATTCCTCAGGAGAGGTGTTTCTGTGCACACATTTTTATGGCCTGATGTGAAGGCCTCTGAAGGCTGTGGAGCAGTGTCCATTGCACACATTGCCTCTCACAGGGGCCCCTGTGAGCCCCTGCTGGAGAAAGCAGCAGAAAAATAATGTATGGAGAACATTCCTGCCATCAGTAAGAAGATGGCTTAGCTGATTTAATAGCTTTTTCTCAGTCTGTGATTCTAACAGCCAGGTTTGTGATATTTATTTTAGTATTCATGTTCTTGCAGTCCTTTTTACATTCCTCTGTTTTTCCCTGGCAGACATCCCGCAGCTCCATAAGTCTGGGGGAAGAGGATGGTTAGCATGTTGTTGCTGTGGGGATTTGAGTCTTAGCTCTCTGTGTTGGTAATGCTGGGCATATAATTTTAAAACTTGCACGCTGTAGAAGCAGATAATTATTTCCCTGCTGCATTTTATACCCTGGTTTGGGAAAGGAATACATTTCAGGATATTAAAAGAAAGGAAAAGTTCCGGTTTGGGGGACTACTGGAAATGGAAGCAGAAAGAGGGGAGTAATGAGTATCAGTCTGGATATCAGTCAAGCTGCAAAGAGACAGCTTGTTCTGTCACACCAAGAGTGTGAGTAGTCAGCCAGGCACTTATGCAGGAGGAGGACTGTAGACTGAAAGGTAAGGTTCAAAGGCATCTGTGTGTGTTTCTGAAATGAGCTTGAATTAAGCTACTGAGTTCTGCTTACTGAGTCTGTGTGTCACATAACCGATTTCTGCTTAGCACAGGCTGCTTGTGTGATTGCTACTTATTTTTATTGCAGGATCTGTCCCCTTCCCCCTCCCTTTCCCTTTCCCTTTCCCTTTCCCTTTCCCTTTCCCTTTCCCTTTCCCTTTCCCTTTTTATATATGTCCAGGTTTGGGTGACTGTCACTCAGTAGAAGGTTTAGCAGTGCTGTCACAAACCATTTTTTCTCCCTCTCCCACTTTGTTTTTCCTTACCTCAAGTGGAATATGTTGTCTTCCCAGTTCTTCCATGTATGTAGGGGGAACTTCTGTTCAGCTCCTTTCTCAGCTGCTGTGAGCTTCCGAGAACTTCCTAAGGCCAAAGGGAGATCCCAGGTCCCTAAGGACCTTGGTAACCACAGTTCAGTTGTGTGTAAAGTGGGCATAATCCCTGAACTATAAAAGAAAGGCTGTGTTTTCCAGGTAGTTCAAACCCCTTACGTAGAGCTGTGGAATCATAAATTATTTATCTTACTGGAGAATATTTCTAGAGGTCACCAGTTTCTAATAGTTTCTTTCAAACCAGAAGTAGGTTCACTTAGAACAGTTTGCCCCCTATAAAATGTCCGACCTTGCCTGTTCAAACTTCTTTGCAAATGCATCATTTAATACAGGAAGCTCCTTGGGGAGGGTTCTTCACATCTGCTGTCATAATTTCTTATTTCCTAAATGCAGCGATTTGTACTTGAGTATTCTTACCAGGACTGTGCCTCCCTTCCCTCCCCCTGCTCTGGCACATTCCTTTGTGGTGCCTCTTGTGTTTGAAATCCCAAATCTTCCCCGTTGTTATTCCAGCATTTCCTTACCCCTCAATTCTAGGGGAGGGCATGAAGGAATCCGCTCCTTTATTCTCAGGCTGTTTTCCTGCGGCTCGTTAGTGACAGCAAGTTGTCATCATTTTACATCCATTCAGCCAGTAACAAAAAAACAAGGGAATCTCTCATTTCAGCTCCCCGGGAACAAGATTTCCCCAAACAAAAACACGCCACCACTTCTCGGAGCACTCAACCTCTGTAGTAGTTAAGCAAAGGACCGAAGCCCAGGTTTATAAAGATGTTTAGGTGCTTGACTGCCACTAAAACTGAATTGGACCTAAGTACCTCTAAATAGCTTTAAAACTTCCAGTGACTATGAAGGCCTCCCTCATCCATCACTCTTGGCAGTGGTCCCCTCAGAATGGAAGTAAGGCACATCAGCAAGGTCACAGAAAATACTTGCAGCCCTGCTTTCCAGAAACTACACATATTAAGTGAATTGCTGCATTCTAGCGTGGCTTTTTATGAAATACATCTTCTGAAAGAGATTGCTTGTATTCCCTAGAAGAAAAGAGCCCTTGCTTGCATGAAAGCAAATATTTAAGTGAGACAACTTTTAAAAAGGATGTAAAATTATACTGTAAAAATACCCACCTTTATAGCTTATAATCCATTTTTTATTAAAGCTGGGAAATAAAAGTAAAATTCACATTCAAATTGCGTTCTGCTGTTTCTAGGGGATACTCTTTGCATTCCAGTTGGTTTCACTTGGCTCTTTCTCTACCCATTTTCAGCGCTGCTGTTCTAGACTTGCATAACCTTCAGGGAAAAATTTATTCCCAAACATAAAACCTGTATGGATTTTACATTTTTAATATTTAGTAACATTTAACTGTATGTTAGCCTTGGAATCACTTTGTTTTCCAGTGAATCCAGAATGCTGGGCTAGGGCTGACTGAAAAGTGTTGGAAGGGGGGAGGCTTTCATATGTTTGCCAGGAGTTCCCTCAGTGATACTATAAAATCAGGAGCAAGTGCAGAGAAGGCTGTTGGCTCTGGTTTTTTGCCGTAAAGAACAACCACTTGCAATGGTTCCCTGCAATAAATGCTGCAGATTTTGGGAAGATTTCGTTCACAGAATCACAAAATCATAGAATATTCTGATTTAAAGTCCAGCTCTTCAGTGAATGGTCCCTCTGGGGATTGAACCCCCAGCTTGGCAATATCAGCACTGAGCTAATCTCAGGGTCAAACCAGTTCTTATTTAATTAACTTGCATTGTCGTTGTGCACAGTCACTTTCAGGTTCTGTTGTTTGTTTTTTTTTGAGCGAGGATGGGCAATAAACATTCGGCAGTGCAGTAAATGAGGAAGTCAATGATTGTGTTGCAGAAACACTCCATGCGCCTTTCTGAATGATTGTCTCCTCTTTTAGGTTTGTATTAAATGTCTAAAGTATTTGAGCAAGTTCTTTAGCAAGTCTACTTTCAGTCCATGCTCCCCAACTAAAGCATGTTCATCCAGTTGCTGGGTTGGAAAGGTCTGTGATGAGTCCCTGGAGAAGTTTTTATCCCTCCACGTCTCCCCTTCACCTTCGCTGCATTGAACAGAGCAAATTCTGAGCAGCCCAACAGTGACGCTCCATCTCTCCCCTCTGCTTTCAGGTGTTTCCAAGGGGTGTGTGCCGTTGAGGTGAGATGTCCTGGTGGTCTCCCATGGATGTAGGGAGATAGCAGACATGATCCCCTGAGGAGGCCGAGCCCCGCGCTGCAAGCATGGCCTTCGCCCAGTCGCACATCATGGCAGCCCGCAGGCACCAGCACAGCCGGCTCATCATCGAGGTGGATGAGTACAGCTCCAACCCCACACAGGCTTTCACCTTCTACAACATTAACCAGGGACGTTTCCAGCCCCCACATGTGCAGATGTGAGTATTAGAGCTCTGTCACTGCTCCAGCACAGCCTCCTGGAGCGTCATTGCCGTATCCGTGTGGTGTTTGATGGACCAGTGAGGAGGAATTGGAGGAACTGCTGCCTTTCTAATAATAATTACTGTAATGATACAAACCCAGCCCATTTGCAAAGGTCTTTGTTAAAGGAGGGGAGAAAGATTGCTCCACCAGCATAATCCATAATACTTAGGTATTAAAAAGAGAAATGAACAACAAGCAATGGCGATAAAACACGAGATGATACTTTCTGCAATCTTAATAACATTTGTTTGCTTTGTGCAGTTGCATATTGATGCACAGAGCTGTTGGAAATACCCAGCCCCTGTCTGTCCAACACACAGTGTTTGGTTACTTATATACAGCTACATACAAGGGAAGAATCATCCTGATAAATAAAATAGTGTAGGCACCCATCCGACAACTTGCTCTCGTTCCTATGTGCCGAAAATGCCAAGTGCTTAAAAGAGTGATTAAAATAATGTGTTTGTTTCTGACTTCTTATATAATGACAACATCAGTAAAATTAACTGCTCTAGATGATTTACTTGTAACGTAAAGTGGAGAATTATAATTACAAAATGAAACCTGCCATAAAGTTTAGAGCTAGAAGGAAGAGTAAAACAGTAAAAGCTATTACAAATAAATTAAGTATAAAATTCTACTGTAAAATATTTTTATAGGGTATAAAAATGTCTGCACCATTTTATTGTGTTTATTAAGGAGAGAAGCAGCCTTATCTTTAGATCAGAAGGCTGTTTTTTCAATTTTTAAAGGGAACTCCTTTTCTTTAGGAAGACTGAAGAAATAATCATCTTGTTCACATTTTTTGGTATTTAATATGATTTAATAATTTACAAAAGAGGTTATGAATTCTGCAGGTAAAAAACTCAGCACTGAATGCTGTGTGTCTGTTTAGTGAATGCTTATGAACATTATTTGGCATCAATTAGATTATATAAAAAGAGTCTGAAAACTAACATGTGTATCAGGATGGTGAGCAAACAGTTTTTGGGGGCAGCATATTACAGTCTGTGATAGGGTTTTTTAGATCCTATTGAAATGCAAACAATAAAGTGAGTTGAGTGTTAGCACTAGTTAGTTATATTACAGCTACATACAAATATCCTTCATTTATAGAGCTGGCAAAGGGTTGCAAAAGTACAAAGAAGCAAATGTGGGTCCAGAAATACTTTTACAAACAAAAATACCAGATGCAGGTTGATGTGTCGAGGCTTAGCTGTTTTCTGTGAATATTCAGACAGCTCCTGGGCACTCAGGGATTTGTTTCCTGGTCTTAAAAGCCAAATGTTTTTTACTGGGCTGAAAGCAAGTTATTTATTTGTGTGCACTTGGTACTCAACAATACACTTTTTAAACATCTAACCACTAAGAAATTATGGTACTGGAGGGCTTGGACAATCAACTACATGATAGAAATTCAGCACCTGAGCAAGCTGAAAATAAGCTGTCCTTAGAAAATGGTTCCTCAGAAGAGTTCAGCAATCTCTCATGAATGATTAATACTATTGAAGAAGCTTGTGCAAATAGGAAAACAGGCCAAATCAATTGGAACATGTACCACGATCTGACCTACTCTTCCTCCTCATACAGAAATTGTAAATAATGTTTCTTGAATACCAGCAGGATCTCTTTTGCCTCCTACCAATGAATAGAATAGTAACAAAGAAGGGAGAAGGAGACATAAAAAGGATAACAAAAGCACCTTTTATTCACATGATTGTCATGGGTGGAAGTCCTGTTTCCATGCACTCAAGTTTTGTCCTTAACTCCAGGGAGGTGAAGGCTTTGTGCATAGTTCAAAACACCTGCATTAGTGACCTTGTAGGCAACCATGAAGAGATTTCACACAGACCTGTTAACATCTGAGCCCACAGTAAACTGTTTTAACCACGGGGGTGCTCCTTTTCTTCTGCATTCAGTCTTGCAGCTCTTCCTTGGTGCTCTGTGAAGCTTCACCTTTGTCCTTTCACATTTTAGCTCCTCTAGGCCCTTTCTAGACCTGTCATAGTCTGGCATCCCTGTGCTTATGAGATGGCTGGGTTGCCACTGACAAGAAGGGTGGTACATTCTACCAGTTTTCAAGCCCATCAGTCATTTCTGGAAAGTCCTTGCCTTGCCCCTTTGTGAAACCACCGAAATCCAGTGTACAAACCAACCTCTGGAAGGGTTTTTTTTGCTCTGAGATTTTTCAGCTCAGCTGTTCAATTTCTCTTGCAAGTTTTCATGCTGATTTAAAGAAAAACAAAAGCATTTGCACAAGAAATAATCAGCAGATCTGTATTCCTCTGCTCACGCTGCAAGCTGTGCATTGGGTGTTGGTGTGACAGCTGCTGTGGGAACATGTTACACGAGAATATGGGGATTGAGCCTTCAGAAATTATTTCCAGTAATACAACTTAGATGTGTTTGTGAAACTTGACATATGTTTTTACCTATATACGGTCTCAGTGTGTGCATATCACTTCAAGATGAAAAATCTGCATCTCATTTATTTGCTCCCTCCCCCCCTTTTTTTTTTTTTGCATTGATATCATTTTCCCATGAAAATTCTCTGGCCTATTACACAGAATTTAAAAGTTGCACATAACCTCTGTAACCAGGAAAATGCTGTCCACATCTTCCCCATGCCCATCCAAACTACAGGAAAAAAAAAAAGCACGTGCATTATGTGCTGCGTGGGGTTTCCATGGGATGTCTGTTGTTTTTAAGATTCAGCTTCACATGTGAAGTGCCTGATACTCCCCAACACACAACTTACTGCTGTGCTGAGCTCTGAAAGGATTCTGATGGCTAAGCAGTATCTGCTTTAAAGGCTGCTCTGCCATGGAAGGTCAAAAAGTGGTATTTTAGACCAGTCCATGTGTGAGACCAGACCAACCCTTATGTTGTGCCAGGGCAACATACCGAATTTAGAGCTGGCTTAGTAATACAGCCTGGAACTCACCTTGAGGTGTTGGGCAGGGAGAGCCACAAATTGTGTTTGTTGAACTTGTGTTTAGTCCTTTCAGCTTGAACAGCTGCAATGACAGGCAGGGTCAGCTCCTCATCCTTTGATTCTTGGGGATGGTCCTGTGCAGGGACTTGATGGTCCTTGTGGGGCCTTTCCAGCTCAGCATATTCTGTGATTCTGTGGTTTTTACCCAGTTTATTCTGTGACAGAATTGTGTGAAATGAACCCTTCACACAGCTCACACCTTACAGCAAAACCTCAGCACTCTGAACCCCACCATTCACCACCCATAAAAAATAAAAACCCTGTTACCTTCACCCTGCACCCACTGTGGCAGCTCTGTTCTTCTGCTCTTCTCCAAAACAGAGGCATGTTTAGCATCAAACCCTTTTTCTTCACCTGCCCTTTGTGGTCCTCTTGCAGTATACACACTCCCCCAGCCCTACAACAATTGTTTTCAGGGACCAAACATCACACCCTTAGTCTGCCAAGTTTTGCAGTTCCCAGTAGGTCCTTGCTTACATATCTGAGTATTCATTAGGTAGGATTTGATCCCAGCTGGTTTTGCTCCTCACCTCACGTTTAACTACTTTTCTGCTCAAAAACTGGAACTTCAGAAAGACAACTACAAGGTGCTCACACTGAAAGGCTGTTTCTCCAGTATTGCTGTAAAAAAAACCCCAGCATTTCTTCTTCCTATAAAGGTATGGGTGCAAGAGAATTTTTTCATGCTCTAGTCTTGTACTTACAGTGTAGAAAATGCTAAAACTTTTTTCGTATTTAACAAGATTTGAATGTTTTAGATTTATTCCTCACTCTCTCCCCAGTCCTGTGAGGTTGTCAAAAACACCTCTAAATTTCACAGAATTCTTTGATATACAGAAAAGATGAAGTGATTAAAGACTATTATCTTACGACTTTTAAGAAATAAAATACTTAAAAAAAATTTACTTAGGAATAGAAGTAGTAGTCCTAATAGCAAAAATATCCTAATTTTTTTTTTCTGAGGTTTTTTTGGTAAAAGTAAGCTCCTGAATTGAAGCACAACCAGCAAGGGATAGAAATGTGTATTACATACTGCAACAGTGAGCAAAACTAATTTTATTTGTCCTTTCAAAATAAGTGTTGCCAAAGTAAAATAGTTCACAACAACTCTGTATATCTCTCTGGTTTCTAGTGGCATAAATATAACTCTTGCACCTCTGGCTTTTGGATTTTATTCCACCAGAGTTCTCTAACTGGAATAGAAAACAGTATAGCTGCATATAGATACATTTGCTTCTATGTATTCCCACAAAATATGGATTGAGGTTAAAAAGATTGATTTGAAAATAAGGTGTTCTCCACTTTCCTCTTCTAAATCATGAGTAAGCCTCATCAAACTGGGTCAGATCTTTTCCTTCCCTCAGTTTTGAGTCTTGATTTTGAGCTCTGAACAGTGCAGCCTCACCCCTCACAGCATTTGATTTCATTTAGTATAATTAAGCCCAGAAAAGTCACCACATTTGTCCTGACAATAGTGAGGCTTTAATGTACATTTGCAGCTGTTGGGAGAGTTCTTATGTTGCTTTGTGTTAACACACTCAAACATATCTCCAAAATGTGTTAAATAAATTTGCTGGAATTATGTAACATGTGGGGGGGGGGGAAATTCCAATTAGAAAAAAGCACATTTAAATGTATTTATGTATCTAAAATAAATCTTCTCCCTGTGTACCGTGTAATCATATTTAAACAATGAAATGGGATAGTGCTATTCCTTTGAAACTGGCAATGCCTTTGATTTATTTGCAAGTATTTGTGTCAGAGTTACTGCCATAGTCCAATCTCTTCTCCTTAATCTCCTGAAGTTAATCTATCTACCAAAAAACACTGAAAATGTTGTGAACATCAAGTACTTTTACACCTCCCATTAGTGTTAGGTTTGTTTTAATAAATCCTTCCATCAGGCAGATTCAGAGGTCTGTGTAATCTTTTGTAAAGGTAAAAAAAAAACCCAACAGTGTTGGAATTGCAAAGCAGACACTCAAAAGTACGTAAATACTTCCTAACCTTGTTATGATGCATTTCCTACAGGGTCGATCCGGTGCCCCACGACGCTCCCAAACCTCCAGGATATACACGATTTGTGTGTATTTCTGATACTCACTCCAGAACTGATCCCATCCAAATGCCATATGGAGATGTGTTAATACATGCTGGTGATTTTACTGAGCTGGGACTTCCTAGTGAAGTAAAAAAATTCAACGAGTGGCTAGGTAGGTACTGCATTCTGTGTGCATTTGAAAGCACATTTGTTTACTGATTGTATCTGCCCCTTCTGCCTCCCAGTAAAAACCACCATGCACTCAGAAATCATGAATATTAATTTGACTTTCAAATTGGAATGGCAACGAGCGGGAATCGTTGTTTTTCACAAATATTTTTGCATTTTTCCAACGGAGCAAATAGGATTTGTGAGACTATTCATCTGTTCTGCCTTCACACTCCCAAGTGTACATTAAGCAACTTCTGGGTGTTAGCAACAATTTAAATCAGTAGGCCTTTAATGATTTACATTAAACCTCTCCCATACATTGTTATGGCTTTGCTTCCTCCCTCCTTCCCCCCCCCCCAAAAAAATAAAAAAGTTGTTGTGACTGAAAACATTTGTCTGTTTAACCCTGGAGGCTCATAGTTGTGTTGTTTTTTTTTTTAATCTGAGGCTCAGCTGCACCACAGTGCTGAATTCCAAACAAAGCAAACCCTGTGCCTATGGTTGCTGCCTTGGATGTAGCAGACCAGATGTAGATGCCTTCTGTAGGAAAGCCTTGGCATTGGGAGCTGTGATTCTGTTCCACTGGGCAGGAGAGTGGTGATTTACATGTGCTTCTGCAATGTTTTGTATATGCTTTAAA
>VYXB01004713.1:40731-229992 GCA_013397135.1 Pachyramphus minor
TAATTAAAAAAAAAAGGGGTTTTTATATTTTTTTAAAAAAAAAAAAAAAAAAAGGGGGTGAGAGGGAATGAAGGAGTTAGAGAGAGAAAGGACACAGTTTAAGGGGAACAGATTTCAAGTTTTCTGTTGATGTATTTGCATTTTTTTCCTGTCTTTTTTTTTTTTTTGGTACATATTACAGCATTCCGCCCTGGGAAGGCACAAAGCAGACAGATGCATGTAGGCTGAAGTGGAATATATATATATATTTAAAAAAAAAAAAAGTCAGGACTTCACAATTAAACAAATCTTTACTAGCAAATAATTATCAGCGAGGCTGATAAATATTTATTTGAGCTCAGCAACCCAATAATATGCCCCACATGGAATAATTGCATTATTCTGTGAGTATTAAGGTAGGAACAGTGTGTGGAAGCAATATATTGATGTAGTGCCATCACCTCTTGTCTCTGCACCCAAATGGAACAGGGTGGTTATAAAACAGAAAAGCAAGTTTTGACCCTGTTGTGTAGGTCTCTGCCACATCTTATAATAATGTCCTGAAAATAACATGTACAAATTATACAAACCATATGGTTATCCTTCTAAATAATACCCATTTTATTTATCTGCTGGTGTGGGAAGAGAAGTGCTTGGGGATATTGCTGGCAAGGATGGGGGCTACACACAGTACTCACACAGCTTCTGTGCATGGTCTCTTCATCATTTTCATTCCCCAAAAAAGGGCTTAATTTTCTGACTTTCCAGGCATGCTTCCAGTTTCCTGGTACAGTGCAGTTTGGGAGAAGCTGATCTTGGTGGTTTGAGTTACATTTTTGCAAGAGCATCTTGTAGCAACTTAAAGATTTTTTTGGTTTCTTGGCAATTTAAAAAAAAAAAAAAAAGAAAAAGAAAAAAGGGAAGATTTAAATTAATTTTTAATAAATTTTTTTTTGTTTTAAATGAACAATTTATCAACTTTTGAGTATCTCCAGTGTTTACAAAACCTATAGTAAATGGCAGAATGGTTAAAAGTGTTGCCTTTGAGAAGGAATTTTAGAAGTTTTTTGCTGGTTGTCCATTTTGGTGTGAAAGGCACTGGTCCCCAACAGTTTGGATTTTCTAGAGGGCTACTTTCAGTACCTTCCATTATTTTGCAGCTCCCACAGCCTACCCAGCCTTCTCCTTCCTCCTTGTCTTAATATTTTACTAGTTTCTAGAGAAAGTAAATGACAGATCTGGCACTGACTTTCATCTCCACTGTTGTTCTTACTTGCTGCTGCCAATTTTCCCTGTCCATCCTTTCATGCCCATGGCACAGGGCTCCCTTTCCACTCATTTTGTTCTTTGTCAAATCTGTGCCTTCTGCTGGCATTAGATTACAACTTGGGATAAACACCAGAATATTTGTATGGTCCAGCTTCCCTTGATCTCATCTTCCTCCCAAGCACAAGACACATTCCCTGCTCCTGCTTTTGATCCATGTTGTTATGTGTAGCATTGATTCTCACCTCTCAATTTTCTGGTTTGTCATGCCCTATTAGGTCTGTGCCACTCTGGTCTATCTCTGTTTCATCTTTTCAGATCAATTTGCCCTTCAGCGAGTTCAGATTTTATCTTTCTGCTTTACATAAAATTCCTGTGCCTGTCTGATGGAAAATTTATCTTACATGAACATCATTAACTTCCATGGACCTTATGGTTACACCAAGCACATGCTGAAGTGTTGTGCTAATAGAGGCACGTTGGCTTGCTGAGTCATCCCCTGAAATATGTTCTCTCTTTTTTTTGACTCTATGTGGGCACACAGGAAGGCCTGGACCATCTCAGATGACACAGCTCATGATCCTGGTATTGTCTTTGCCTGGTGCTTTGTCTGCCCTTCTCTCACCCAGTTTTATATTTTTCTTTCTTCTGACCCCTAATGCCTCTGCTTGACTTCCTTTCATGTCGTTCTTTTTGGTAATTAGTTGCTTCCTCTCATGTTTCCTTTCTGCTAAACCTCCTCTCCCCTTCTCAGGGAGGGACTTGGGGTTTTACCAGGGCCAGGTTTAACTCTGTGGAAGAGATGAAATATTGGTGATAAGTGGATATGCTCATTTTCTCAGCTTTCTCTGGTAGGCAGTCCATGAGCTCCTGCAGCCACAGCATTACTCTGTATTTAATACATAGATTTTCTTTTTCTCTTAATTGCCTTTTGGATCTGTGCAAATTTTGAGTGCAGACACAGAGTTCCACAGTGTGACAGGGATGGTGTGGTGGACTGTGCTTTTTTTGAACCTGCCACCTACTCGTTTCATTTGGTATTTCCTAATACTGGAAGAGGCAAATTATTGTCATCTTCACTCTGCTTAAGAACTTATAGGCCCGTCCCATATCTGCCCTTAAGATATTTTTAAGGCTGAAGGCTGTTCAGAAGTCCTTAAATGCCTTTGATCACCTATGTCACTCTTTGTACCTCTTTGTATCCTTTTAAAAATGATGAGGCCAGACCTGCACACGATCTGAGAACACCACAGATTTATTCCCTGGCAGAATGAGATTTCCTGGTTCTCTTTTCCTTTCTGCTGTTGTGGATTATTCTGTTTTCATTTCTAACTGTGACTGAACAATGAGATGGCATTGTCATAAAATTTCCTAATATAATTCTATCAACTCTTTCCTGCCTGGTAATACCTTGCTCAGAACCCATCACTGTATCTACAGTTGGTGTATTTTTTCCAGCACTTGAATTACTCTGCATAAATTTATGTTCAGTTTCATCTGTCCTCTTATTGCCCAGTCATGCAATATCATGAAGTGAGATTTCTATTTTGTTAAACTTTTTCAGGGTAACTTAGAAAATTAAGGGAAGAGGGGCTGAAGAGTCAGTTTACAAAGCTTATGAATGGTGCCAACCCGGTCTTTTCCCTCCCTTCTTTTTTCTGAATTGACCTTTCTCCTCTTTTCATATTTCATACTTTCCTTTTTTAAAAAATCTAATTTGCTCTCTTACTGTATTCTTGAATTTGGAAACACAGTTTTGGGGAATCAGGAAAAAATGAAGTACAAAATATGTATTATAGCAGGACTGAACAGAAGGCCATGAAGCCAGGGAAAACTTTCTACTGACATTATGAAGATGCATGGGATAACTTTGAGCATATGCTGATTTCCCAGCATGTTCAGGAGATTTTGACAGGTAGCACTTTAAACAGCCAAAAAGGATTTGGGGGAATTGTTTCTAAATGCATGGACCTGTTGAAACTGGCCCAGAGGACAGTCAAGAAAATGATCAGCGGGCTGGAGCATCTCTCCTAGATTATATCATCAGATATATCAGGCTCACTGTGCACTGCAGCTTCTCTTTCTCCTCAGCTTTTTCATGATTTTAGTTTCTGTTATTTAATCCCTACCTGCATATAAATCAAGTGTGTTGTAGGACAAACACGAAGACACATGTCCTGCCTTAGTGCACTCCTCAAATAATGACTCCAAAACCACCTCTGTTTTTTAATCTCCGGTATTGTTGGCACTGGAAATTGCCTGCTTGGCTGAGTTGCTCATGTAATTCCCTTTGCTCAAGCCTGGAATATCATTTCCAAGTTGTGCTTGCTCCAGGACCCACTTTCACTTGGAGCTTGTGGATTACTTTCCTGGAAATTTAACTAAATAGCTGATCTGTGGTATAAGTTGCAACACATAATTCCATACTTTCTCTGAGAAGTCTCTTCTGTGCATGGGTTGGAAAGATTACTTGAAGTAACACATTCTCTAATATATATTGTTTCAGTGTGTTTGAGATTTTCCAGTGTCTAAGACAGAATTCCTGTTTGAAATTCAAGTTCAAGCTAAACTGGAATTAAAAAAAAAAACCAAACCGGAAGGTGGCTTTGAGTTGTAGTGGAAAACAATAATTAGCTCTTCTGAGTATTTTCCTGAGAATGTTATTCTTATGTGCTTATTGTACACACACACACACACAAAGGTTACATTATTTGACGTGCCCTTTAGGAATTGACCTGGGCAGATTCAGCTCAAAGGATAATATTTTTATTTCAGACTAAAAATATTTTAGAGTGAAGAGAGGAACTAGCACTACTAGAATTACCTGTTTCAAGTATTAGATTGCATTAAATCTAATCCTCTAGCATTAAATTCTGTAGACAGAACCAGCTAATTTTGGTCAGTAAATATCATCCCTACTTTTAAGTTCTTGATAAAAGATCTTCAGAAAAGCCTGTGGTCAGTAGGCTTAGCTTTACTTTTGCTTTATTGTTCAGCTTGGCAAAATGATGGTAGTTATTTTTCCTCCTCTCTTTACAGGTATTTCATATTTTGAGGTTCAATAATACATTTAGAACAGATTAAAATCATGTTGAAGATGAAAAAAAATCAGCTTCAGAGCAGCAAAAGGAATTAGAATTTACAAATTGTAGTCATGCCATTTTGACCATCAGTAATTACACTATTTTTATGTTAATGTAGAAACCCCTTGAAAGAAGTATTTAAGCACTAATTATCTATTTACAAAAGAATGGCTTTGGAAATGCAGTGAAAAACATTGAGCTGTGTAGGGATTTAGAACAGATGTCATTTTTAAAAGACTGGGCATACTAAGAAAAAAAAAAGAAAAATTTGGTTTTTATTGGATTTCTTAAATGTAAGATGGCTTGGATCCATTTCTTAAATGTAAGATGGCTTGGATCCATTTCTTAAATGTAAGATGGCTTGTCCACCTAAGGCTCAGTACAGCGGGGCAGAGAAAAATGCTTTGCAACACACCTTTCCAGTATTTCTCCAGTTTTGGGGAGTTACTTTGTTCTGTAAACTTCAGAATATTAAATTGGCTGCTGTGAGTCTCAGGAATATTTGAGTTACATCCCTGTATCGGGAAGATGATCCAAACCAACTATTTTCCCCACATACTGCTGGTGAGAAGCTGTAGCAGTGGTGGGTGCTAAAGCTTTTGTCCTTCATTTCCTCCTTCCAAACACACTTATGCTTTTGGGGGATTTCTTGCCCTTTTTACCAACACTGAGGTGGCTTCTTTCCATGAATGGAGTGGAAAGTAGTCAAACTTTAGGGGTTTGAGTCTCTGGTTTCATAAACACTGAGCTCCCTGACCCCCCAAGTGAGTAGAACAGCCAGTCTCAGTCTGGACTAGCAGACAAGTGTAGCTTTTAGGGAGCCCAGGAGTGCAGACAACAGCCATGGAACTGAAAGGTCTGCAATGGGATTCTGTGAACTGCCACTGCCTCTGCCAGAGAGATTTGAAAGAGCCTGAGGAAGACAGGCAACCAAATTCTAGTTAGTCATCTTCAGGTTTGACAGCCTCTTTATTGTTCCCCCCCTTGTAAAATTGTGGAGATGATGCTTGATCCACCTACCACATGGATTTGTTGGAGGATTAATTATTCTCAGTGCAGCACTTTGAACACCTCTCGTGGAGCACTGTACACAAACATTAAACCTTGTTATTAGTGCTGTGACATGACACACAGCTCTTTGTAGTCTTCCCTTCCACAAGGTGACAACTGGGAGATGCTGAAAGCACCTTCGTGGGATCTGAAGATCTGCACAGGAATCTGTATTGGTGTGCACAAGGATCCATGTAGGAAGTGTAAAACATTTATTAATTGCTACTTTTTAGCTCAGTTCTCTGTCTCCTTTGCTTTCCTGGTCCCCAGATACATGTTGTAACCAGGACTAGAATATTTTATAGGCTGTGGTGGAAATTTATCTCCTCAGAAAAATATGTTATTTAAGACCGTACATATCCTAGAAAATAAAAATAATAAAACCCCCCCAGCTTATGGGAATGGACCCTGTCACTTGGTGGCTTTCAAGCCATCAAGTGCCATAACCTAAGGGGACGCAGCAAAGGAAGGTTCCGTTGCAGCTGTGCAGTTTTGGAGGTGTTTGTTACCGACCACTGTGGGACAGAAGGTACAGAGCTACACAACCTTTTGTCTTGACTCACTGCAACTCCCCCAGTGGCCTAATTTGCTGCTTGCCTTGGGTTGATTCTGCATAATTACAGGATAATTTAATAAACCAGGTTGAAAGGAAGCCCCTTTTCCTCTAGAAGTGATTGTGACCAATCAATCATTACACATGTGGGTGTGTATAAAACACAGTATATCAAGTGTGTGTATACTGTGTGTATCACAATATATCAAATATATCTAGGTAGGAGTATTATCAGGCATTTTTTAGTCTGATTTGCCTTTGTCTGTTTTAAGAAATCCTGTTTTCCAAATGAGAGCAGCACTGTATGTGTTTGCTGGTTTAGTGTTTGGTGTAATTACCGACTGTTTCAGTGCAAGAATGGCTGGAGGTAGCAGGTTACAGATGACTTGGGAGGGAGTGTTCATTTACAGTATTATTCCAGATTACACACCGTACAGAAAGTATGTTAATGTGAATTTCCCAGACATCAGCCCCAGTGTTTAAACACAGAACTGTCAAAAAGATGCTAAAAAGCAATCTGAGACAGTTAATGCAGTCTTTTCCACTATATCACTCACTGCTGTATTCTAAGAGGTTGGAACAAGAGGGAAGAAGCATTAAGTGGGCACTTACATGATTGTCACTGCTTTTAATGAATACTAAAAATTCTGCTCAGCACCAGGAGAGAAGCAGAGCACACCTGCCTGTACAAGTTTGCATTTATCTTGGCAGAGTTGGAAGCTGATAACAATTGCAAGAGGAGGTTGATGGTTGATAAAGGTGCTTAACCTCTGAGTACAAGAGGAGTGCAGACATCGTGAGTTCGCTCTTGAGTTATTTGCAGTGTTGATCTCGTTTACTTGGCTTGTTGATGGAGCAGGAGGAACCTTCAAGCACACAGAATTCTACTTTGAACAAACCCAGGTGCAGAGAAACAGCAAAGGTGTGTTGTTGAGCCCTCTGCGTTGTGCAGCTTGTAGATCAAGTGATGGTTCCCCAGCGCCTCAAGTTGCTTTGGAAAAAATTATGTTCGCCATAAAAAGGACCCACTGTAGTTTAGGAGTTAAAAATGGCTGCAATAATTTTGTAATTGGTGCATAAACATGCAAAAATTAGATGTTCAGTTGATTTTCTTAATTAGCAATCCACAGTAATGAAAGGAATAAACAAAGATGTTACTAGCTAAACAATATATATATATATATATCTTATACATGGTTTATTACCAGAACTATCAGATTCTTAGACTGAGCAAATGAAGGCTAAGAAACTTTCTGAGGAGGGCTTGCAGTTAAGCTTGTAAGATGATAATACCATCTGGCTACAAATAAGGTAATTGTGAGCTAAATGTGATATTCCAGGCTTTTTGATAGCAAAATAATGTCAAATTATAAGGAATTCTATTGATGTAGGAAATGTAGGGCAGAGTTTTTTGTGTGATGAATTGTCTTCTCAAGCATTGTACTTCTACAAGTTTGGTGGTTTTTTTCCATAAGAAAAAGATATCTTTTGCTAAAACTGCTAAATTAAGGGGAAGATGCATGTCCAGTGTTTTACTGCATGAAAAGGGAGATTGCAAAATGGGAAGGAGAGGGGAAAATGAGGCAGGAAAGATAAAGGATCATGTAGCAGAGAAGGAAAAGGATGGGGAAAATCCCTGATCCCATGTTAAGATAGAGGCTGAAAGAATGGGTGGTATTTTGGAGCCTCATCCCAAACTGGCAGAAGGCAAAAGTTGGATGTGGCCTGAAAAAGGAACCTCTGAAGTCCAGCACTGAATTTGAGCCAGTGTGTTCCTGACAGGATTTTAATTTATAAACAGTTCTTTTGATTCCAAATTCCAAATAGGATGAAGTGGTAGAGGTTGATTATGGAGGAAAATAATTTTAGTTTCTTGCATGTTAAACATTATGAGAGAAAAAACCAAACCCCTGAACCCTTACTCTAGAAAAAAAGAGAAATTTTGCTTAGCAATGAAATATTTATTCACCCAAATATATTTTAAACCGACATTTTGCTTCATTTTGTTTCCTTGGTAATGTCAGAATCACTGCACGAATTTCCAAATATATCCCATTTCATCCAAGTGGTATTTTAATAATTTTAATACAGACAAATGCATAGGTAAAACTTTGCCAACCAATTCTAGTTGTAGTTTGTGTGCAGACTGCAGGCATATTTTAGCAGAATCGTCTCAGGTGCCAAGAACAGGAGGATCCCTGGTCTTTGGGCAAAACCACTTGTCTTGTTTTGGCTGGTCAAAAGAAGAGATCAGGAAAAAAAATGTAACTTCCCCCCAAATTCGTAACTTTTCCTTTTTTTTTTTGTTTGTTTGAAATCACATCTTTGACTCCCGTAGCATATGTTCTTGCATGTGTTTCTTGGCACTCCTGAAGGGCAGATCTGTTCCTTACGAGCTCGCTGCCTTAATTTTTCTGGGGAATTAATTTTGTCCTGGGTATGTGTGCAGAATTCCTGTGACAGCCATAAATTTTCTTTAATATCATTGTCTACACAGACCTTCTGTATTAGCAAGTTTTGCTACCTGCCCACCAGCAAAGCCATATGCTGGCATCAAATGTTAATTGGCTATCAGTTGGGTATTTAGTCCTACTCATCTGCTAAATGAGTGTGAGGAACTTGCAACCAAACTTAATGGAATGTGCTCTCCAGTCCTGGGAAACTGCCATAGATTTGTTCCATTAGAAGTACAACACGAAATGAGCTTTTAATTTCTTTTACCACTGCAGGCTCTTTAAAATTCTTGTTTGTTTTCCAGTGTAGGTTAAAAATAATCCAGAACCAGTCAGGATGGAGGGGACCTCTGAAGGCAAATTGAGTCCAGCCTCCCCTTCAAAGCAGGGATTTTCAGTGTCTTCAAGGGTGGACACCTCCCAGCTGCTCTGGACACTTCTTCTCTTTCACCATCCTCACTCTTCCCTTGTACCGTGTTCCCACTTGTGTTTGTTGCCATTTTTGCACCTCTGAGAAGAGCTTGGCCCTCTCTTTCTCCTGCGCTCGGGCAGTTGCAGACAGAGTAGGGTGTGCCCTCCACCTTCCCTGGGCTGAGCAGACTCAGGTCTCAGTCTCTCCCTGTATTCCACAGCCATCCCACAGTTCTCTGCCGGACTTCCCTCAGTTTGCGGCAGTTTTCCTTTAACTGAAAGATCCCCACATTTCAGGGGGTTCTCACAAGTGCTTGATGGAGGAGAAAGATCACTCCCTTTGTCCACTTTGTGCGCTCTATTTCACTGTCAAGGCTACAAGTTGTGCAGTAGTCTGTGCCTAGGGACGCAAAAGTAGGGATTTGTGCTGGAAGGACATAATGGAATGCGAAAATACAGAAAAATTAATGATGTATGAAAAGGAAAAGTAAGAAGTTGCAGGTCAGAAGTAGGAAGGAGTTACTGCTTTGAGGCAGCTTTAAGGTAGATGTTGATCAGATAGGGCTGATGTTTGGTGGATCTTATTCCTGTAAAAGGCACTTGGAACATGCATTTCTCAGGACTGTGCTGACCCACCACGTTAGATTGTGGTGTTGGTCCCCCCGAGGGCTGTGCTTTACTGCAGAGAGATGTTCAGCAGTCTGGAGTGAACATTGGTGAGTGTGGATCACGCAGGAAGCAGGGAAGGTGGGAAATGTGATAGCTGAGGATCTTCACCTGCAGCTGCTTTTACACAGGAGACTTCATGACAGCAGTGCCCAGCCAAGAACAAGGTTTCAAAGATTTATACTGGGGCTGACTTTGTGCTTCAAGGGCACTTGGAGTAAAAAGCAAAGTGTGTTCTGAAGTCTTCTAAGGAAAAAGGTTTGAACAAAATATTGTTAAATTTATGAGCAAGCAGCAAAAAAACTACCCTGTTATTAAAAAAAAAAAAAAAGATTTAAAGGGTGAAGAGGAATAGTTGAGGAGACAAGAGAGGGAAATAGTTTTACCATGGCCTGGTGTGGAATAAAAGGAAAAAAACCCAGCTAACTGAGCTGCAAACTCATCAAAACCCACAGTTGTTAATTGAAAAGCTGACAGACCTGTAACTACAGCAGCACTTCTGGCCGCCACTATAATAAATGTAACTGTACATTTAGAGTAATTTGCTAATTTGCCTAAGTAACACCCACAGACAGCAACATGACATAAATACATTAGTGGAAGCAACAACTATAACCAGCTCATACAGGTTCTTGGCTGCTAGATGGATGGATCAGATGAGCTGGAAAAGATTCACGAAACAGAACAGAAATGGAATTGTTAGTAATGTTGTGGCATACAAGGTTTCTCTCTTCTCCTGTTTTCCAAGAGTTCTGTAATGCCTGTAGATGCCCATACATATGGCAGCATTTAAATAGCACTTTTAACTTGTGTGTGTATGTGTGCACACACTTGGAAAACTTGGGGGGGTGGAGAACACATCTGCAAAAGGCTGTTTCAGAAGCAAAAAGGAAAAGTCTTCCAGGTAAATGATTGAATCTGCAACATTTAAATAAATACAAGAAAAGAGTTTGTGTTAAATATCCTAAAGGTACATATGACTTGGGTCCATAGGAAAGAATGGAATCTGTACAATCAGTTTTCCCAATACAGGTGTTAAAACTGTCTGAAACTTGTACTTAAGAATTACCCACATCTTTTCATCTGGTGAAGTTCAGCACTGGGTCTTCTGTTTCCCTAACCCTGAATAACACTGTTGCATTTTATTCTGAAGTCCTATCATGCCAACTTTTGCCACTGCTAAAGATTTCTATGTTATTAACAAGACACTTCTAGAATTAAACACCCCCCACCCCCCCAAGATTGCTGCTGTGCAAGGTGGGTTTGATTTTCAATAAAACACTTCTTTTCTGGTCCCGGTCTCCTCTTCTGACTGTCATCAAATTAACAGTGCAGAAACAAAGCTAATGAATGCAGCTTTACACAGTTTCTGTCTTTGCTGCCTCTCAGATGTACTGAAAGGTTTCTGTTGAGCTTTTTGAGGCAGGTGATGTCGACTCCCAAGGGCGGAATCCAGTGAATAACCAAAGGCAGAGTCAGGTGGAAAGTTTCTGTCTCAGTGCCACTCTCAGGAAGAACCCACGTGTGTGGGCATATGAAACCCTGCCTTCATCAGGAGGTTGTGCTAAGGTTTTTCACTAAATACAGGTTGTAAAATATTCTTGAACATGAGTCACTTTAAATTATAGTCCATGGATCCGAGGAAGTCACTGAGAAAATGGAGCAGGGAAAAAACCATGGGATCGAGGCAAACTGCAAGATTTCTCTGTGGGATGTGGGTTTTTGACAGCTAAACCAAATCCCTGCCTTCCTTGAAGACTTGATGTTCATGTCAGGGCAGAGAGGGCAGCAGACCCCTCTGGCTGACCCGAGCTGAGAGGGTGTTAGAGCTGTTCAGTACAAGCTGACAAAGACCTGAGCTCTGGGGAGAAGGGAGCTGACATGATTTTCCGAAGCTGATCTTCTTTGAACCCTAATTTCTGTCAAAGAGTTATCATCACTGTCACAGTAAATGATACTTGCAGCACAAATGGCAATTAACTAGAAGTAAATAGTAGAGCAGAAGTCTGCAGACTGGTTTTTAAGGTTGATGAGTTGAAAGTAATTTCAACACATTAATGCTAAGCATGCTAAATCATAGTGTGCCATGGAAGAGGCAGTAATGTCATTTACCTGGAATCACCAGGAATTACAATAGCATGGAGGAGGGATGTGCTCTATCGTTTCAAGTAATGTGAGCATATTACAGGAATCAATAACAGTTTGTCTGTCTGTTTTCTTCCATCAGATCTTCCATAAAACAAGTAACTTGTTTGTTTTTCGCTGTTTTAGGTAGCCTGCCCTATGAATACAAGATTGTGATAGCAGGAAATCATGAGTTGACCTTTGACCAGGAATTCATGGCTGACTTAATCAAGCAGGACTTTTACTATTTCCCCTCTGTTTCTAAGCTGAAGCCAGAGAGCTATGAAAATGTACAGTCTCTTCTAACAAACTGCATCTATCTTCAAGACTCTGAAGTGACGGTGAGGGGATTCAGAATATATGGCTCCCCTTGGTAAGCAGGTTTTTAAGCCTACCTAAAAATGCTATTGTTGATTGCTGTCACATCAGGCATTTTGTATGCATCAGCTATATTTGGATTGCTGCGTTAGGAAGAAAAGTAACGCTCAGTTTGATAAAGTTTGTGTGTTTTCTCCTAATGAATCATTCCTGTGACAAAATAATGTGCTTTACTGTGGGTATTGTTAACCAAATAATGATGGGGGAAAGATAAGTGTGCTCTTCAAACTCTCAGCCGGGAGCACAGTCCATGTAGGGGGCTTTTGTGTCATAAAGCATGTTTTCTATCCTTGGTGAGTTTATCTAATTACAGGTTAATTTTTATTGCCAGGCAACATTCTCTTGGCAATTTCCACCCTACAGGTAATACTGAATAGATAATTTGCAGATCATAGATAATTTACAGGTAATATTTAAAGTTAATTTACAGTCAATATTTAAGGTTCGTTAGTGTATACAGTAGTCATTTAACTTATTTCAGCATTTGAGGTTTTTTTAAATATCCCTCAGAATCTTACTTTTGTTTATACAGTAACAGCTTTCCCCAAGGTATAGTTGAGTTTCTAAAGTCAAAAAATCAGTGTATTTCATGGGTTTTGCTCTACTGCACAGTGAACACTTAGAACTCCTTGGCAGCATCAGAGGCACATGGATTTTGTCTTCCTGACTTCCACCTTCGACCTTGTATGTGCTGCTTCTGTGTCTCTTCCTAATGAGACATTACTTTGTGTTATTTCTGCTAATGAGACTGTAAATTGGGTCTTTTTTGAGCATTTGGTATATGTTTAAAATAAGTCAAACTGCATTTTAAAAGGCAGGTTTTGAAGGGAATCTGTTGTTCTTCCTTTTAAAATCACATCAGGCTGAAATGTAGCAAACAAGTTGTCAAACCTGATGCATGTACCCCAATGTGAAGTTTCAGTGTGAATAAACTGTGAAATCTCTTGGATATATTTTTTTTTAATGAAAATTGGCGTTTTCCCATTTGGTTACTCGAGATGGGTGTTAATTTTCTCTGAGCTTATTATTCTACATGAAATAGTCTCCCTCTTAAGTGCACCCTTCTCTCTCTCCCTCTCAGTTCTCCAGATCTTTCTGGTTTTCCTTTTCAACCTCCCCACCTGCTGTGCTGTAGTTGATCTTCCTCTTATGTCTCCCGTGTATGCAGTCAATGTACAGTTTACTTCATTTTCCAAATTATTTGGGAAGATATTAGATGGTATCAGTCCCAATATTAACTTTTGAGAAATACCACTTGGCATCTCTTCCCACTTTGATGTTCAACTCTAAAGACTGTAATTATGCTCTGTTTACAATATGTCTGGCAACTTCATATCTTCACTGCAGTGTTCATAACCAAGGCACCATATTTCCAGTGTCAGGAATAATTTTCCAGGCACTAAAGTACCAAAAGTCTTATTAAAGTCTAGAGAAATTAAATTAAAGCAAAACACTATCTATAAAGTAGCACTAAGTAGAGGCTAAAGGGAGCCATTTGAACTTTCTGTGTATGATTAGATCTGCAAAAATCTGTTGAGAAAACTTTTGTCCACCCACTAACCCATAAATAATGTTTCTGCAAAATCAGATCTGCCACATTCCCTTTGTGCACAAATCCTGTCACGCTGCACAAGTTGTCTAAGCTATCTGGCATGACCTATTCTTCAAGGAAAAAAAAAAAAAAAAGATTGCTTTTCATCTTTTATGCAACTTCAGGTTATATCTAAACTTCCACACTACATGTTTCACAGCGTTGCTAACTCATCTCCCACCCCCTTATGGTCCTGGAAGATGAGTGTTGCAGGGTCTTTTGAAGAGATTTGCTTACTCCATATGGGAGAAAGTCTTGATGAAAGTCTTCCAGCCAAACTGGGAGATTTTTTTGCTTGCTGTAAGGCAAGACTGAATGAAGTTGCCAGCTGGTGACACGGCCAGTGGAAACATCAACACTGACAATAATAGCAGTAATAAGTGGCTCGTCATTAATCCATCAGAGCAGCAGATGCAGAGGTAACAAAGTCCCATCAGCCAACCCACCAGCCAGAAAACTTGGGAAGAGAAGCAGCTATTTTGTGTGGGTTAAACTAGCTGTCTGCTAGATTTCAGGCTGTAGTACACGTCTGTGCCTGCTGATCACTACTGTTCTTCAGCATCTCTTTCTGTCTCTGTGCTTCATTCACCCTAAAAAGAGAGCTTTGCCACAGCCTCTCTGGGAAATCGGTTTCTTTCTACGCCATAGTAATGTAAGCTCTAAAAAAATTACAGAAATTTGCTGAACTTTCCATGGTGATTCTTTTTTTTGCCCTTGCATTATGAAGCCAGTCCTTTAGAAAATGCTTATGGGTGTAGTGAAGACTTCAAAATGTAGACTTCTTTAAGATCTCAAACCTAAATTTCAAGCAGTTGCTTGTCTACTATCCCACAATAATTTTCTTTTCCTGCCTTTGAAAATACACATCTAGCTTTTTGAGTGTATTTGTTTAACTGAAGAACTCCAGAGCCTCCCTTTCCATTTCTGGTTACAGTGCTGACCTTCTGTATTACTTCATCCATTTTATAAATAATTAGAGGCTTGAGATTCATAAAACAGGTTAATCAATAGTTGCAAAGGACTTGGAGAACACTGGAGTAGGGTCTGAGTAAATGCCAACCAGCATTAACTTCCTGTCTTTTGCCTGTAGCCATCTGCATTTTTATATATAACCTATCACACAAACACACACACACACATATTTATAACCTACACACACATTAGATTGTACTAATGTATTAAAATGTTCATGTTTTAGTTGCAAATTAAACCACGAGAGCTCTCCTGGTTTGCATAACATGCCAGTCTCTAAGGTCTTTTAAATACGTACCATTTGTGTGTGGTTAAATATTTTTAATAGCACTTGGGTATTTTGTCCTCTGTTATTATCTAAAACTCAGTGGTTATTTTTAATTGCATAGAAGAAATGGGACACTGTTTTGTCTCAGAAACTGGTGCTCTGACCCTCCTGGGCTTCAAAGGCAAGGTTTCAAGGGCCAGATCGAGCCTCTACTCACTCACAAAGATTTAACAGTCTGCAGTGTTAATTCTGCAAGTCTCATCACTGAGCAGCCATTTTGAAATGCAAGTTTGCAGTGCACTAAAGCAGCTACTTAGGAATTAGTATTTGCTACACTGGTACCTTGGACCACAGATTATCAGTATAGATGATATGGAAAAGAAATACAATAACTGAGAAGGTTGGAAGGGACCACAGTGGGTCATCTGGTCCAACCTCCCTGCAGGATCCCCTGCCTGACCTGCTGGGAATGCTCTTCCTAATGCATTTCCTTCTAGTGTAGCCCTGTTGGGTCTTTTCCAATCACAACACCCTGATTTTTTTGTAACAGGAAGATGCATTCTGGTTTCATCCCAGCAAAACCCAGCCCATATTCACAGACCTAGAACAAATCTTCTGTAGAAATTAGCTGTACTTCCTGTGAACGTGGAACAGAAGACTTTAGTTCCTCAGGAGCTTTTAATTGTAAAATGGAAAAGCATCTGGCTGGGAAGTGCTTTTAAACACCCTTGTTTGTTCTGAACTGCTATGAGAAAAGTCAAACAGATAGAATAACCAAGATAATTATGTATAATAATTCAATATCATGTTATTTTGACTGCTCAGCCTTCCCAAAGATGAAGCCTTTTTCCAGAGGGGTTTAATTTACTTTTCAGTGACAGAAAAAATCGTAACCTTGAAGTACAAATAAAGCAAGCAGGAACACCAGAGAGGTGGCAGAGGATCCATCCTTTAGGTTTTTACAAGACTTGGCTGGACAGTCATGGCTCACCAGATCTAGTGGAGGTGAGTGGTAGGTTGGACTGAAGGTCTCCAAAAGTCCCTTTTCAATAATGTTTCTGTGATTCTGTCAGTCCCACTGTGGAGTAGAACAAGGTGTCAGGGTTGATGCCTGAAATGACAGGTCTCAACAAAGGCCTTACAATTTAGGGAGCTTTGCTGTTGATATCAAACTCACTACAAGCAGTAGATGGTCCTCACAGGTGGTTCAGAAGTCAGCAAGCTGAGTAATAGTGGAACTGTGAACTTGGATTTGAAGCAGAAGGTCATTTCTGCATC
This sequence comes from Pachyramphus minor, assembly GCA_013397135.1. Classification (NCBI taxonomy): domain Eukaryota; kingdom Metazoa; phylum Chordata; class Aves; order Passeriformes; family Tyrannidae; genus Pachyramphus; species Pachyramphus minor. The sequence goes on from VYXB01004713.1 coordinate 56,804, forward strand.
ATCAGACAGGTTTCTGTGTTATCTCTATGATGACATCATTCATGAAACCATATTAATCCATGATTAGTGAGTATTTCAGTTATAGAACGTGTTTTTATTTTGCAGGTAAGAATTTTAGTGTTAGCTGCAGCTGGATTGGAGGCAGACTATACCATCAACTTTTGTTTCTGCACTGCTAGAGATTTTAATTGCACAATTACACACTGTTTTTGCACAAAAAAAAACCCCAACCCTGATGCAATCAGTGCACAAGATCTGCTGTGCTTGCTGAATGAGTCAAGTGTACATTATTCCTTTTACAGCCAGTATTCAGAATTGCCATGTAAAAATAAATGCCTAGAAAGGTGCATGTGCATTTATGTGGCAACACGAGAACACTTCTCTGAGGTTCATACCTGGCTGTGGGATCCTGAGTGTTGCCACCTCTGCTGCACAAGGCTCCAGCAACTCACTCTGCCTTGCCATATGTTTTTGGTTTTTTTTGCCATTGAGTTTTTTACAACTCAGTGAGTAATTTGTCTCTCTGTTCACCTGTTTTCTGCAGTAAGACCCAAACACTAATGAACTGCCCCCGATCAATAATCAGAAGCTCTTTGTGTCTGGCAGAGCTTATAGTGGCTGTTCCTCCAACTTCTGATATTGCACCCCTGCCTCAGATTTATGGGGAAGATGTGCATCTGCTGTGTGTGTGTGCTCTGATCCTGTGAAAAATGGCAAGAATTCCAGGGGCATTTGCTATCAGGAGGTGGATTGTTGTACATTAGTGACAGGATAAGACGCATTTTACTTGATAGAGCAAGAGAAATGCAATTGGCAGTGGCCACTGAATTTCCACAGTCCTTCTAAGCAGCTGTACACAACTGCACGAGAAACTTTGGTCCTCCTCCTTCCAAACAGCCATACAAGGGGGCAGGAGAGCATTTCATCTTTTCCAGTGTTTCTTTCATTTTCCACTATGTGGGAAAGGAAGGGACAATCAAAGCCCTCTTGCAAACATGTGACAATTTCATTATTCTAAATGACATATTGGCCTGGCTAGCTTAAAGAAGCCTTTTAGGATGAGATTGCCTCCAGACTCATTATCCAGACTGGATTTTTACTTGGCTTTGATTATCTGGAGGGCTGTGAAACAGAACCTCATTTTTCTTTTCGCAGAATTAGAATTCTTTCTAGTGGCTATGTATTCTCATTTCCTCCTTCATTCTTTTGCTAAAGGTCTTCTGGAACTCCAGAAAGTTTCATTTCCCAGTCAGGGAAGATGGCAGAGCAAATAGTAATACCAGCCTGGAGAGGCATTTGTGGCTGTTTTCCCTGAAGTGATGGGTGCCTGGGCTGGACTCCGGGGTTTTTGTAGCTTCCCTCCTTATTTTTGTCCCACACAGACTCCAGGACACCCATTCCCAAGGTCTCCATTTCAGCCCCTTCCTCCTCCATCTTCTCAACAACAGCTGTAATGGTCTCTTCCATTCTTCACTGAACTCAGGTTCCATCAGTAAAACAATGATTTATAGATTCATTCCATGAGAGGGACACGCTTTGGTTCTGCCAGTGATGAATCACTTCATGTTTATTTTCCCAGACCTGGTAGAAATCTTTACAGTCATTGAGGTGAACATCAATTAAAATGAAATTGTATTTAAATAAAATATTGATTTAATTTAATGTAATATACCTCCCAAGTTGGGAGTAGCAGTGCAAGGTGCTACACTTGTTATACTCTGGGTTTCACTCCCTGTAAAATTCACGCAAAATAAGAACTTCTGCCTCAAAGTGACCGCTCTGATTCTTTTTCTTATGCTCCCTTTCAAATCTGCAAAAAAACACCTATTCAGTATTTTGCACATGACCAACATACACAGAGACTCAAAGTTTGTGTTGTTGGACAAAACCATAGCAGAAGTTTTTCTGAGTGAAATACCTGATCCTCTTTTCTTCTTTCTGCACCCTCAGTCAGAAGATAAAAACACAAATAACCAAAGTGCACATGCTTCTGTACAGTTTTCTGAGGCAGTTAAATACCCCTCTAAAATTCTTGCAAGCTTCAGATTAAGTAGATTTCAGAGCAGGTGACTTGTTTTGACATCTGGCTCTGTCTGTGCTACAGGTTTTTTTATGGATGTATGCAGAAATCCTGGATGTGGATGTATCGTAGAATGCTTGGGTTTGGATGCTCAGAAATATGTTTTAGAAATGGTGGGTGTTTCCTGATTGTTAAAGTTGAGAACTATTTGGAGCTTTTTTAATTAGTGGCTTTGAGGCAGACAATAGAAGTGAGTAAATTACTACCTAAATTAGGTAGACTGAGGTGTTCCTTGAAGGAAATGAAAGTCATGAGTTGGAATAACAGACTCCTCTCATTATTTAGAAGTGAGGCATCTCGAGTTTCAGACATTTTTGAGGGCCAGTTGGCATCTGAGCCTACCTGATGTGGCTGCACTGCCAGGGTTAGAGAGCTGAAGGTGTTTTATTTCAGGCATTCAGAGGTAGGTAAGATGTGGCAGATGTGTAAGAAATAGCAGCATGTTTAGAAGAGAGAAAGCAAAGTTCGTCCTCCAGTAAAAATATATTAATTATCAGTCTGAGGCACATAGATACAGGTTTAATTGCATTTCAACAGAGTGCTGGAGTGATATTTTTTTTTCCTCTTTCATACTTACAGGAAACCATTTTCCATTTTGGAAGTGCTGCTTCTAAAAACACTTAAAACCCACAATGCACTGTAGTTTAGTTTGCAGCATATGGAAGATCATAAGCACGGGTTTTCCTGCTAAATGATTTTGATCTATTAAGTTCAGCTGTTCAGGGAAGTGGTGGGGAGAGCTGAATGATGCTCAACTCCTGAACTGTAGCAAGTGAGATTTAAGAGTGCCTCATTCTGGCTCTTTTAAGATCAGGAACAGATCACTGGATCATTTTTCTCCTTTTTTTTTTTTTTTTTGCTAAAATTTGTGCATTGATGTTATAAATTTGTCTTGGAAAGTTGGAAAGGGTTTTTTTGCATGATTTGGGAATAAAGTGTGAATATCATTGAGCAGATATTGGGTATACAGGTGCTGTTGCTTTTGTGAGCAATCATACTGCATTCAGGAGAGGCCTCTTTAACGAATGTTTCCATACAAATTAAGTGGCTGCAATGAATTAGCAAGACTCGTTAACATTGCTTTAAAAAAGTGTATGGAACAAAATAAAAATATCTCAACTCCAGGTGAGTTTTCTGTACCATGCTGAAGGAATATAGTTGTTATTAACTAAGTAAACTCTACAATAGGTATGTGAATGGAAAATGTAGACTTAACTACACCTGTTGTAGTGCATAAATATCATCCCAGTCAAACCCAGTAAATCCTAGTTATTAGCCACTCCTGAAAAATTTGATTTTACCATTTCCCATGGGATTGTTTTAAAGTCACAGCAGTTTAGAATATCCTCTTTTTTCTTTTCCTGTTGATGAACATTCCAGAAAAATGTTATCTCTCAGATAAAATTTCCTCCCAACATTGCCTGGGGCTGAGGAGTCTGGAACAGCTCAATCCTAGAGGAGTCACAATAGAGGAAAGTCAGTAAATTAGACACCTCCTGGTTACTTTTGTGTGTGAGGGATCTGGATCAGTTCTCTAACACATTTCACAGTGACCTCTTGCAGGGGGAGCTGAAGCAGCAAACCAAAAGTGCTTTGCATCCACTTTGCAGTTGTGTTGCTCCACCATGTCCTACGAGTACCTCTGTGCTGAATATAGACCACAAATTATTTTGATTTCAATGCAGCATTTTTGGGCCACTCCAATATCTTGCAGCATTCTGTGGCTTTATATTTCTGAATCTGAGTGGGGATGTGCATTTATTTGCTTTGCAATGTTTCTCAATTTAGTTAAATTTGAGAGCGGTTGAAAAATGTATTGCTTTAGTTTAATTAGCTTGGTAGAAAAGAGCTCCTTTCCTGGGCAGTAATTATTAGTTGTATATTATTAAAAGGAAGTAGTTCCCATTCAGTTACTTAGCAGAAATAATTGAATCCTCTGATCCAGTAAACTAGCTCACTTTGGATTCAGCTGCTTTTTAATTTAAGACCTATAGAAGAGGAGACCTGTAATCTCACTACAGGGAATTGGCTTCACTTTCCTGCAGTTCATAAACCACAAGAGTGAAATTGCAATCCCCCACAGCAGTTTTATCTTTATTTTTCGCATTTGCTTGAAAGTTTAGTTTTATGAGACAGAGGTGATTTTAAAGTTTCAAGTGCTTTTTTTTGTTGTTACTGTTTTGGTGCTTCCACACCCCCCCCTCCCCTTTAATTTTTTTTCCCCTTGAACAAAAGGACTCCCAGCTCTATCTGTAGTCTGGTGTGTAGTCTCAGACAGCGGCAATTTCGGGATGTTTCAAAGATGTAAACACAGTTGGGTACTTCCATGAGCCCTTTGGCAACATTCCAAGAGAAACACAAATAGCTGACTAGTTTGGAGCGGATCTACACGGAGCTGATTCTCAGCTGGAGTAACTTGGCAGGGCTCCACCAGCTTTTGAGCAGTTTACACCTGGTGAGAATCAGCCTCTCTACTTCACAGCAGCTTGAATATCTGCATTTTACCCTGGGCTTTTACACGGTTACCACATCAGCAAGGGGATGGTGACTTTACATTGTGCTGCACTTGAAGAACTGTAAATAGAACCACCATCACAGGCACTCATTGTAGCACAGCTGCCTGAGCTCTTTCTCTTTTCCCTGACCAGATCTTAAGGGGGAAAAGTAATTTACCACTTGTTGGGAAACTGTTTAACATCAGAACACTTCCTTTGGAACTGCTGTTCATAAATTATTTGATTCAATAAATCAGCATTGTTTAAAAGGAATTAAAGTGAGGATTTTCTTCGCTGTTAAGAAAGTAAATTGGAGCCAATCACTGAGTTTTTTAGGTTGGAAAAGACCTCTGAGATCCCTGTGCTTGTCTTACAGCTCAGGGGGCTGAGGACAACTGGACCGACTGTTTAACACTGGGGCAAAGAAGTAATTGAGTACCTTGGCCTTTTCCCCATTCCTTGTCCTCATCCAATAAAGGATGGAGATCCTCTTTGGCCATCCTTCTGTTGCTGATGCATTTATAGAAACATTTTTTATTGTCTTTTACAGCAGAAGTTGAAGTTCTATCTGGGCTTTTTTGGTCCTTTTTTCCCTGCACAACCTCTCAACATCCTCTTAGTCCTGAGTGGCTCCTTCCAAAGGCTGTGAACTCCCCTTTTTTTCCTGAGTCCAGACAAAGCTCTCCCAATATTACAACACAGGGATGCACCTCTGTGTGTCAAATATTTCTAATTTACATCAAATTATTTCTCATTTACGTCAAAGAAGTAGATTTTTTTTTTTGAGGTGTCTCAGATTCCTGGCTAGCTGAGGGAGCATCCAGGTGTTAAACGTGTACCTTTCTGATGTAGAAAGCTATATGGAAAAAGTTGGTTTCCACCACTGTGGAGTGAACTTAGGACTGCAGGAAAGCATGAATTCAGAACTTTGCTTGGATTTTGTTCACTTCAGGTAGACACATGGCATATGAAGTGTCGGTGTGTGCTTTTTCAAACAATAACTTCATCTGTTGCCAAATTGAAAACATTAAAACTAATACACTTCATGCATATATGCACACATGTTGTATTAATTTATTACTCTTGGAAGCATTTTCATGCTTGTTTGACTGAAAGTGGCTAGGAGTTTTCTAAGTAACAAAAAAGGTAAAAAAAAAAAACCAAAAAAAAAGGAAAATCGGAAAAGAACCGGCAGCCGGTGAGTCCATATGGTCTAATTACTCCTGGTATTTGGAGAAAAGAATGCAAACCTGGTAAGTTCCTAAACTGAGAAGTGGCTACTGTGAGGGCCTTTTTTTATTGATCCTCAGTGCACCTATTACATATCCTACATATTTTAGTCATGTTCCATCTAGGAGAGTCCCTCCTTGTAAAATAAAAAAAGACCCCACAAGTGTAGCATCTCCATTTGAAGGGTTATTCCATCTCCTCAGGAAGCAAACTTCTTGTTCTTAGAGGACCCCAGGAAACACTGGAGTGGGAAGTGTGGGAGAACATTCTTTTTTCTTTAGCTGCCTGGTCATCTGACAGTGAATAACCATAAAGAAGTCCTGCATAGGTGGGCCTCAGATTATTTTTCCTTGCAGGTTGGCCCATTCATGGCAAGTTTTACTTTCTTTAAAATGAGACTGAAAGTCTGTACAGTTCTACATGCTGTACCCTCAGCACTGAATCTTTTGACTAATTATTCCAAATTAGCTTTTACCTTTCTTTGTTTTGGTTATTTTATTATTTTTAAACAAATATCAGATGGGATATTATGATTTGCCTTCCAGCAGAATGAGATAAACTATTTACATTTGGTGTTGGTGTGTTTTAAATTCAGTCTTTCATTAAATTTTCTCCTTACCTGGTACCTTCTTGTTTTCTTGTTATGAAGATAAAGGAGATTTCATTTCATTTTTCATTGTTTTATAACAGATTAATGTTTAGAAATATCAGTTCCTATTAGTCACAGCTCATTCTTTCTTCTTTCCAGTCAGAGATGTATGAAATCCTTTCCTAAACAAAAGAGGAATGATTTCATCAACTCAAATTGCAAAAGAAATAATTAATGACAAAAGGACCACACTCTTGATTTTTATCCTCCTCTCTTTTTGTGAAAACAATAATTTAATTTGATTCAGAGTTTCAAGAGTGACAACCTTGGATGCAAAGCAAGTAAGGCACAAGCTCAGCAGACTTCCCTCCCCATGGAAGGAATGTTGTCTGTGATGGCCAGGAGGATTTGAGCTGAATGGAATGAAATGAGATTAGTTATAAGGCCTTAAACTTAATTTAAAAAGACCTAGTTCCAACATTATGAATGAGTGAATTTAAGTTTCTTTGCATAGTTTAATTCTTTTTGCACACTGCTTTCGTACTTGGTCTCTAAAATCATACCACCCTTGTCTCTCTCACATGGAAGTTAATCATAATATAAATCTCCTCATGCTCCTCAAAACCTCTGAAACCTGTTTTCCCTGAGATCTCAGTTGTGCTGTTGGCTCAGATGCCAAGATGTTGAATAATATTTCAAGGTCCATAAGCAAACACTGCCCTCCTAATCATTCTTAGCACCAGTGACATGAGAGCTGCTTTTGTCTCTGCCTGCTTTGGATGGTCCTCCTGTGTGAGGAAAAAAAACCCAGAAAGATGAGTGTTATTTCACAACTATTTTAGATGTTGAAATGGCCAATAACCCACCAAAAAAAGGGGTGAAAAAACCATTTTGTGAATCTTTGCTTGGAGAGAAAGTAGAGTAAATGGCAGTTCAGTAAACTAGTTGGTTACTTACTGAGGAAAGGCTAAAAAGGCAAAATTGAGTAAATTCAGCTAAATGCAGGTGACAGGGAATGTAAAATATGAACACCTGAAGAATGTGAACAGCAGGCAGATAAGGAAGGTATATATTGTATATAGTGCTGTATACCCAGGTTCACAGGAGTGTAGCTAGTTAAAATAGTAGGATTATAACAAGGAAAAATTAGATTTAAATGTCCAACACTGACTTTTCTTGGACCGGGAATCAGGGTGACTTTTGCCTGGGATTACGCTGCTGAATCTTAACTGCTTTTTGTGCTCCATGGCCCTTGACCAGTCACTCCTACCAGTATGGCTTTCAACATGCATAGTCCAGCCTTCTAAATACCAAATTTGTGCAGCTCTGCTGTTATCAGGAAGGGCAGCGAGGCTGGGGAAGGTGATTTGGTCAGTTCTTTTCCCACAGAGCTCTTCAGAGTCATCGACCAATACCTGTGTTATTTTCTGAAAGGAGAAAAACATCAACTGTTGTGGAGGAAAGACTGGAGCAAGTTACACGTGTTTGGGAGCCTTTGAGGTTTATTTGGTAAGCAAAGGAATTCTAGTGAGACAACTTGCCTCTCAGCTGCAAAAAAAGAAAAAAAAAGTAGGAGACTGTAGAAATTGGGATGTACAATGATCTGCACATTGCAGTTTAGTCCTGCACTTTTTGCTACTAATCAAGGTAATGGAGAATCAAATTTCAGTCTCTCATTGCTTGTAATAGAAAAATCCATGTACATTGATAGTTCTCCCCAGCAAGTATCCTTTTTTTTTTTTTTTTTGTGTCTGCTGAGCAGACTGAGGTGGTTTGAAAATGGAAAACCTTCAGTTTTCAGGTAAATGACAAGTGAAATCTGTGTAGTGCAGCACCCTTTACAGTAGATCACATGTAAAACCAAGTTATGCCCCATTTAAATGACAAAAGAGTTCTTGGACTACATGTTGGGTTTTTCCAGTAGTAGCTGAATAAAAGAAAAAAAAGAACCTAATAAGTAATTAAAGTGGTAATATGTTTGACCATTATTTTTTTAGTGTGACTTTTTTCTGTTACTATTGTAACAGAAATGATCCTTTCAAAGACAACTAAAGTGCTAATGATAGCTAAGAAGGTCATTTCTAGGAGGTTAAACTGGTTTAATTAGAATTTATGAGAAGGTTACTAGAAGAGTGCAGAGAGATGTTAAGGGGTTAACCTATAAGAGATTACATTGTAGTCAGTGTTCTGTTAAAGTTTGAATTAATTTTTCCCATGGGTTTTTCACATTCTAATTTTCAACTAAATGAGACATCTGTTTCAGAAAAGGAAAATTTGCTATGGTTGTCATAGCAACTATCATTCTGTAAGAAAATTATTCCAATGGTTACTTTAGAACAGAAAGATAGAAATTCAGTACATAAAGCAACATCCGATTGCTCCCACAAACTCGGTTAATTCAGCCCTTTTTGTGTGGTAGATTATTTGACCTGCAGAACTTGTTCATATGTTTTTAACATAAGGTTAATTGTGCTGTAAACAAATTCACATCTGATGTATTTCCCCCTAGAGTCTTATATGTAGATAAGCATTATTCTTATAAAAATAATAATACAGTTGAATTTCTGCAGTGTGTGGAGACACTCAAACTGTTTGCTTTAAGAAGGTAAGACCTAAAGCAAAGTACATTTCTACAGGAGTGCTTCACTTCAGAGGTGAGAGACATTAAAGATGTATGTCTTAAATTGCCAAATAAATTTTTCTTGGTGGTTTGGCTTTTTTTTTGAGAATAGTGGATCTTTCTCTTATAGAACATACACAACAATATTTTCTTTGTTAAATGTAAAATACTATTATTGAAAAATAAATTATGAAAATATTTTACTTTTCCTGAGTAAGCACTAAGCGGGAATACAGAAATTCAGTGCTTAACATGCAGAATTTAACTTTGCTTTCAGGTTCCATGAGAAATGGAAATTCTAGACCAAGTTGTCTTTGCATGATATCCAGGTCACAGACTTGTTAGTGGGTATTAGAGAAGATTGAGGGGTTTTTTTTCCCTACTCAGAAACTTTGATGGCTGTTTTGCAATAAATTTTCAGAAGAAGGGACCTGGGGATTTATAAAATCCCGGCATGCTTATAAAGATGGTTTTGCTTTGGGGGCACTGAAGTGTGTGATTTGTCTTTCTTCCCTCAGCTGTGAAGCATGCCAGCATCCTCCGCTGAATCCTTTCTTGGACTTTGGGTGTATTTTTTTGCCAGAAATATTCCAGACATTTCTTTCCATCTCGTGATTGTCACAAAAGACAGCATAATGGCAAATCACACAAGTTGTAACATCTCCCCCTCACAAAAGAACAGCTCCAGCATGAATAACTTACCAGCCCCGCGCTCGGCTGCAGGCACCACAAAGGGAGCGAGGGAGGGAGGCACGGGGGAAAGTGCTGCTTGTCTTAATAAGCAGATCATGCCTATTCATAAGGGAAATGGGCTTTTCACAGAGTGGCCCTGTAGTGTGGCCCTGGTAGAGGAAGCAGAGCCTCCCACAGCTGCGGCTGCCATTCGTGGTCATTCGGATTTCAGCGGGGTTGAGCTGACTGGTGGTGAGACCTGTGTGACAATCGTGGTTATTTTTCTTTATAAGCGCTTTGTTGTGTTCATAAAGTAATTATTCTGTGGGGGTTTGACCTTTTCTTCTTGGGAAAAGTCGATCTTTCCCCTTGATTTGTTTCTCAGGGCTGGTTCTGCTGGGGGATGATCCTATCACAGAATATTCTGAGTTGGAAGGGTCAGCAAGTCCAACTCTGAAGTGACTGGCCCACACAGGGTCTGAACCCACACCCTTGGCATTATTAGCACCCTTCTCTAATGTACCTAACCTATCTACTCTCTCCCAATCTAATGAATCAACACATGCCCAGCAGCACCAGGGCGAGCAATGGGTGGGAGCAGGGATGTATATCTGTTGTCAGTGGCTTTAAAAACATGATTTACTGTGCTGACACTCCTTTTGCCTCCTGTTTGCCCTTGCAAATGTTTTCTGTCAGTGAGATTTTGCTCCTGGAAAATGTGCTCTGGGCCTACAGACGATTTGCCAAACAGTTGAGTATTTTCATCTGGGTGAAGAAAGATATTTGGCGTGGAAGGTGTGGAATGCAATCCCAAGGCAGGAAAGGACGGAGAGTTTGAAAGAAGCCTCACTACTGTGTATTTTTATAAAGCCTCCCACTTCTGTAATACCCAAGCACCCCACAAACTTCAGTTTATTTATTCTCAGGGCATTCCTGTGTGATAAAAATAATCCCATTCTGTCAGCGGTGAGCTGAATATAAAGAGGGGCTGATGAAGCTCCACCGGCTGGGGTTTGGCTCTGTGTGACAGTGTCACTGCAGGGTGAGCCAGGTACTAGAATCCCAGGATTGTTTAGGTTGGAAAAGACCTTTAAGAGCACTGAGCCATAAACCTAACACTGCTAAACCATGTCCCCCAGTGCCACATCTACACAGCTTTTAAGTAACTCCAGGGATGGTGCCTCAGTTCCAGGGCTTGACCTATCAGCGAAGAATTTTCCCCTAATATCCAATCTAAACCTCCCCTGGCACAACTTGAGGCTATTTGCTCTTGTCTTATTGATTGTTACCTGGGAGAAGAGACTGATATCCCCCTGGCTACAACCTCTCAGGGAATTTTAGAGTCTCCCCTGAGCCTCCTGTCCAGACCATGAGTTACCACCCAGCAGCAGGAAGGTGAGAAGCCACGTGCCTGTGAGCCAGGTGCTGTTCCTCCTCTAAGGAAAGGCTGCCAGGAGTCAAACAGGTAACCAGAAAAGTGGGATTTTGTAACCCTTATATGTCTTTTTCTTAGCCAGATGCCTTGGTCTGAGCAACATGACTCAGAACAAGATTTCTGCTTCATTGCTAGTGCTGTTAACATCTCTTCTTCACACACCTTCTTCACCTCCCTCCTCACAGCTTCTGGAGGCTGGCATGTATTTTTGGTCCCAATGGCAGATGTACAAGGTTTCACTTTTTTGAGGTTTTTTTGACACCTGTTTCTCCAGCCCCTGGTTATGCAGGGCATGTGATGAGCTGTGGACATAGAAAGCCTTGCAGTCATCAGTAGTTGAGGCCTTTTTTGTCTGTGGAAGAAAAGCAGCCTATTCATTGTTCTTCAAATATTGGCATGGCCAGAATATGTCTGTCAAAAGATTATAAAAACTCCAACCTAAAACTAACCCCTCAGTTTTATGACCTAGAATTGGAGCCTAGTCAGCAAGACATAATTTAACATTGTGATATAATTGCTGTGAAATACAGGTTTTTTAATCAATGGGATAGCAAGATGTGGATAAATTGTGTTCTGACTGGCAGTGTTACAGTCCTGCTGCTCAACGATCAGCTGCTCCATAAATATGGTTTAAAAAATGTAAATGTCTGATAAGAAATCCTGAATATGGAAAGTCTTACTTAAAAGCAAGTCAACACACCAGAGGACAGAAGAAATTTATGTGTGAGAGAAGCAGCAGCATTCTTGTTCTGATGGGATGCATCCAATTAGGGAAACAAAGCAGCAGAGAGGATGTCTCTGACTTTGGAGCGGGATCTGTCACTGTGCCAGGGGCTGTCCTTGCCCAGCTGGTCATAGGATAAGGGCCAAATGCTTTGGGAGCCAATGTGAGACATATTCACTTGTAGGTGTCTTGAGACAGGTGTTCTAAATGTTGTGGGAGATGGCAGGATGATCCACACAGGGAGATCTTGGTATCCAGGTCTTGTAAGTAATCAGAGGAATACTGTGAATATTTTACCGTCTGCTGAAAGTGGTAAGAACTGCACTGATTTGCCATCCAAGTTAAATAATGCTGGTTGTATGGAAAGAGGGGTTTACTGTGCACACAAAGAAGAAAATGAATGCTGTTTGTGTCTTCAAATTCCATGCTAGTGGAGAGTCAATCTCAGTGTTTTGATTAGATAACCAGTCCATGGAAGTAGCACTGAAGACGTTCTCCTCCTCTCTTGGCAGGCAACCTTGGTTTTATGGCTGGGGCTTTAATCTTCCACGAGGCCAAGCACTATTAGAGAAATGGAACCTTATTCCAGATGGAATAGATATTCTTATAACACATGGACCACCTCTCGGTAAGAAAATAAAGTGCTCTTAGCTGTGTGTTTCAGATGATTGTGCAGTAACTGTTGGCTCTCCTCAGAAACAATCCTGTCAGTGCAGTCCTGACTGGAAAAAGTCAAAAGTAACATGCATAGTGATTTCAGCAGCACCAGGGCTGGTGGTGAAATTGCTAGATTGAAAGCATGGAGCCTGCTTGAAGAGAAATGCAGGATTAGGATCTTATTTTTTATCATTTTAATAAGTACCTAGAATCTCTGGTTTTCCTCCCCGTGCTGACTTGGTGCACCTTCTGCCTCACAAACCCAAATGCTGCCATAGTTTGCCTGTTCTTTGGACAGCAGGGGTGAGTTGCTTATCTGTAATACAATCTGGCAACATGAGCAGATAAAAAAAAATAGTTTTGCCTGTGTGTTTTCCAACTATCAATAGAGGTGATATAAAAACCACGAGAGATTTCTTGCATTCCTAGAAAATTGTGAAATTACCTTTGTTACAGAGATAATGTAATCACATGAACTTGTCCAGTAAAGGCTTAAGGCTGTTTTGTGATGAATTTAACATACAGGAATCTATATTTAATGTGACTGTGTGTTTAACTCTCACTAATTTAATAAATGGACACGAACATGGAGCACGTACTCAAGTGTTCTGCTGAGTGCTTTGTGTGAAATGAAGGCAGCTCCTTTCTTTAAACCTTTAGTCTCCCCAATTTCCTGACCCTAAAACCCTCTTGTCTTCTACCCTTTCTCCCCTTTCAGAGCTTGGAGGAGAAAGTATCTTAAGGGTTTGTGTTTTGTTTTCTTTAGAAAGACATGTTTGCATTCCCTTGCTCACTAATCCCCGGGGAAAGCACCTCTTTGTGAGTGTAGTTTCTCACAGTAGGGGTTGTGTTTTGATACTTCACCTAAGTGGAGTCTCATGCCATGGACTGATTTTAATCCGAACTCGTATCATGGATGTCAGAAATTAACTGTTTAGACCCTGAGCTATCAGCTCCCAAAGTTTGTCAGAAGCTTCTTCACCACTTACAAAATTGTTTTTAAAACCAGCTGTGAAAAAATACCCAGCCTTCAGCTGACCCAAAGATTCACTTGGAATCCTGGAAAGTGGAGAGAGGTGTTCACACCACCCAGCTTCAGCCACCGTGATAATGTAGCCACCAGGCCTCTCCAGTAGCCTCTGGGATCAGCAGAGGGAGGAGAACCTCTACAGAGATTCTCTTCCTTCCCTCAACAGACATACTTTAATAATACATTTAATAATTGAAAAGTAATTTAGTAATTATAGTAATTCTGAGGAAGAGCCGCCCATCTCCACTGATTGCAATGGAATAGTGTGAATTTCCCCCCATCTCCCTGTCTCAGTATTTGTCCTTATTTTTTTTTCTTTTGAATTTTTAATCTTTTACCATCCTCCAAGAATTTTTTTTCCCCTGTTCCTGTTTCTTTGTCTCTCTCTTACTGATGCATTAATGGAAGGCTCACACACAGAACCCATCAGCTGTTGCTCTCCCTGGCACCCAGGGCAACAAATACATGACACTTAAAAGAAATTAGAACTCTACCTAACGCAGGGAACCTCCTCATTGTGCAGCTCTGTCCATAGACATTTTGGGAGACAGGATCCTCCCTGACCCTCCAACCAATTATTTTAACCAGAAGGCTGATTATTGTTGTTCTGATCTTGGGCAGCATCACTGGCGCTGTTCCTAATAATCATAAATAGCAATCAGTCCTCTAGCAAATTCTAGGGGTTTTTCTCCAGCAGGACTGGCTAAATTCTGTCCATCATCCATTTTCTGTGCTGCTTTCTCATTCCCTCACTTCAAGAGTGTGCATCCTCCTAAACTAATTAATACATTATTCCATAGATTTGAAATTGTGTGATTTAGATGCAGAAGCACCAGTAAGAGTTAATGGACTTTGCTTCTCAGTTAGTAACAAAAACCTGAGTAGTTTTTTTCTTCTGTTTTAGACCAGTGCTTTGGGACGAAACCCACAGGATAGGATTAAAACAGCTATTATTGACCATTTCATTAGTAACCTGTTAATTATTAATAAAGAGATGCCATATATTTCACAGCTTATGAAATACAGTGTTTATGATTATGGGATCAGTGCTAATGCTCATTTCCATATCAGCATATTTTTGTCACTTTTATGCATAGTATAACTTTGAAAGTATTTTCCCTGATTCCTAAAGATCTGCATTTGTGATTCTTTTATTTCCCTTCCAAAAGTTCCTTCTTCTTTTCTTTGTTTTTAATTTAATTTCACCTTTAAGTCTTCATTTGCAGCTGTCTGCTTGATTGTCTGTGACAAAGATTTATACTTTCCTGACAGCTGCAGAAACCTGTTTCAAGTAACCAAACATTAAAAAAACCCTAAGATGAACTCTAATTGTTAGCTAGGTGTAATCAATTATTCTTAGTTTGTGTAGTCAGGTGTACATAATAAGCTGCAAACATATGGGAAGGCTTCAGAAGGGTGATAATGCATGTAAACAAAAACATGTTCAACATAAATAATGCTTAATTTAATGGAGAAGTTAATTTTATGGATTTTTGTTTGTGAAGTTTTTGAAGTGGAAACACTTTTGGCTTTATGTTCTCCACAGACATTTTGACAATTAACTGTTTCAAATCAGTGAAGTAACAAAACTTATGTTTATTCTGGATTCCAGAGGAGCTGCTGGCTGCACTTTAACATCTTAAATAGTTCTTGTTTCCTGCAGTGAATTTTGACCTGCTGTGAGTGCCTGGTGAGCTCAGCAGAACATTGCTCTGCTCTGCCTGTTATTCAGAGGGGCTTTCTCTTTGTCCACCCCCCTCACAGGTGCCAAACAGGGGAAGGTACAAATCTGAAGGAATTAAAGAGTCTTTGGTCATAATCAGAACTTCCTCTTTTTGGCACTCAGGACTGTGCATTCCCAACTTCTTTCTGAAAACTGGACTTAGCTCTCTGCTTATGACACAAGGGCAAACTCTGGCCATTTTCATAAAACCCCACAGTGCACTTTGAGCCCAGTTTTCAAGCACTGGCAGCTAAAGAGACATTTCTCAATGTGTGAACCTACCCTAAAGCTCTAGCAAATCTGAGAGCTTTTCCAGGAGCTTGAATACCACAGTTCTGGGCTTTTAAGCCGGTTGGTTGCTGCTTAGCCATGCTTGAGTGGACATCAAAAGGAAACCTATGAAAACCAGGTCCAGGCTCTGTAACTCCGTCCTGAAGGCACAATCTATTCACAGGACTGCAGCAATCCAGGAGACACAAAGCTATGACAGGCACACAGGGAAAATGCCAGAACAGCAGAACAAAACCAGGAAGATTTTATCGTTTTAGGTTTCCACATTTTAGCCCGGTGACAGTGGCAGAACAACAGAAAGAAATCAGATTGGTTATTGCAAACCCTCTAATACACCAACATCCTTCTTATAGTGCCACTTTGAAGGAAAACATGAGACTTCAGCTGGCAGTAAACATCCCCCTGCAGTATTTTTAGACAAAGAGGCAAGTTGGTGTAATATTTCTGTCTGTATTCATACGAAATACACATTTTCACACAATCTTTGTGCAAGTAAATATAGGGCTTAAATACATCTACTGCAAAAGGCTTGAGTTTCTCTTCCTGTCCATAAGTTTAAGTGAGTGGGGCTTGCTGTGCCATGAATTGGTTAAACCACTTTTGCCTGAGGATGTGATTTTTTGGGCACTCAGAAGGTTCCTCACCTGAGTTCCACTACTCTATGATTCAATGTGATCTGGCTTTATTAACACAGATTCCATTTTTAATTAACACAGATTCCACTACATCAGTTAACGTGTTCCATTTAAAAAGTGGATCCCAGGACTAGATTTAAACAGCTAAATGCTCATTTAGGTTGCCTGGAGAGTCACTTTGGACTCACTGCTCTTTACACCTCACCCTCTTCAAGGAAGAAAAATGGGTTTTCCCATTTGCAGCAGTGCAAAAAGTACTTGAATTGCAGCAATTTTTTTTTTTTAATTCCTTGAAAAGCCACTGGTAAGGATTATCATAGTTCATTTTATCCAGATGAGCTTTTATGGTTTTCCTTGAGTATTTTACCTTCTTTCCTCTTCTATTTACCATCACAGTGTTTTCCATGCCAATTCTTCTGTGGCTGCTTGTGAAAAGCCGTGAAATCTCAGAAATGCTGTGGAAGAGCACAACTGCAGATTGCCTGTCTTCTTTTAAAGCTTTCCTTTCTTTTCCAAAGGTTTTCTAGACTGGGTTCCTAAGAAAATGCAACGGGTAGGATGCGTCGAGCTGCTGAACACAGTCCAGAGACGAATACAGCCAAGGCTTCATGTTTTTGGACATATCCATGAAGGTCAGAACACATTTCTTTCTATATATATGTTTAGAAACCACCAACACAGAAGGTTTAATTAACATTTTCAACCTCGAATGTCTGAACGTCTAGAATTCAGAAACATATTTAGCTGCATATATAGAGATGAAATTGGCTGATACCCACATTTCAATATTTGTACTTCAGCTTCTCTTTCAGTTTCTACATCTAGGAAACAGGGAGGATTGCTGTGAATTTTAAACTAAGAACACAAGCCCAGCAGTTACCAAATATTAGGACTGATGGATTGTATTTTCCTCAGCTGAATCTGTGACTTAAGATAATTCGTGCAAGCTCTCTGTGTTTCAGTTGCTGTGTTTTAAAACGGGTAGGAATGCTTTGAGTGGTGCTTCTAAAGCTTAAGCCTCAAGACTATACAATAAAGCACATATATGAAGTTGGAATCAAGAGGGATGTCACCACTGCCTTGTGTAGAAGTTCCAAGATATTTATTGATGCATTTAGCTGCTTGGGCAGGGGAAGCATTTTGTGCTCAGACGAAACAAAGCAGTTCTCTCGACTGTTTGATATTTAGCTGGGGAAAAAATAAGTTCCCTCCAGTAAATGGTCAAAAACACCCTGCTGAAGTTGGTGACAGCAGGAGTGCACCTCCAGGCAAAGGCAGAGGTAGATGCTGTCTGCCCTGTCCACATATCAAGGATTTCAAGCAGTGCCTCCAGAAGAAATCACTGGGCTGTGCAAAAGGTAACCCATTGGCATGTGAGGGTTTATTATCAGCTGCTTAGTCCTTGGCAACATTAACTTACTGGCAGGAAAAGGTACTCCACTACTGCCAGATCTCTGTTCCAGCCTTGGATGTAGGATCTCTGTAGGTCTCACCAGGGCAGAAATGGAAAAACTGGAGTAGCTGGCATCCTGGTTTTGAGAAGAAATCTTACTCTTCCCAAAAAATCCCACCCTGGCTTGCTGCTGGGGGCTTTCACCCCACATGAAAAGGGACATTGCTGAGAGGTGTGCTGGTGTAAAACTGATGGAGATGTTCAGATCATTGTTTTACAGCTCAGAGATTAGGTCCATTCTCCTCATGTGCCTCCTCTGTGGTGACCTGTTAATATCCTAAGTGCTGCTAAATCACAGAGTAAACAAATAATGCTGTTAGAGCATCTTTGATGTTCCAACCAAAAGAATACATCACCATTTCAGAAATTGTAAGCCAAGTGGGTTGCAGGGGATCCAAGCAACCAGCAAGCCATGAAGCTTCAGGCAGGTAAACAAAATCACATCTGCTAAAACCAAGCCCAACTTTGGCTCTCAAGGGAAGGGAATGGCACCTCCCTAGAATGGTAAAACTCGTGAATTAATGCAGTTGGCACCATAGGCATCGAAGCACAGAAACAAGATACTCTTCTTGTTAACTGTCCTAATTTAGAGAAAACAAGTGGGGAACTGCATAGCCTGTTTTGCAGTGGGATGCTGAATCTCTGCAGAGGAGAATTCCCTTTGCAGGCAGCCTGTGCAAACGAAGCTGCACTTTGTAGAGAGAATATATGATTTGAACAGATGAGTTCTTCCTCTGAGTGAGCAAAGCTACATCTGCAGCAGTCATTTACTGAACATCTGGGGGGAAGGGATGCTTAGAAGGGATGTTTCTTCCCTATTCCCCCCTCTGCACTGCTGTGTCTGCCAAAAAATACCTCTGCACATGGGTTTCCTGCTGATGGACCCATGGAAGTGACAAGTAGCTTGGCAGGGACTAAAATCTTGGTTTTCCCATCACAGCGAATCCTTGGCTGAGGTCATGGCCAAGGAAACTGCTGGCAGTAGGACAGGAGTGACAACCCATAGCATTAGGAATCTTCCAGCAAATCTCCAAATGTGTAGCCAAGAGGACACAAAGTCCCAGCAGCAATGCTCACTCTGTGTTTTACACAAACCAATTCTTCTGTGGCAAACACAAAATGGCTTCAAGAAATGTCTGTGACAGGAACCTGACAAGAGTTTTCTTCCCTCCCTAGTCCCTAATTATAGTGTGGCTTTTCCATGGGGAGTCCAGGAGGCCCTGCATTATTCAGGGTACTTTAAGGAACAAAAAAAAAAAAAAAAAAAAAAGAAAGGAATTTGGCTACTATTTCTTTGTTTGCAAAGGATGCCACTGCCAATGCTTCAGTAAGACACAAAATTGCACTCAGAAAAACCACAGGGTCCCAGGAACCTGGCATTTGAACAGCTGGAACTCAGTGTATGTAACAACAAATACACTGCCCTATTAACTTCACTAATGATGAGACTGAACTTTAATGCAAACACTTTCTACCAAGTGATTCCTCCCAAATCATTTATTTCTGGCTGTGAATTCTTCATATTGATCAAAATATTTCAATGCAAGTTTAAAACATCCAGCTCTTAGTTTTAGTGTAATCAAGCTTATGTTTTTTCCTGGTCATTCATTAAAAGATTTTTTCACATGCCTGTTTGACTTGGGTGTCTGGCCAGACATGGGAAGGGGTTGAAGCTTTTCCACCCCTGGTGAGACACACAGTTGTGTGGAAATATTATGGTGTCATGGGTTATGAATTCACCTTGTCTGTTAGAGAATGCATTAAGGAAGCCAATTTTTTCCTCTCCCTGGGCAGGAATTTTAGTGTCTTTCCATCAAATGTGGTGGAAATTGGTTAACAGCTTCAAACACACAGGAAGAAGGGGTTGCTGCTAAACACAAATCCTGCCCAGCTGCACATGCTCACATACTTCCCTGAAATCAAGTAATGCTTTTTCTTCATTGTTTGCTTAAATGATGTTCAACACTTGGCAGGAAGGAAAGGTGGAAAGACTAAAATAGCCCAAAGTTTCCTGCACTGATGACTGGAAACCTAAATGATCAGAAGCACTTTTTTTTTTTTTTTCAATGGCTAAGATCTATCTTCTCATCCTTCCCAAAACTGAAATGGTTTTAAGAAAGAAAGCTTTGCAGAGGAAAGTATCTCTCTTTCTAAGGAGGTTTGGTGAGCTGGCTGCCAGAGATCATTGCCACTAGCTAGTGAGGGGCTGTTTTGTTTTGCTTACACAATTTAAAAGATGGCAAAAAGTTCTGTAGGGCAAAGATGCTTTTTTTTCAGGGGACCAAGAGAATTTTTAAATTCCTTCTGAGTGATAAATGTGGCACTTACCCTTGTGTGATAAAGGTGAATAGTTGAAAAATGAAGAAGATAATAATGAATAATGAGAGTAACCAGAGTTTTATTTCCTTTGTAGGTTATGGTGTCATGGCTGATGGAACCACTACCTATGTGAATGCATCTGTGTGCACTGTGAATTACCAGCCACTTAATCCACCTATAGTTATTGACTTACCTACTCCAAGGAACACATGATTACAATGAGGATTTTAAGTTGTACCCAACACATTAGCAACTTTATATTGCTGGCTGAGAATCCCAATAGGGAACCATTCAACAACAAACAAACAAACAAAAAGCAAAATCCTTCTTTTTTTTCCCTGCTAGCTCTTCACAGATAAATTTCGAGTAACAAAAGTGGATGAGGAACAAAGACATTTTGGTGCCAGAAACAGATTAAAGACTTAACATTTCACCATTAAAATACTTGTGAACACAGAAAAATGAATGCATTCCACATATAAATATATATATATATACATACACATATATATATATCTAGTAGGGGCTTTTGTATATACCGTGTATTGGACTTATTAAAAGAACGATGTCTTTCAAAGGAGTGTTTCTTTAAGAAAGTTTGCAGTTTAAACTTCAGTGTTTAGACTAGGATTCCCTCATTTCAGATGTTTCCCAGTGAGCTCTTGTAAAAGAAAAATGATGGTAAAGATGTTTTCCCTTAATTAACACGGCAAATATAAAAGATGCTGCACAAATGACCAGTCACAGGAGGAAAGCTATTACTCCAAGTCCTCCAGGTCTAAGTCTTTGGATCTCTTCAAAACCAATGCAATAGAGGCCCTAATTCACTGTACTGAAATGAAGTTTTACTACATCTGGCATTACAGATGGTAAGGGAAATGGTGCATATTGCCAGCATGCTGTAAACAGCTCAACATTCAAGAAGGGAGACTGTGTTAAGTGCAGTATAAACTCAGGAATTTGTAACCTATAAAAAAAAAAAGGATGACATTTCCCTAAAAAAAAAGGAGGAAAAAAAAAAGAAGAAAAAATATAACTGTGTTTTCGTATGGTAAAGAGATATGTGACTGTATTTAAAAAAAAAAAAAAGGAGAAAACAAAGCCGAGAAAAAACATAAAAAGCCCACCCAATGATCAGTAATGGTGTTTTAAATAAAACCCACTGGGCTCATTGGCTTAAAACCTGCTAGTGGGACGTGCAGCCAATGCTGAGCTGACTAGTTTGAATCTGGCCCTGGTCAGGAGGGGTTAAATGTCATTGTGGTCATTTTGTCCTCGGGGAACATCGTGGATGTTACGGGGAAGGCGCCATCCCAAGGTGGAGTTTGGGGATTCACTTTTGGGGAGCTGTAAGGAGCACACACCGATGGGCACAGAGCAGAGGGCACCTCACCTGCTGTTGCTGTTTGCCCGCTCATGGACACTGCTGAGAGAGGCCCAGGACAAACTGAAATCCAGCTGTGGTGTCGTTGTAGGGGCCACCAGGCACGAGCTGACTGGGGTGTCCCACAGTGGCACTGTCCATGCAGCTCTCCTGCAGGCCAGCAAAGGTGTTGAAGCTGCTGGGGTTTCAGTCCTGTCCTAGGCAGAAACATAAGAATTGATTAGAAACCCACCAAAAAACAAAAGGGCTTCAGATCAGACACGCCCTGCAAGACACAGATTTCTGCCTTGGACTAACAACCATCTCCTTTTGCCTTGATGGAGACTATTTAACTGCTGTATTCTGAATGTGGACATCCTCAATTTGGGGCTGATGGCATCTAGATGTTAATCTTGTTCACACACTCTGGGCAGAGCTCAGCACTGCCAGCTCAGAGCTGTCTGCAGGGCTGTGCCTTGCCCACCTCTGCACACACGCACTGGATAATCATGTGGGTTCCCTTTTGCCCAATACATGGATGTAAATATGAGCTTCACATGGCAGCTGCATGTACATGATACACATGTACAATTTAAAATACCTGTGTTGCAAAACCAGGCTGTGTCAGCTGCAACTCTGAGCCAGGGGGGCAGAAACTCTGCTTTTTGCTGGTTCCCCATGGGCAGCAGCTCTTCCATCAGCTGCTGGGAGCCGAGATGTTCCAGCCCAGCCACTAACTTGAACCCACAAGAAGCCACCAGACCCCCAGAAAACATGACCAGTCACAGGTCTGTGCTGCTTTTTCCTGAAAACAAAACCCAGAACAGTCTTTGACGCCTGCAAGTGGTTTTTGGGTGAGTGGTTCCCAAGTGCGTGAGCAGCCTGCCATGGATTCAGAGGGGGCCACTTTTGTCAGAGCTACTGGTGTAGAAATTGCAGATCAACTCCTAAATCAGCAAGAACCGAAATTCATAGTTGAATATGAACTCCTGCTGTCACTGGGAAGATGAACAATAGCACTGTAGTTAGAATAAAAGTGTCTTAGCTAGTCACAATTCAAGCAGTTTGCAACAAATGTGGCAGGAAATTGGCTGTATGTTAAAGTCTGAAATGTTTACATTCGCTCATGGCACTTAAGAGACTAAAATGTTAAAGTGGAGGGAAGAGGTCCTTTTACTGGCCTCAGCAACATTTCTATGTGGACCATAAACTATTCTCTTAAAAATAATTTTTCCTAAGGTATCTTCCAAATACTGTGTATTTTTATGTGGAAAGGATATGAAAGCAACTGTTACTTCAAAATATCATTTAAAGTACTTGAGTATGAAAGCTTAAAGATTATTTAATCATTTTGGCATAACTTGAATGTTGTTGTAATTTTTGGTCAAGCATGTTAGAGAAATAAAGTCTTAAAAAAAATCAACAAAAGAAAACCACACAACAAAAAACAAGGCCTCTTAATATCCAGCTCCGTGTCGGAAAGATTGCCATGTTCTCCAGGGGTAGGAGCCAGGCTGTGGGATATTAAAGGACAATGATGGTATTGAGATATTGATGGTTTTTGCAGAGGGGGATCAGCTGGAGATGACTGTCAGAGGGTGCCCTGCTCGGTGTCAGTTCCCTGCTACCACATCTCCTGCAGCGGGGAGCAAGGTGAAATTTGGGGTTGCAGAGGGAAGGGAAAGCAGCAACCACTGCCTGTAACTGCTGTATTTTGGTGGGAGAGCATGCTGGATGTGCCTGGGAGGCAGGGAAAGGATGACATGAGGGAGTGCTGCAGAGGAGCTGTGCAGAGCTTGGGAAATGGGGTGCCACCCTTTGGGCATGGATGGCAGCTGGGGGGAAGGATGGTTCATACTCTGAGTGAAAGGACACAAACCTCACAGAGAGGGAGATCAGGGCAAAGGGTCTGTTTCCATTTTAACTTTGTGGGCACAGAAAGACCTGGGCTTCTGATCTACCTCAGGTGAGGGAGGACATGAAGAGGAAGATTTCCACAAACTCAGTTTTGCAGTTGTCAGCTCTGTCTAAATTCCAGGGTGCTCTCCCAACTAATTGCCTGTCCCACCTCCCTGTTGCTGACCTTCACTGAGATCTATCCAGAATCACAGCATATGCTGAGCTGGAAGGGACTCTCCAGGATCATGGAGCTCCCAAAGGAAGGTGCTGATGTGTATCAGCAATGAGTGCATTCCCATCACCAGGCAGAATTGTTACTGAGATTAATTTTGGTTCCTTTCAGCGATGAATAGGGGAGATATCACTGCACGTCAATGGGGAAAAAAAGTCAAGACAGGATTATTTATACCTCCCTCAGTCACATATGGCTGAGGATGTGAAATGTTCCTTGGCTGGAAGGAACGAGCAGGCTGGGACTCAGCACCCACCCAGGCAGCTGCCTGTCCCCAGGCAGCCCCCACCCAGGGCAGCTGCACCCCAGGCTGGGGAGCCAGCTTTGGGCTTTCACATGGTGCTCTTTGGTAGCCCCTGAAGGCAGAGCCTTCAGTGAGGTCACTGCAGAGAATGGGGCTGCTGGGAGCAGCACACTGGCCCAGCTCCTTCACTGGGGAGGTGGCTGCAGGGAGGAAAAAACCCCCTCAGAGTGACACATGGACACAGGGAAGGTGGGAGGGTGCTCTGGGCTTGCTGCAGGAGGGAGCTACAGGAGATGAGAAGTAGTTCGTCTTCCCCAAACACCAGTTGCTGCCAACAGTCAACATAAAAGCTTCAGAGGAAGGAGGAACAAGACATCCCTTGGAAAGAAATTTTTGGAGTAATCTGCCATTGGGGATCTTTGCCCCCCTCCCATTTATTGATGTTTGTATGAGAATTTCTCTCTTAAAACCCATATTATTGCTCACTGCTCATGTAACTCACATAGAGCGAGTTTAACTGCAAATGGTCTTTCCTTTCAGGTACATTCCTGTCCCTTTCTTGCAAGTCTCTCTGCATCTGTGATTTTAGTGCTATGCTGGAACAGGGAGCTCCCTGGATGATTATGCACAGTGCATTAGAACAACAGCATTTTGCTTCTCCTCGTACATGTGCTGCTGCTGAGCTTTATTGACTGTCCCTTTGTTCTCTTTTTATGTGAAAAGTGAAAATAGGAGTACTTATATGTACCTTCTTTGTGCTGTTTGTTATTTTGTATTCTGCCATTATGTCGCTTTTTACTCACTTCACCTAGAAATTAAAATCATTCAATTCTAGATAGACTCTATTTCTAACTCTCTTACTTTCCCATCTCAGAAACTCTCCCCTCCTTTCTGATGTGTCGTTTGGGAGTTGGTGAGAGGCAGCAATGCCAGAAGAGGACATCCTCTTCCTTCCTATCTGAGCATTCAGACAGTTCCCTGCTACTTTCTCCCCTGATCTTTATCCAGTCTCTTCATTTCTTTAGGAGTTTTTGGGATAGTATTATGTATTTGCAACCCCCAGTAGAGCACTGTGGTGAGCTGCCCATGGCCTGAGCTGGGTTTTCTCTTTGAGAGGTGGCAGCTGATCTGGACTTACATGGTTTTCACAACCAGCATCCCCTTCCTCCCAAGGAGCCTTACCCAGGCTGTGTCCATGAGGGGGGATGATCTTCCCTCACTCTGACCTGTTCCCCTGGCTTTGATTGTGCCCCTGGCAATTCCTCGTCACCTCTAGACAAGCTTTGCTGCTGGAGGGCACTGGGTGGGATACAGAGCTGTGTGACATTTCCACAGCCCTCATCCTGCTTTGGGGGCTTTTGTTTCTTAGCTCCTGCCCAGCCCATGACCCTTCTTTGCCTCCCATGAATAACTCTTTCACAGAGGTCTTTATCAAAACCTTTGCAATTGCCCACACCAATTATATCAGCGACAACTCTTCTTGCCAGGACTTTGATGTACCAAAAGCTTTCAGACAGATTAAAGGAACAGGCTTTCCTTTCCCACAAACCCGTCTGCTTTGTTTCCCCACACCCAGGGAAGTGAATTCCCTCTCTAGAGCAGGATGGACTAAAACTGGGCAGAGCAATTAACCTCACTACGTGTCCCTGGGCCTGTGCACAACGTGCCCTCGTGACGTTTGCTGCCACTCAGGGCCCCAGACAGGTTTGCCATTCTGTGTACTCCCTCTGCACTTTCCTTGTCATTCTTTCTGTGTTCTGAATGGGATGAGCAGCTTGAGGAGGGCCAGATGGGAAAATGCTGGATGCTATAAACACACTGCAACGGCTTATGGTGGCTTTAAACTTCAAAATCAGGGGAAGGAAATTGCTCTGCCCAACCAGCTGAGCTGCCCAGCACCCAGGAAAGGCTGGGGAGAGTCAAAGGTGACACCAAAGAACCCTCCCAGCAGTGCAGCCCCAACTGCCCCCCTGGCTGTGGGGACCAGGGTTGGGGCTGCACCTCACCTCCAAGGTGCTGGGGAGGGCTTTGTGCACACACAGGTACTCTCACCTGTGGGGTGTAATAACCCCTCCTGGCAGGCGGCTGCTGCAGTGGGAAATTTCCCCCTTCACCTCCCACCACATGGCCTGGGCCAAATTTTCTAGAAATAATGAGTTTATGCAGGATAAAGCAGTTTCAGTGCAGTGGGCAATTAAACCTGTGTTTATATTTCCTCTCCTGTTTTATAAGGCGGTTGCACGGTGCGGCCATTCCGGTTGTATCTGTTTCCTGATATTTTAAAATTAACACAGAGCTGCTTTACATGTGTCAGCTACTGATCACCTTCCCTTTGCCACCAGCTCCTCTGCTTCCTGTGGTCAGTCCTGTTGGTCCCTGACACCTCATGGTAGGACCCCTGGACATCCCTGCTCTGGATACCTCTGTGGTCTCCCCAGGGATGATTTGTGAGCCTTAACCTGTCCTGGTCTTGCTTTTGAGTCCACAGACAAACCCCAACACCTTCCCCAGCAGCATCATCTCCAAAGACCTGCAGCAAGACAAGAGCATTGTAGAACAAGGAAGGCAGATCCTCCTGCTTGGGGTGAGCCTGGGGACAGCTCATGGCATCGCCCTGAGCCTCTCTGGGTAAGGAAGTACCTGCACGTGGGGTAGGGAAGAGCCCTGTTCCAGGGGGAACAAATGCCAGCACCAGACAGAGCAAAGGCAGAGCAGGGCAGCAAGGTGAAGCATGGCAGAGCAGGGTAAGCCTCCAGAGAAAAGTGCCCAGCAGGGTCCCCCAGCATTGGAGTCTGTTCCATCGGTTTGGGAAATGGTGAAAACTTCTGGCACCCCGTGGTGCTTTGACCGGGATTTCCACCCCTCATTCCCACGCCTGGTGATGCAGCACCTCTGCCCTTGCTTGCAGTCCTCTGTAATGACACACATAGAGGAAAGGAAAAGCCCCTGAAGTCACCAAGGAGTCCAGAGAAGGAACTTGTCAAATCTGCCTCCCCATCATCTCACCCTGTGCCCTCTGGGTGGGTACCCATCTCTGGGGAGCGGTGCTTTACCCCCACACCTTCGAGAGCACTTTCCTTCCCCACCTGTTCTGGTTGTAACACAGCGTGTACATAATTATGTTTATTGCTTGTTCAGAAAGCAATCATAGCTTTGAAGTGTTACCTCCCAGGTTTGTTTCTGCAGATGCCCTTAACAATAATTAATCATATGTATTAACATGCGGTCAAGAGACTTGTCAAAACTGGAGCTCTCGAGCGGTAAACAGAGCTTGTGCAATTAGCAGTGCCTGCTCTGAAAACACTTGGATTGATTCATTGTTCCTCCCAACACCTAAGGAAGTCAGGGAAGTAATAAATCATGAAAATATAGACAAGGCACTCAGCAAACTATGATGAAGACACTTCATCAGCAGCCTGTAGCTCTGTGTCAGTGCTGCACTGACGCCGGCACCATGTGAAGTGGTTGCATGACAGGTGCAACCACCAAGCACTCACAAACACTGCAAAACAAACTCAGAAATGCCTTCTTCTAAGTTACAAGTAGGGGATTTCTTAATTGCTTTTAATCCAGCTGCTACCAAGCATATGCCCTCCCTTAAAATAAAGGTATAGGAGCTTTTAGTACACAGATTTTACTCAGGAGAATAGGGCTTTCTCTGCCAAGCCCACAAGGCTGGGTAAACAGAGGGGAAAAGGCTGCAATTGCATTTGCTGGTCAGGAAAGGATCCTTCCATCTCTCCACGAGCTCAGGATGCCACAGAGCAAGACACCCAGCTCTCCTGGAATCCTGGACCTGCTTTGTTAAAGCAGCTTCTTTTAACTTGACCAAAAAAAAAAAAAAATCAACATTTGCTAAAGGGATAAAAGAAAAAAGGACAACAGGAGAGGAACGGTTCCTCCAAACTTTGAAGCTGTTGTTATCTATTAGAAACAACAAAAGGAGCTCAAAGCTGGGAGATGGAAAGCAACAAAATGTATGAAAGCAAATTACTTGAATGGGGCTCTCAGAAGTGATGGTGACGTTTGGTGCTCCCTATTGGCTTCTTTTCTATGTCTGAGTGAAAAAGGAGAGAGTCCTTTAAAGAGCAGTGTTGTCTCAGTAGTCTCTGCATTTGGCATTATTAACAGCAGTTGTGTTCAGCAATTTTGGGGTTGGTCTAAAAGCCACCAGGAGCTCCCAGCCCACACGTCGAGTTGAAATAGGAAGGTGATGTGTGTGGGGGCGTGTTATTTTTTAATAAAAAACAAAGGCTGTTTGCATTCTTTAAAAGTTCCTTGCAGTTGTAAGAGGCAGTTACTTCTCTTGCCTCCTTGGTGGCTTCACAGAGGCTTTTCTTTTCCTGTGTACAGGGGACTGAAAAGCTGTTCCCACACGGAGGGGGTGCTGATACTGTTTTGAGCACCTCCAAAGATTTAAAGCTCTTCACCCCTCTGGGCATCTGTGCTGGTCAGCATCTAAGTAAGTATGAGTCAAAAGCATCCAATATTCCCTCGTCCAAAGGTTTATGCAGCTTTTCAAGATGTTTTCAAGAGTAGCCATGATCATCTTTGCGCTGTGCCCTTTTCTAGCTGAGCTGAAGAAGCCAAGAGAGACACCCACTGTGCTGGACCTTCCCAGGGAAAAGGTTTAGCTGGGGTATGAGGCTTCATATCCAGGAACTTGAGCTCAGCAAGCAGTAAGGGTCATTCTTTACGGAAGGATTCTGCTTTAGAAGTTGTTCAATCAGTGACTGATAAGTAAATATGATGCACAAGCTTTACTATTTCCACAAGAGAAGCCTAAGAAATTTTGTGTACAGTAAAATGCAGAGAGCATTCCCCTCACTGGGTTCCTGGAAGAAACAGGAAAAGGCAAAACCAGGGAGTCAGATCAAGTCCTGTTGCACAGCGGAGGAAAAAGTATTCTGCAAGGGACAGGCTGGCACCAGAGTGATGAGCTGACATGAGGAACCACAGCACAAAGCACAACACTTCACAGAAACAGAAGTTGTTGCTGCACTGATTCATCATCCAACTTGGTAAAATTTACACTCCAAAAGGAAGTGGGGCAGAGGGATGCCTGAGGTATCCCTCTGGAGGAAAATGAAGGAAATCAGAAGATGCAAGGACCTGGCAGCGAAAAAACGCTATTTAGCTAGGAGGTGTAAGTTAAAGAATTTGGGCTTTTAGGTTTGGAAGAGCTGCACTTCTGCAGAACACAGGGCTGTCTGAGGTTGCAAGGAGAGGTTTCAATTAACAAAAGTGTCTGAAAAGAAGGGACCACCAAACCCCTCAGACTATTCAAACTCTCTGTGTTGGTGACATATAACAGAGACAGACTATACTGTGCAGAAATTCCTAAAGTGACTGTGTATCAAGATTAAAAGCCCAGGTAATAAATGCAAGGAATAGGAATTGCTTGTTTAGAACCATGCATTAGAACCAGCTGATATTAATGAAACCTAATAGGATGACACATGACAGGAATGTTGATTAAGTTGTTTATAATCTCTTTAGGAAAGATCAACTCTGCAAAAGGGAAATAAAACTGTCTCTTACTATAGAATGGTGATGCTGGCAGCTAGGAAGTCAGGCAGCTGGAATATACATTCATCCACTAGACCTAAGAAGTAAGGCTTGTGGTGTCCCTGCAGGTGACATGCACTTTATGACATTCAACTGAATCACAGAATCATAAAATACCATGAGCTGGGTGGGTTACTTAGTCACAACAGGAAATTAAGTTGATCTTTATGAGTTGTCCTACTACTTAAACACACATTAATATTGTTTTCCACATACCCCACACTTGTCCTTGTGAGGCAGCTCGTTGTGAATGGTCTAAAGTGGAGATTTCAGTCAGCCAGGATTTCTGAAGTGCCCAGATGGCATTTTTTGTGACAGAAAGGCTCCTTCCAGCAGGAACATCCACACCACGTCTCGTCTTGGCCAACAAGGAGAACTCGTTCACAGAATGAGGATGCTGAAGCAGCTTGAGGTATCAGCAGCCATGGCTTTGGTCACATCCACTGTGTGAACATAAAACAAGGAGATAAACCCATTTCAGATAAACTCTTTGTCTTTCAAAAGGGAAATTTCACAGAGCCAAATACTAACACATCAGTAAGGAGAAAAAAAAAAAACCAAACAAACATTTAAGCAGGAAAATATAGATGGTATTTGCAAACTGTTTAATCAGGTTTGCCAAAGAACAGTCCCGGAATAAAGAAAGACCCAAACTAGTTTCAAAAAAAAAAAAACCAAAACCAAAAACCCCATCCTGATTGTGAGGGTAAATAAAAGTAGACTGGGGGGGGGGAAAAAAAGTATGAAAGGAGAAATTTGTGTTAAAAAGGGACTAGTAAAGCAAACACATGGGGGCTATCAGTGACTTGAAATGGTAATGATAAGAATAAAAAAGGAAATAGAAAGGGGAGGTTCATCAGCAGTATTATGAGAATGGTGAAATTTTAAAATAAATATCTTTGCTGTTGCAGACAAAATGGCCTGTAGTGGCAGTGGGACATTACCCACTGCTACTTTTAAGCCCAGCAGTCGTGAAAGAGGGTGTTAAATGGCAATAACCAAATGTCTCAATTTCGAAGTTTGCATCTGAGACGTTAGCTAAGGAGTCTTTTAAACTGCTAGTAATAGATGAATTTTCAGAGATGTTAGGACATAAGAGAAGTCTGAAAATCCAGAGAAAGCTGAAATTGTGCCAATATCTTGAAGAGGGAAAGAGAATGGCTAAAGTGAGAGAGCATTAGCCTGACTTTGATCTCTAGGGGAAAAAAAAAAAAAGCAGTGGTGGGATTGATTGTGCTAGGCTTTAGTAATAAAGAATTAAAAGGGGCTAATAAAATTAAATGCTAATCAAGGTGGGTTTAAGGTAAATGGATCTTCTCAAACTAATTTGATATCTTTTTATGAGATTACAAGTTTGGATGACAAATGAAATAGTGTTAGGGTAATAGACTTTGGTAATAGACTTCTGTAAGGCACATGACTTGGCACCACTGTCCAGTATTTTGGGGAGGAAACAGGAATGATATAATTTCAACATGGCACACAATAAATGAATTAAAACCCACTAAGCCATGTCATTAAGCAAGGAATCATCTTTAAGAGGCTGTTTTGCAGGGTTCTCCCTGGTCCTGGTTGCTGTCCTGACATGAATTACGTGCTAGATCTTGACCAGGAAACCTGCCTTCCCTCCAAAAAATGGTGTCACTGAAACCTGAAAGATGAGCCCAGTGTTGAACTGCAGGGAATACTGAATAGGGTGTCTCACAGGTAGAAGACGAGATACAGCAAATTGATGCACGTTTCAGTGTGGCCCTGGATAAAGCTGTATCCCTGAACACAGGGACATGGACCAGAGTGACTTTGCCTCAGGGAGAAGAGCTCTGAACAAAGAGGACTTGGGTATGTGTCTGGCTGTCATAAAGAACCTGTTGTGCCCAGAAGAGCAAATGCAGTTGAGTGGGCATAGCTGGCAGAGGGAGGTTACATGTCCTCTGCCTTTGGCATTCCTACGGCTGACATTTGAAAGTGTCCCAGTTCAGGCATCCCTGACCTGAGTATGACTTTGAGAAGTTGGTATTGACACCAGGAAGAACCTGTGGAAATGGGAAAAGGGCTGCAAAATTTGCCCTGAGAGGTGAAAATCTGGAAAGTTCACTCTGTCTTGCTGAAAAAGAAAAAAAAAAAGCAGGTTCAGGTTGATTTCGGTGTGATCTTGATATAACTGCAGAGTGAACCAGCTGCAAGCTGCACAGAGGCAAATTCATATCCAAAACAACATCATCTTAAAAATATATGTATTCCTATGAAGGAATATGGTGTTTTCTTTACAGAGAGAGTAACAGCCACTAAAACAACCTTGGAATGGTTGTGCTGATTATTCGCAAGTGGCAGTTCCGAAATCAAGATCTGATGTGTATCTTCAGACAAAAATTAATTACAAGAGTCCCATTCATTAAAAATAAGTGAGCAAACAAACAGCCATGTGAATTCTTTCAGCCCAGCTTATGGAGCTTTGGATCAGGCCATGCCTTACTTATGGGGAATGCTGCAAGGTGATCAGTGGCCAGGGTTCTTCAGCCCCCCACAACCTCACTGGGACTGTGCAATCCACTGGAACCAAGGAAAATGCTCCTTTACCTAGGCATGTCATTTCACACCCTGGCAGGCAATTAAAATGCAAATTAAAAATGTTAATTAGAACTGTTTCAACATCTATTCTAACGCACAAGATGGGAATTCTGCAGAGTGCACCGAGAAGGATGCATTGTTCCTCAGGCAAAACCTTCCCGAAGCCACTCCTGCTCTGGAGTGAGCAGAAATAGCTGCTACTTTTTTGAAAACTTGGAGAAAAAAAAAAAAAAGGAAAAAAAAAAGAAAATAGGCTGCTGAGGTCTGATCCTGAGCTCAAATGCTGGCTTAAATCCGCCAAACCCAGAGGTCTGAATCAAGCCCTGTAAAATTCCTAACGCTGAAAGGAGGTGTGAAAGGGTATCTACCCCACAATGAAACATCTGTGTTACACTAATTTTACTATTTTCCCCCTCTCCTTTTTTTTTTTCTTTTGTTTAATCACAGCCAATTTAAATGTACTTCCAAAGACAGACTCCAGCTAACCTAAGGCTCTGGTTAACACTGGACAGCAGCCTGGGGATAACTTTGTTTCAATTCAGCACAAACCCCAGGTTTTTATAATGCCAACAGCTCTGTAAATGCACACCAGCAGATCTCCTTTCCATGTTAAATATGTAGTTGTTCCATTAAGGCTCATCCCAATACACCCTGATGTTTAAGACAACTTTCTTCCCTTTCCTGCTTAAAATCTACCCACATCAAAGATGAAATCTGGAGGCTCCCAGAGCTGTGATGAGGTTGTTTTTACAGCTATTTGAGCAGCATGTTATACCTGCTTATTTGAAGATGATGATATTTGTATTGTTGCTAAGAATTCATGCCAAGCATAATTTTGGGGCGTTGTGAAGATATCATATTTGCATATTTTAAGTATTGATATAATACAAAATTCTCTTTATGACTCCTTTCACGGCATAATAATGCTCTTTCCACTGCATGACAGCCTTTAGCATAGAAAAACTCAAAACCAGAAGAAAATTATTTTTCAGAAAATGGATCTTTTTAAATCTGATTTTCTTTTTCCCGTGTTTGGAGCATCCCTTACTGCTCATGACCTGCTGCATATCATTCCCATAAAAACAGTAATTGCACAGAGATACAGGCACTTCTCACAGCAACGTCTTAATCAAACAAATGACTGCATTCTGGAGAAGTTTGGTTTATTTTTTTTTCCCCTGAAGCACACTATTTCTAGCCTTTCAGGCTCTATGCCAGTTGCCAGTGTGGAAGATGGCCCATATGAATCCCTTCTCTCCTGTCCCTTTGCCTTGCCTCAGCTCTCTCTGCCCTTCCCTCCTTCTCCATCCTTTGGGCACACACAGACTCTGTTTCTGCTCTTACAGGCTCCATGCCAAGCCCTGGGACAGGAATAGCTGGAACAGAGTCTGCAGACCTCTTCTTCCTTCCCTCCTCTGACTGATTGCCTTCTTTCCCTTCTCTGGCTTCCTCCTGCCTCTAGCGAAGAGCTTTCATGCCAGGCCTTTCTTCCCTGCTCCAGAAGGGCTCTCCCAGAGCTGCCCCCTCTCCCAAAGCACTGGGAAGTAGGGCTGTCTTGGGGCAGGGGATTTGGATCCACACATGTTACTGGGGAGAGTCCTGTTCGCAGGACAAAAGAGAGAGAACCTGACAGGAAAGAGTGGGGAAGGAAGAAAATCTAGGGACAGACACTGGCTCTTCTTTTATGGTCTGTTTCTGTGTGAAAATCACTTTCTGTGTGACAATTATATTGTATTTTAATTACCTGAAAGGCCTATGGTGCTTGGCTGATGCGAGTTGTCTTGCAGTGCAGGGTCATAGTGGCTGGAGCTGGTGGTGACCTGGTACCCCTGGACAGGCTGTGGCTCTGGAGGGCTTCTCCCCATGCCAGTGCTGAGTGTCCTCCACCACTGGCATTTTCTTTCTGTAAAAGGGTTTTTTGAACAGTCAGAGTGTGTAATTTAGCAGTGGTGAGCTGGAGGCACTTGGTCTCCAGCCCCTGTGAGAAGCATTGTGTGGCCGAGGGTGAGTGCATGCTCTGCTGAGGGACACAGGAATGAGCAAACCATGGCTGGGCAGGGGTCTGGCAGGTGGGTGGGAGAGTGACCTGGCAGGGACCTGAGCTTCCTGTGCAGCCACAGATTTGTTAGAGACTTCAGCCTCTGCTCTGGAGGAAGGAAATTAAACTTACAATGCTGTTAAAGCACTGTTTTCCTTCTGCCTTATGTCCCCAGATCAGAAGAGTCACAAGCAGTCACAGGGGATGCTGGTTTGGGGGACACAGCAGCAGGGAAGTGCTGAGGGTGGGTGGAGGGGAAAGGAGCAGGTTGTTGTCTCCTGTTCTCCAGGCTTTGCTGGCCAAGCACACCCTGAGGGACGACTGACAGCAGGGAGGGTGGCAGAGCACTGGAACAGCTGCCCATGGAGAGTCTCCCTCTCTGAAGACATTCCAAACCCACCTGGATGTGTTCCTGTGTCACCTGCTCCAGGTGACCCTGCCTGCAGCAGCAGGAGGTCATTCCCAGGGATAATGCTCCATCCCACTCACATTATCTGCCTCACAGTGCGAGCACAGGAGTTCCCTGCCAGCCCCTCCTGGCTGAGCCTTGGATGGGCAGAGCAGCTGCCAAAAAAACCCCAACTCCTCTTCTATTACAAAGCTTACCCAGCCAGCAGTTTGCAATTTTAATATCAAAAACTGCCTTGGTTATTTCAAAATAAATTCAGTTTGCTGGTTTCTTTTGGGGTTTTGTGTTAGGTTGGTTTTTTTCTTTTGAGGTTGTATAAACAGTTGGTAAGTGCCATCCCTGCCTTTAAGAACTCACTAAAAAAACCCAGCGTGATTTGATTTGTTTGTACAGCGAAAAGATTGTTCTTTAATCCCTTTGGAGTTGTTGGATCTGATACTCCTGCCAGTCGAACTAATGAAAAATCCTCTAGCAGGATGTGTTGGGAAACTCAGAGACATCCATCCCCTCCCTGCACTGCCTCTCCTGAAGGGGGTGGCAGCTTGGAAATGGCAGATCAAGGGAAAAAAACTCCTGCATCCCTTTGAGAAATGTGGTATCGCAGGACATGCTGAGTTGGAAGGGACCCACAAGGAACATGAAGTCCAACTCTTAGCCCAACAGGACCATCCATGCCAGAAACCAGTACAGGGATGGGAATCTTACTGTGTTTGATATAAAATTAAACCCAGTTTTCAAACAGGAAGTATAGGAGATTTTAGGAAAACAAACAAGAGACCCACCCAAGTAACACCACCCACTAATCTTAAGTAGTTGTGAGTTTTTTTCTCCTATTGTAAAAATAATTCATATAGTATTTGTGTTAATCTTAGGTATTCCAAACAGCAATTAATTCTGTAATTAATATGAATGATTAACTCACTACATAAACCATGTGAAATAATAACAGAAACTAAATGGGACACTAAATGCACCTGACTGGGGAGGAGGAAAGAAGCTGCCATTAAAGAACAGTTTGCGGCTTCACACCAGTTACAAGAATAAAATGAAATAAAAAATAGGCTAATTAGATCTTAAGTGGGGCTACATTGAACCCCCTCTGTCATTGGAGACACCAGACCTGCCAGGGTGGGAGTCATGAACCCAGGCCTGTGTTCAAACAAGTGGACCAGGACCAGCTCTTTCTAACTGCTTGCTGGTATATATGCATGTATATTCTTAAAATCCACTGTTTTCTATTAATGGAACTAGGAAATTTTGCATTTAGTGTAGGAGAACATCCTTAAATAACAGAGTTTTACTTAAAATCTTAAAAAAAGTGTTTTCTGAAAAGTCCTAAATGCAGAGAAACATTTCCTCAGGAAAAAAAAAAAGCCACAAATGTGTTAAATTGTTCTGCACTGAGGATCTTTCAGATTCACTGCAAGGGTTCATATACTCATTAGAAATAATAAAGAAAACAAGATTACATTCCTCTAACCTTCCCCATTCCAAAGACTTCCCTATATGTGTGTATATATATGTATATATATATTTATATATTAGGAAAAGTCAAAGGGATTTGATGTATTTCACTGAAGGTACCTTTGCACACACAGAAATGGCTGCACACATCATTTTACCTGTGTGTGTGTGTGTGAACTGACTATGGCATGAATGCTGCTATCTCAAATCTCTAACTTAAGGCATTGTTATAATCACAGTGAACCCTGTGGAGCTGCTTTGTAAATGTTCAAGTATCAATGATTAAGGGCTGCCAAACCCTTTTGCACCCTTATCTTTGCATCCGTGTCCTTCGCATTACCGGCTTCTGTGTAAATCATTCCAAATTGCTTCTAATTTGATCTCCCTGTGTGTGCTTTAATCTGTGCAATAAGTAACAGAGTGACCCTTGCCATCTAACTGTGTAAAGCTGCAGCTTCACAAGTTCCTATGAAACTCTTCCTTCTGCCAATACCTTCGGTGGTTTCTTAAAGCAGCCAAACCACTCACCCACGACAGAGGATGGTGTGGTACCCACACAGTCGGCATTGCTCAGATTTCAATGGCTTGGTTCCTATAAAAATGTCCTTCAAAACACACTGCAAGTAGAGGAAAAAGATGCCCTTTTAAAGAAATAGGATTATTTTTTTTCTAACAATGAAGGCCAACGCATTACAAGCAATACAATTGGAAAAATGACAATTGAGGAAATCCAATAGTATGCCTTGCAAAGCTTTTTACTGCAGTTAAGAGTATGTCATTAATAAAATGCATAAAATTTTTAAAAGAATTTCCTTAAATGAGTTCCTTTTGGAATCGTCTTAGGAAGCATTATTTTGACAATGTTAATTGTTGTCTTTTTCTTTCTTGATAAATGGATTATGCAAAATTAATTCCCTCACTATGTAGATTTAATCCACAACACAGGACCACTGTCAGAATTTAAAAGTATTTTGAGTTTTCTAATGAATAGATACAAAAAAGCCATACTCAATTAATTTATTAGTTTGAAATTGTAAATCAGTCACTGTCTTTATCTACAGTTTCCTGCATTTGACCAAATCCTACTGCGCAAATGCCCAGAGAAAATAATTATAGGATACTTTTGAAGACAAAGGTTTATCATAGGATTCTAAAATATTAAGTAACTTCCCTTTAGTTAAGGTTGATTCTGTGCTCAGGAAAAACCTACCAAAGACTTAGATAACTTAAAAATTTATTCCAGTGCTTTGAGTGAGCAAGAAGTAAACCCATGATTTCATCTTGCTAAAATTTCTCTACAAAATAACTTGATAATGCAGATTCACTCTTAGGTTTCCCAGAATATTAGAAAAATTAAATCTTCCTTTATTATCTCCTAGTTTTTCCATGCTAATACTGTCTCCCTGGGATGTCTATGTGAAAACCTGCATGTACAGGGGTTTTGCCCACCTTCCCAACTGGCTCTTGCCGGAGTCTTCCTAAGTGAGAACTCAGCTTGAACAGGAGTCATCTGGTTCACCTGATGCCAAAACACAGGTACACCTTTCAAATATTTCACCTGGTACACTTCATAAATATCATAAATCATTACAAATATTCCCAGTGCCATGACACAAAAGAAAACATTGCATCGATTTTTGAGGGTTCCTTCTGGTTTTAGATACACTTGGGAATTTAAACCCTAAAGCTGACACAGTGTGCCCTTGTGTACTATGCCAGTTTTCCGTAGTTTTCTGGCAAACTCAGATGAATCTGCCCTGTTCTCTCTTCCCATCTCAGCATCAGAAATTGCTACTGACCCCTTGCAGATAGTACAGCCATAAATAGCAGTGTTAGTACAAGAACTTAGTAGAAAGCTAATTTCCCTATTTCAGTAAATGAAGTTACCTAGGAGATAAGGGGTCCCCGAATTGCTTGATATCTCGCCAAATAGCAGATTAATACCTGTCTGGTAGGATTTTGGAATCAGAGATTTCTTCTTGATCTAGATCCCTGAAGAGTTAGTTTTCTGGTTGTGGGTTTGTTGGGGTTTTTTTGGCAGGGGGTGTGGGGGAGATTTTTTGCTTAGCTTATGTTAGAAAGCTCGATTTGAAAGCTGCTGACTTTGCTTTAACTACAACTGGTAATCATCACGTGTCCTAGAGGAACAGGAGGAATGCAAAGGAGTCTGGTGTTTGCTCCTTTAGCCTGGTCTGGAAAGGCAGTGCCCAAGCAGCCAGAAAGCTGCAGCGAGACACAGGGAGCCTCAGGCACGAAGCTGATACAGCCACACTGTCAGAGATTGTGGCATCAGTACAATCCCCACGGATCTAGATGAGCAATCACTGATATTCAGAATACACATGTGTGTATTTGCTGTTTGAGGTGGTAGAAGGTACCTGAATATTTGCAGAGGACACAGATCTCTCACCTGGTAGAAAACCATAATGCACACAGGAGAGCAAAGAGAGAAACTAGAAACAGAGGCTCTCGGATGAGGATTACCTGAGTTCTTCCACATTTTGAAGGGATCACTCCACTTGGAGGGTCACAGGATCCTGTAGGGAGACCTATCAGAAGATAAGCTTCAATTCCCTTGTGTTTGTGAAAGATCTGCATTTAACCTTTGTAATAAGGATTAAGCTTTTTCCCTGGTTTTTACTTTCTATTCAGGACTCCATCAAGACCTCAGACCTCAGGAAGTGTAACCATACGTGGAGAATGGGTGAGCAACAGTCAGAACTGAAGTCTCAGAGAGGAGCCAGGACAAGTTTATGCACCATTTTCCAGAATATTTTCAATCAGGAAGCTTAGATTAGGCAGCTATAATTTTCTGACTATTTGCTAAATTCAACTTCTGCAAAAATAAACAGTCCCTACCTTACAATAGGATTTAAAAGTTCACTGCCCTGGTGTCCAGCAGTGCAGCATCTGGGGCTGGATTCACCAAAGAATGATGTGGGTTGTGGTCCAGGATTGAGCCAACAAAGCTGGATGGGAATGACTGGCATTCACTGACAGCTTCATGAACACAACTGGGCAGAACTGTAATGTGGAATGGAAAGAGGCTGGACTGTGATACTGCCTTAGTGTGTGACTGGCTGCTGAATACTTGTTTACAAATTACTGCAAGATTCTGTTTACACAAGATTATTTTAACCTCTAACATTTTGATATTCTTGGGAAGTGCAGATGGTATATTTACTTAATCACTGTCAAAGCCCTAACTTTTTATTATTTGAAACTGATTCTCAAGTCAGTGTTACTTCTGTTCAGTGTTTTCACATGCCTTGTTTCAACTTTCAGTCGTTTTTAATTCTCCTCAGTGTTCATTTTTCAGAGTGAAGTTTTTGCTTAGAAGTGGCTGAATGTAGAAGCCAGGGGTGGAAGTGGTGCAGTATCTAAGTAAAAACAAAACTCTTCCCTGTGCGACCAGTTTTTGAACCTTTCTGTGGTTCCACTGCTGGACCATGGGCTTGATTTTCCTTGGGATGAGTTGTGACCCGTTGTTTTAACCTGACTCTTGGTCTGAACACAAGTGAACTGCAAAATTAATTCCAGTTGTGCAAAACTTCCACACTGGAGGGATGAGTAAGGGATTTTTCCCAAAGTCAGCATCCTCTAGTCCTCTGGCAGGTTCTGGATCTGATCTGCTACCTTTTTCTTAAGAAAAGTACATCTCCATCTCAGCTCCTCCCTACACTATCCTGTAATTGGGTATTGCTGTAATTGGGTGCCAGTTGCACATGTCAGTGGAGTCTCCACAAGCTGTTTATTCTCTCAGGCTTTTGAGAAAGAGAAGGAATTGTGCCTTCCACCAAAAGAAAAGGGGTTTATTTGGGGGTTTTTTTATTCCTTTTGATGTGCCTATCTACATTTACTAGGTGGAATGGACCAAGAAACCTATGAGGAAATTTAACTCAGAATATTTCCTTACACAAAGGTGCTCAGACATGGATCGAGCCGTTTGTTATTTTTTTCTGAATAGAATAAATTAAAAAACCCCACCAATAATACTTGAAACAACTGCATAGGGACTTGAATATCATTGCTTTATCCACCCCAGAATACTGGGAAGGAATTTTACAGCATAGAGTTTGTGTATAAAGGAAACCTTATGGAAGATAATGAGGTACTTTGATGCAAAACTTAATGGTTTTACCTTACTCTCCCTACTGGTAGTGAATACTTGATAATTCCTAATGATGCTCTCTCCATACCTTGGTAGCAATATGTTCATTCCACATCTAAAAACAGTTCAGTAATGCAATTTCTCTATAAAATGCTGCTACTACCCATATCTAAACTAATTAGGCACAGTCAGAAACAGCCTAAAAATGCAGCAGGTTCACTGAATGAGCAGATTTGGAATCTGGCACTGTTCCTACTACATGACTTGATTGGGATGCATTTACCAGCACCTTCCTTTCTGGGCCACAAGAGCCAGATTTCTGTGTCTCTCCTGATCTTTTCTGCTCTGGAGTGATGGGGCAGAGGGGAACAGCTTGTGTGTAGCTGTTTTGCTGGGACTCTTTTGCCTCTTTTGCCTTTTTTTACCTCTTCATCCTGATTTGGGGAGCAGATTTGCCCTGGCCAGTCCTGGCTACTGGTTTTTAGTGACCACTAACAGTCTCCTCTGGGCTCTCCTTCCAGTGCTGGGTGTGGAGCAAAGGCTCAGCTTGCTGACAGGTCAGGGCCACCCTAAGATACATCCCACTTTTTATTTCTAGTTTGATTTTTATTTAGTTTAACAACAGCTCTTAAACCATCAGTTCCTGTGTTTTCCCAAATTTCAGTGAATTTGGCCAATTTACCACATAGCCTTGACACACAGAGCATGATCCTAAGCAGTTAAATCCTCCATCTCAAGGATTTACCAAATGCATATGAAGCAATTAGTATCATGGGCTTAAATAAGAGGAAGGAAAGTCCTTGCATAAAGTGACTATAGAAACAGGCCATGAAATATCCTGTTAGCACAGCAGAAACATTTTTAAAAAAACTGTTCTTTAGGTTTTTATAAACTCTGTACCTACCAGCTTCTGTGTCTTCTGAAGGAAGTCATAGCATGCAAACCTTCCAATTTTCTTGAAATCATATTTTGGTGTTATTCTGTTCATTTCCTCTTGGCTTAAGCACAAACTGAACCTCTCTGAAATGCAAACAAACAATATTCATGTTGTCATTCTTTAAAACAGCCAGTTGTTGTCCTCTGTTCACAGGTTTTATCAGGGATCTGGTGACAGGCCATCAGTTGCAGTGCTTCATGCAGATCTTGCTACATGCAGCTAAATGCATATCTCTACACTCATGGGATGGCAGTTCACATTTTACATGGTTTCAGGAGACTGATATCCCATCATTTTGATTTTTAATGCACAAAAAAAATAGTCCTTAGCATCATCTGAGATAAAAGATCTGACAAGTTAACATACTCTTATAGCCAGAACTTTGCATTTCATAAAACAAGTGTCCTAACAAAGAAAATTCTCTCTCAAGAAGAAAATACAACAGAAGAGCAGCACAGCCCAGCTCTTCTGAGAGTCAAATTCAGGGTCCTTTCAAATCAGTCATGGAAACCAGTCCCAGCAGAAGCACACACAAGCTCACAAGGTGAATCTACTTACTGAAATATCCCCAGGCACAGAAAAGGCAGTGAATTGGGAAGGCAATGAGATACTTGGACCCACAAGCAAAGCCATGTTCTCCTTTTTCAAGGGCTGGCTGTTTGTTTTTAGCAATGAGAATGTGCTGCACAGGAGGAGGTAATGATTTTGGTTTGGGGTTTTTTTGTTTGTTTTTCTTTTGGGTTTTAAGGGTTCTGTAGACAAAACCCCAGATGAAAAATCCAGTTTCTGGTCTTCCAGAGTTGAGATTAATCTACTGTTTGAGTCACTTCTTAGCCTGGGTAAAAAAACCATGAGAACACTCTCAGTGTATTCAAAATTACACCATTCAATGGGGTGTGACCATTTTTTCTTATTTTGGTTTAATCTCAAATCATTATGGTTTCTCCAAACTCTTTCCTATTAAACAACAGACACCATGTTCAAATAAAACCTCAAAGCACAAAGGATGCATGTTCTTCAAGAAAGAACCTATAGTTAATGCAATAATTGAGAGAATGATGGGCCAATGTTTAGATTTACCAGCCCTGACAAGTTGTTTGCATCTTTAATTTGCTCAATCTGTTATTTCTTTTTCAGTAGTTAAACATTTCCATGCAGAAGTAGTCAGGAAATCCAAGCATGTTTCAGGCACTGAAAAATTCTAAATATTTTATTTTTCTGTTGTAGGTTTGGTTATAGCTAAAAAGAAATGTGGAATGGGTAGGTAGAGCTCCACAAGGGGGATATTTAATTTTAATTCTTGGAATTATTTTCCCACTTTTCTGTGAATCCTAGCACTAGGCTAGAAGGCCAGTGTGGCAGTGGAGAGGACCAAAGTGCATTTTTGATGGGAGGTATAGGTGTGGATGCCAAAATAAAGCAAAACTTAACCCTAAAGACCTACTGGAAAATCACAACTACCAGTCCTGCCCAGCTTTGCCAGGTGACCACAGCTAAGCTGTCTATATAATTTTTTTTAATGTTGATTTTTTATCTATTAAGCCTTAATAATTTGGGGGTTTTGTCACTGTAACACAGTTTTGGAAGTTACCTCATTTACTTATTGACAGGGGGTTGTGCCTGATTTCAGGGGCAGGCAGTAGGAACACCCTCCCTGAGCTCCAGAGGTGTTATTTTCAGCCTGGGCACAGAAAGGAAAATCCAGAAAATTCCTAAAACAACCACACTTACACCCTTTTGTCCTGCTAAAGGAGATGGTGTCTTGGGATGAGAAGACACAGGTGGGTCCTGCATGGCTTGGTCAGAGTTCCAGAGCTAGATGCACTTGGAATACTTGATGGCAACATGACAAGTTCCAAGCTGAACTTCCTCAAGAAGTCGTGATACTTCAAACTTCCACGGCACTCAGAGATTTCCAAACTAATGAAGAAGCAAAAAGACTTCTGTAAATGTTAATTTGACAGCAACAGAACCCCCTTTATGTAGTAAGGATATGACAAAACACATCAAAAAGAAAGGGAGAGGATGCTTTGGAATAGAAGGAATCCTAGGGCCCATGTTATTAAAAAAAAAAATTAAATCACAGCTTCTCTGCAGAAGCCTGCACAAGACTGGGAGAACAATGAAAAAAGGGAAATGCAGGATATTTTTTAATTGAATTGGGCCCTTAGTGTGCTGTTGAAACTACTAAACCCTGTGATTAGACACAGTGATTGAGCTGCAGTATAGAAGAACAATGCTTTAACGTGAGATGTAAATCAAACACATGCTGCACTTGTATCCTGCCTAAGTACCATTGTGGTGAACTC
The DNA here is from genome assembly GCA_013397135.1 of Pachyramphus minor. NCBI lineage: Eukaryota > Metazoa > Chordata > Aves > Passeriformes > Tyrannidae > Pachyramphus > Pachyramphus minor. The sequence goes on from VYXB01004713.1 coordinate 99,899, forward strand.
CCCGTGCTATCAGGGGCACCTACATGATACCACCCTCTCAGGAGGCCACTAAGGTTCCTCAGTTATTGTATTTGCACCAACAAATTATTTCACCCTGAGGGCAAAAATAAATCAGCTAAAAAAAAAAAAGAGCATGGGAAACCTTTACAGCCTATCACATAGTACCTGTAGAAACCCTATTTCTACAGCACAGCCAACCTACAGAAGAGGTGCTGGCTGCCTGTGAAGGTGTGTGTGGCTGCTTGGCCTCACACAGGGCAGGTATTCCACTCTCTGGAATCATAAGGCTGAGGTTGGGCTTTATTCCATAAGTGGCTGTACTGAAGAAAATGGGACAACTCCTGATACAAGCTACTAATCAAAGCAAGGATTATCACAGCCTGCCCTTAAAATGGGCTGCACTCACTCTGTGAGTGTTTCAAGAGTCATCAGTATGCCTTTCTAGGGTCTTCATTATTGATTTTTTAGTATAAACCTAATTGGGAACCTCAGATTGCTTTTGATTTGATCTTTTTCGGCAGAGACTTAAACCCTAAAGGAAACTAGTCACCTCTTTGATGCATGTGCCAAGTTGCAGTCAAACTTCAAAGGGCAAAGGATACATTTTGAATTTCCTTTCAACTTTCCCCCATTGGCCTGGCTGCTACCACATTATGAATTATAAACAATTCTATTTTGTGCTTGTGATTATACTTCACACTTCATACAAGGATCTCAAAGTGTATTACAAACCTCAATTAAATAGAACAATACCCTGATGAACTGGGTTAGCTATAGTTGGAAACTGTTTCCACACCCAGGGAAGTTTAGCCGTTTGGGGGGTTGCAGATAGTTCAGGCAAGTCAAGGGAGTTCAAGCAGAGAGGAGAGAAGTGCCTGTGATAAAAAGGGGGATGTCATCAGGCGAGATGTTAATCAACACCTCACTTGCAGCGTGTTTACCATCCTCAGGCTTTTATGGAAAAGGTCACAGTATCAGAAACTCAGAAGACCAAGAAGCCAAACTCCAGTGAGCAATTCTTTATCCAGTGCTTGAGACAGGCTCCAGCTGAGCCTTGCTAACAGCAAACAGTCAGTGGCCATCAGCCAGGGATGGATAAAAGACCTTTTGTGTGAAGTCACCCAGCCTGGAACTGTCAGTAACACTTCTGTAGCAGCCCTGAGCAGGGGTTTGGATTAGCAGTGGCAAAACCTGTACCCAGATTAGGAGGCTCTCCTGGAGCATCTTCATATAGATGTACGTAGGCATGTCTTTGAGAGGCCTGTCAAAATCAAGATATCTCTGGAAATACAGGGCTTGAATCTCACTCACACAGAGGCTGGTGCTTATTTAAATGAGGCTCCTCAGGCCTGCCTCTCGTTGCTATTATGGATGACAGTTTCTATCAAGATTTTTTTTTTCCTCACTTGTCTGAGGTTCTTTTAAGTATAAAATAGCTTCTTCTTGAGTGTAAAGTAGACAGGATCTAGCCTGGAGGACTCTTCAGCTGGAGATGCTGCCTTACTGTTTCCAAAAAAAAGAAAAAACAACCAAACTCCACCTGAGATTTTTCATAGCTCAGGAAGGTTTGAGTTCTCCTAACTCAGCCAAGCTCAGCCTTGAGCCCAGCCTGGCTCATCTGCTCCGGGGTTTACAGGGAGGAGGAAAGATTGTAAACACATTTTTCCTTTTGCTTTCACCTGGTGTTGAGGCTTCAGGTCAGCACTGCGCTCGGGAGCTCACCAGAAGTGTGGCTACAAGGGAGAGAGAGCACACAACCTGTTTTAACATGGGAGTTGGTTCTATCTGAGAGGGGAAAGTGGAAAATATTTCAATTTTGAGTGCTTTCATCTGCCATTTTACACATCCATAGCACAGCAACATGGCAGAGGGTGCAATCTCTTTGCTGTCATTACAAAGCAGGTCCCACCACTGTCTGCAATTCATGGTCAAAACTGTGGGAACAAGAACTCAGAGGGATCTGCAATGATACAGTTTTCTGTGTACAGGTTGGGAGGCTCTGTGTCTTGTCTTTCAGTTTGCTGTCAAATATCATTAATGCAATCATGAGCAGGAAGGTGAGAGCACTTTTAAGTAAAACCTGAAATCTTTTAGTCAAGGTTCTCCCTGTTTCACCTTGTCTTTGGAGCAGGAAAAATCACATTGAGCCAACAGCAAGAAAGATTGAAAAAAATGGCTCTTTTAAGTTCAGCAGAAGCAGAATCTTTTGGATCCCCCCAGATCAGCACTGGGCTAATCAGGTGGTTTGTCCTGCCAGAGCCATGCCATGACTTCAGTCCCTCCTGCTAAGTTCAAGGATACATAAACTACTAATGCTAATCTAGAGGAATCTTTAATCAAGAAAAGCAGCTGAGAGGTGTCCAGGAAGCATCAAATGCTCACCACTTTCGCTGTCCAAGGAGGGCAGGACAAAATAGCTACCAGGATCAAGGAATTTGCCTGAGCTTCCCGTGGAAATACCTTTTATCCTATGCTGTGGAGGCTTTTTTCCTCCATCAACTGGAAGTAGATTAATTTAAAATTGCAAAAAAAGGGAAACTTTTAAAATAGAAAATATACAGATAAAGAGCTAGTGAAAGCAAACTACACTGTGCTTTAAATTCACACCTTCATTATTTGCAAGAGCATCTCCATGGCTTTGCTTTAGAAAGCCTGTGATTATTATAGTTCATAACCATACCCAGAGATAAGGGGAAAAAAAAATAATCTCACACAAATGAAGCAACAAATGTTCAGAGAATGATAGTCTGAAAACATTGTCATTTCATCCAAATTTTTAAACTGCTTGCCTATACACAAGAGTATGCAAACACATACTCCAGCCATAGCCAATTTACCCACTTGTACACTTACATTAACAAAATAATACAGTTTTCTCCCTCATTCTTCAGTCAGCCACTGGAAATGTCAATCACCTGTATGCCAGAACTCCTCTTTTGATACTGCATTGTCTTTTGCAGAGCAACTATCTTGAAACTCTTGTGTTACAACCAGCAGTCACTACTTCTGGTATCCCTGAGAGGATGCCTCTCCCTGACAGCTCCCAAGCAGATTTAGGCAAAATGACTTTTTGCCCTTCCTCAGTCTAGACAAGAAACATACACAGAGAATCATTAATGGGATCCACTGCATAAATTATAAATCGTGGTGTGGCATTTAGCCAGTTGAAGGGGGAAACATCCATGGAGAAGGCAGCCTTTGAGATCCCTCAGGCAGTAAAAACCTGCTTCCAGGAATTCTGGCTTGCACCACAAAAGCAAAAAGGGGCTATGCAAGTAGTTAAGGGGAAAAAATAGACTACAAATGTGATCCAGCTGGTGACAGGCCAACAAAAGCACAGGATTCCAAGACTGACCTGAACTAAAAAAAAAAAATCAGTGTGAAAAATGAGGTGATCTTACAAACAGGGCTGTTCTGCTAATGCAGGAGAAAAGGGAAGTGAGAGCTAACTAGCCCAAATATCCCAAACCATTCTTCTCATCTGAATAGTCTTTAGCAAGCAGTGGAAATGTCTTTGATTGCAAAGGCACTTCAGCCCTGAGATGAAAGAGAGGGCAATTATGTCCCTCTCTTTTCTAAGTTCAGGTATATTTAGGGCGGTTCTTTTTAATCTGGTCATCCACAGTGGGGTCACTGCAGCTCAATGATGCAGTGCAGGGCTGCAAAGGTACCGAATTTGTGAGGGGAAAGCAAGAAGGGGGTAGGGAAACAAAGTATGTTAATGCTGGCACAAGATGTGCACAACTCCCTTTTTTTTTCAATTCCAGCACTGGTGTGTGGGTTTTAAAATCTACTGCTGGAGTTTATTACTGACTAAACACCCATTTTATATTCTGCAGGGTGGAAATCCACACTTTGGGTAAATACAGTAGAGGCAATACGGCAAGCAGAAATAAAAAGGACAAAATAGAGTTGGTTGTAATAAACTGCAGAGTAAAGCACTGCCAGGCTCTGTTATGGACATACCTGACAATGCCAAAAACCTATCTACATTTCATGAAGTTAATTATCAATGAAATCTATCCAAGATTCACATTTGACCTCCAGAATTAGCAGTAAACTTCAGTTTTTTAAAAATTAAACTTCTAACATTAATCTCAGGAACGTCAAATAATAATAATAATAATTTTAGAAGGCTGTATCAGAATTTTGAAGAAGAAACTACTTATTTTCAGGGATGGAAGCTGACTTTACACCCACTGCAACTGTCTAAACTAAATATGTAAAATATCTCGAAGGGAAAGTTTTCACAAACACAAGTGGCAGCCAGTTTTACTTTAGCTGTGGTAAGAGGTCCTGGTAAAAACAGCAACAACAACAACAAAAATCTCTTTTTGGTTCAAAGGCATTTCTTTTCAGCATGTGAAATGTTACTATCATATTTTATACCCCCCTGTTGAAGCATAGAAGCTTTGCCACCCTCTTGCTCCATGCAATATGAAATACCAAAAAAGAAACAGATGGCTTTTGGTCCTGCATTCCTGTTTCCTTGTCACATCTCACATGATCATTATAACTGGATGGAAAAGAAAATATGTTTCTTACAGAACTGCAAGAAACCTGCCTCCTAATCAGAAAAACTCCACTATCTTGAGATGCAAACAGCACTTTTTGGGATTAACTGTGCTTTACACGAAACATGTGTGCGGGATGGGTGTTACAGCTGAATTATCATGGAGAGAGGGAGCGTGAGAGGTGGAATTGTCCATGCAGACACAGAAGTTGGGCTGTGCCATAGACAGGAAGTGGAAATTGCTGTGCACCTTCTGCCTGCCTGACATTGCTGCAGCTAAAAAGTACTGTACCACTGCTTTTAATTATTCTAATGAAGCCAAAGGCTTAGGGAAAGTGTTACTTCCCTCCACCTTTTAAAGAAACAGTATTTTGTAAGTGCAAACTTCCTTAATTTCTTTAATTTCAAGAGCTTTTTGTTCATTTCAGAGGACCACATGCACTTTGATCCTAAAATGGCTGGAGAGCCAATAAAGAAATAAATCACTTGTTCTTGCAAACCACAGATTGAACATTCCTCTACCACATGTTCATACATTCAGAGTGTATCCCTGACTCTGTCACAGCAGCTAAAATAACCACATTTTAACTGAAATAGTGGAGCTGGAGCTGAAAATCTCAGTCTGGACTGGGCACCTGGACATTTAAAAGGCATTTCTGCTTTTGAAACTAACCTCAAACACAGACTGGGGTTACAAGTGGGTGGTGAAGTCCAGATTACCCGACTGCCCTGCTCAGCAATTCACAGTCTCTCTCATCCTTCCTGGCAGAATTTGAGAGCACCTTTGGTGGAGGTATAAATGTACTTTCACCTCCTGCTTTTAATGACAGAAGAGGGATTATTATGAGGCTTTTCTTATGGCCACCTTATGTATCTCTCTTGCTATTCAAAACAGGGCTGTATTTTTCTTCTTGAGAAAGTTCCTTGCACAGCCTCATGTCCTTTTCTATAAATGGCATAACTGTGCTGATTAGTAATAAAAGAAGGCTCCACCACCCACACCTGCTCCATTCCTGCAGCTCCTTCCTGTTTCTGGAAGAGGAATTCTTAATTAGAAAGTAAACCAGTACATCAAGATAAATCACAATTTCTCTGGTCCTGTTCACTCCTGTCACAAGTCTGACCTTCCCTTTCTGGGGAAGCTCAGAATGCAAAGGGAAACAGCTTACACAGGGAGACCCTTGTGGCTTCCCCTAAAATAGGAGGCATTTTCCTCTTTGTACATGAGAATTACCTTGGTCAGGAACAATCACCCTTTTGACAGAGTTTTAGAGGCTGCCTGTGCTTAGCCCAGGGACCCTCCTGTACCCTGACCACACGGATCTTCAAGCTGCTTTCCATAAATGCTCTCCCCTGAAGATGTGGAAGCAGCAAGCTTAGTTGCCTGAGTGTGGATTGGGGTGGAAATGCATTTTCCTCTCATGTTCAGATAACTGGGAATTCACCAGCCAGCCTGTTCTGGCTCTCAGGGTCTCAGCACTGCAGAGAAGGTTGTGTTTTATCCCTAGATTATAAAGCAGAGTTGTATCCTCATCTGGCAGTGATCAGTCTTGCTCCATTAACCTGAGTGCTGACTTACACCTCTCGAGGATTTGATAGCTGCTGTACAACAGGAGCCTGCAATAATAAACCCAATTATAAATAAAATAAATAAAATGAAAACTCCAGTGAGGGTCATTTTGTATTGTACCCCTTTCCTTTTGACCAACTGCTTGCAACAGACAGATCTGTGTTTTGAGGTCATGTTTGCAGGATAAAATACTCCTGGGAGTGTTCGGAGTGTGTAATGGTATATGATGGTTTGACAAAATGATTTGACACAATGAGTCAAAGGTGGCCCACATGCCTCTATCTTGTCTGGAAAAAACCCACTGCGTTCTTCTAAATGCAATAAAATTGTGTTTAATTTTTATTGTATTAAGTAACTGTGAAATATTAAGCCCAGGTAGAACTGGGTAAAGAAGCAGAAGTCACTGCCCCTGTTTCCCCAGCAGTGTCTAAACCATCACAGCACACCTGATGGTCTTTTACGATGTTCCTTATTTTCACCTCTTCCTCTACTCTCAGCAAATAGAGAGTGAAAGGTTCCCATCCCACAGAACGACTTAACAAACTGAAATTCCATTAGACCCTTTTCTCCATCACTCAGAACAGGGAAGGAAAGGAAAGTGCAGCTTTGACAGACTCGTAAATGGGGAAAGATTCCAAAACAGATGTCCTGACACAATGAGGGACAGCCCACGTCAGTGATGGGGAGAACAATGCATAGGAGAGCAGGGGCAAGGAAGGGGGATTCTCAAACCAGTTTTGTATGGATAAATAGAAACATGGATTTAGATTATGGCTTTAGGAAAGCTTTAACATCTCTCAGCCTGAAGATGTTGAAGAGTTGAACTCTGTGCAGGTAGATCACTGTTTGGGGAGTCACGGCACAGCCACCCTCCATTTGTGGAGCTGCTAACTTATGTCAGTGTTGTCCCCTCTGGTGATTTAGGAATAGTTTCCAAGACCACAAGGAAGCTGCTTGGTTTGCATTTCACAGGGAAGGGTTGTAGCAGCCACTGCTGAGAGCAACTTAAGTCCTTGGACCTGGAGGTACAGTTCTCACAGTGCCAGACTTCAAAAAGAGACGCAAACTTACTGTGTGGGGGGAATCCTCTCACAGGTGCTGTCCAAGGAGAAGCAGGATGTTCTCTCTGGCAGGAAGGGCATCCCAGATGAAAAACAAGCCTTCAGTTCTGCAGGCAGGTTGTTTAGATGGCACTGGCTGGAAACAAAAGGCACTCAGCTGGTGAAGAAGGCACTTGGCAGCTTGAGACAGACTGCAGAGAAACCGCAGTCTGCACAACAGGGAGTTGAACAATGGAGACTTTAGTGTGGAAACAGAAAGTTCAGGATGAAGCTGAACCACATGCCTGGTTTGATACTGAAATGTTCTGCACATTTTCCTGCAAAGAAATCCTGGGCTTCAATGTGATTTCCAAACATCGTCATTTTAGATGAAATCACATTTGAAAGCAAACAAACAAACAAACACTGCTTAATGTGTTTGTACTCATTCTAGTAACCCCCTTTGTCAGCTGAAAGACACATACGCCCACAAACCCCTGGGTAGATCTGTCACTTCCCTCTGCCACCTCCCCAACATGCCCAGCCCTCTTCCATCCTCACTGTTGGACTTGACATCCAAGACAAGAGTTGTAACCATGGCTCTTTCCTATTGGAATATTAAGCTGCACTCATATTTCCTAAGGAACTTTGTATTTCTTTAATTCTATTTTTGTACAGTACAGCCCTACTTCAGTGCTCATATGCAGATGCCACAGTGTCTATTCTAGAGAGTTAATCAGAATGTAAAGCTCGTCAACGCATGTCAAAGCCATCAAAAGATCCACGTGACACATGAAACATTTAGAAATAATTTCCACAAGGGTTTTTTTCCCCATCTCTCCTTATTCAGCTGTTTTCTAGGAAAAACCCCACAACTTAAACCAGTATGGCTTTTGGGCTTGTGAATGTTTGCCTTTGTGGTTATGGGTTTTATTTATGAGGTGCCATTTGAGACAAAAGTCATCCCAGGCTCATACTTTACTAGTTCAGTAAATTTTCCATACTTTAATGATCAAGCTGCATATTTTACTTGTTACTTTTTAATATACTTCAGTGATCAAATTGTATAGTGTAATGATCAGTTTTCCTACCGTGCCTGAATGAGTTGCATACCTCATTAATTTAGATACATACTTCACAGGCCAAAACTGTAGCGTGTTTGGATGAAGTGAATAATTTAACAACCAGCCTCCCCTCCCAACCTGCACAGGAGCCCAGGAATATGTGTGAACGAGGGTGGGATGGAACTGTGAAGGTGTGGGAAATCTTGGGCTGAAACCAAAATGAAAACAAAAGATTTGAGAGCATCTGGAAAGCTGAACCAGCACTGCAAGCCTGGTTTGTATTTGCTTTGTCTTCTCAAAAACGTTCCCTTGAGGGTTAATTTTGATTTTAATGATGGATTTATCCCTTTTACCCCTAACACACCACAATAAACTGTTCAAGGTGAACGCTCAGTATTTTAACAACCAGTACAGCTCCAGTCCTGTCATGGACTTTGAAAGATGTGGAGGCACCTTGTTTTTTTCTAAGGTGAGGTAGAAAGTATTCGGGGTTAAGGAGACCTGATGTTAAAACAGACACTGTTGTAGAGTTTGACCCCGGGAATTGTGCAGCTTGACAAGTTCTTAAGGATGTTTAGCACCTACGTGGAGGAGGAGAAGACATCACAGACAACCCTTCCCTAACAAAAGCAGCCGCCTATTCTAAAGGTTGCTGGTGGGTCAAATATTGCAGCACACAAATACATTCTTCAAATAATTATACAGGTATTTTATAGCTCATACAATTGGTCTTTGCGTTGATATAACTGAATTTATAGCAGCACAAAAGCAAGAAAGAGAGAAATGTAGCATTTTCTAACCTGTACAAAGTATTCCACTGTTTCACACATGAGAAACACGTGATCTATTCTATCTGTGAAGACTAAATTTTTATTTCAATAAGCTGAAAATACGAACATTTTTAAGTCCCCAACTATTTTTTAAATAGCTATTATTAAATGTAGTCTTGCCACTAAGGACAAAGTAACAGTTGCACTGCTATAAATATTAATGCTAAATTTACAGAGATTAAAATGCACTGAAGCAACCTTATAAAATTTTTAAGAAAGCTACACTTACAATGAGTGTTTTGGTAAAACTTTGCCTGCCGCTGACTGACATGCACAGACAAAGCCTCTAACCAGCTACAAAAGCCTGTAACACATTAAAAACCTTTGGAAACACATTACAAACGTTTGGAGCTGTTTATGGGTCCTCCTTCCTTCAAAACCTGTGGTCCCTCCTCCTCCTCCTCCAGCCCTGCAATTATTTGATGCCTGACAGACTTTGACTCGGGACTTGAAGAGCCTGAGACAGATCTCACTGGTTTTCCAGCTCCTACTTTATGACAGAAGATTTAATCACTGTACAGCTTTATACAGGTTTGTTTAGCACAACATCCTGTTATTGCCATGGCAATAGAGCAGAAGGCTTTTTATACAGTTTGCCATTGGATGATGATTATTATTTGTCTCATTTTATTTGTGCTTCGAGCACACACCTTTGAAAATGAAACATGGTTCCTTCTTAGAACATAAGCTGCAGGGAACATAAGCTGCAAGTTAATACTAGCTTTTTTTTTTTTCTAGATCTTCTTTTTAACCAACGTTCACATCCTTACCCAAGTTCAGAAATGGGCTGTAAGTAATGTCCTTCAGACTCCTGAATGCTCAGATCTCCTGATTCCTGCTGGGCAAGGCAGGCTAAGAGGGGAGAAGCCAGAGGAAAGGACTGTGAAAATAAATAGGGCAAAGACTTCTTTTTTTTACAGCTTTTGATAACACTCCTGTCATTTGCAAATGTGGTAAGGCTTCCCATCCCTTTGTGAGAGGATAAGGGCTTTGTGGAGTTCTGCATGCTTGGTCAGCCAGTCATTGCTAACACATCAGATCTTTGAAAGAAATATGTTATAGCTTGGTAGCTCTTCTGAAGTCTGTGAGGTGGTTTATATTTTTCAGGAAAGCTTTGCAATGTACCGGGAAGTACTTACAAAGATTAAGGTTCTCCAGGAGGTGCCTGAACTGCTTGTCTGGTAATTCCCAGGAGAAATGGTCAAGTACTCGTCAAAATTCCAATGCTTTATTTACTTCAGTGTCTTCTATATCAAAGAGAGAAACCACCTGAGAAGCAAGAATTGAAATTGTTTAAGCAAACCTAGGCATTCCAAAGGAGAAGTCTTTTTTAGCAGCCATTTAGCAGTTCACATGGAAATACCTGAGGACCACATGGCTTTTAATTGTAGGTATTTTATACATGAAGAAACAGAGCTCATTTCTCAGAACCACACTTAGTTGGAATCTTTCTTTTTCCTTTAAAAATAAGATGCAGTTGTTGAAATGAGCCAAAAATAATCTGTAGTTCTATGCAACACGTAAATATAAATATGGAAATAAACAACAACCTGCAGTAAAACCAAAAAGCATTATAACAAGTATCCAAACACTCCAGAAAAGGTAGTGGTTAAGACAAGAAAGAAAACAAATAAAAATATTAAAGGGCTGCCTTTAATGATTTACATTAAAATATTTTTAACTAAACTCCTCTGCACATCTTTAATTTGCCTCTTTTCCCTCCCCCCCACCATCATCCTTGGTGGGGCAAGTTCATTTTCTACTCTGTAAAGGATGTGACAGCCCTTCATCCTCATTAGCTTCAGCTCATCCTAAAAGTCTACTTGCTCTCTTCTCTTCCTCCCTTGCACAAAATTCCCAGCCGAAGCCTTGTGGGAATTTTCGAAGAGTTTCCCAGGGGAAAGGGATTAGGAGACAGTTGCAGCAGCAGACCTGTGAGAGAGCAGTTGGAATGAGCAGCAGAAATACCAAAGCCTAGGGAAGCTGTGGGTCAATTTGTTGTGGATCAAAGTTGTGGCAACATGACCCCAGCAAGTTTAAAACCTCACAGGAATCTCCAAAGATTGTCTCCAGACTGAGGGGGCTTTTATGAAGTTGATGTTCCTTGACCTGGTCATGGGCTGGAAGACAAGTACTGGTTAAACACAAGGCACTGAGGAGGGACCACATTCCAGGGGATGCAGGGGTACTAAAACCCCTCCTATAGGGATAATCCTGCCTCCAAAGCCACGAGCTTCAACTGCACCTGAAACTGCAGATGCAGATAACAAGGCTCTAGAGTTCTTTGCAACAGCAACGTTTCCTTCCAGGTCTTTTTCATTATTCTTCCCTGTGCCTGAAAACAATCTTACTGAGGCAGGAAGGATTATTTACTCTAGAGGCTGCTGCGTTTCAGCAGACTCCGACACAACAGCCTGAGACTACTTAACATACAGCTTTTTTATTTTTTTTCATTCAGAGCTTTAAAATTCTAGAAAGAAGTAGAGTTTTTTTGTTTTTTTTCTCCCTATTGTTCCCATTTTACAGCTGGGAAAACTAGGACACTTGCTGCTTGACAGCTAATGCACCTTATCTGCCGGTGTCAGAATCAGAAGCTGCCAAGAGCATAAATGCAGATACTTGCAGAGCCCCAGGTGACAGGTGTTAACTTCTGCAGCCACTACAACCTGCTCACATCTGATCAGATGTCTTTATCCTCGGTTGCTACATGCTCCTTTCATCTGATAAAACCATAATGTCTGCCTCCAGTAGTACATTATACCCAGTTGTAATAAGTCTCAGCTTAGGAAACTCAGAGCCATTTGAAAGACAAGATATTTACACGCTTGGGACACAATTTACAGCGTACTGGTGAAGGAAAAGGGGTTTGAGGGCAGGGAGGAAGGTCCTGATAATTTGCTATTTGCTTTTTCCTTTCCAAACCTTACCTTCACAAAACCTCTAGGCTTGATCTGATATGCTTGTTTTATGGAATTACTAGAATATAAGCAGAAGATACTATTTCTACATAGGCCAAGGTTGTCGATATCAGAAAAGTTTTGAAGGCTTTGGGGTAGCCCCCCCAGCCAGGTAGAAAAAAAATAGACAGTAAGATGTGGTGACCACATGAAACTTGCCTTGTACAACAAATCATAAGGTGATGTAACTATTTCCTGTCATCTTTGCTAGGGTTTGCTCTAAGCTGAGCACTGCAAAGCTTGCAGGTGGTGCAGACTGCTTTTGTTTCTGCTGATATTCAGATGCTCTGCCATCCTCAATTGCTCTCAGGAAATCAGAATAAGAGAGCTTGCTCTCATGAATGCTGATTCCCAAGCTAAGGGAAAAACACAGAATGAGATATCAATGATTTTAAATCATTATCTCACTGTTGTCTGAGCTGATTAATTATTATGATGTATTATTTGTACTGCAGCAGCACTTCAGGATAAGCTTGTGCTGTCAGTCTACGGAGCTTGGGCTGGAACCAACAAGATCATTGTCAGGTCTAAGCTACCCATCCTGTCATTTAAACGCAGCCACACTCTCAAATGCAGATCCAGGCCAACCTCAGGAGGAGACCTGCTTCAGCCTGGGCCCAAGTACACGACCTTTGAGCCCATCAGCATTAACTCTGTGCTTTTTGAACACAGCCCAGGACAAGTAGGCTCCCAACCTTTTCTTTGAAGCTCTTTTTCCCACCCCAGTGTAAGCATAGCCTTTTGGACTCTGATGAAGAAGAGATGTTCATTGTGCTTAGAGCTGCTACTTCCCCTTGACTCACCAGTGCTGCAGTGCTGCTTTAATCCTCCTGGGCTGGTGTCCAGTGAGGGGTTTTATTCTGCTCATTTTTGGCCAGCCTGTACCTGGGATCCCAGTCCACACGTGGGAGCCCATGGGCTCTGCAGGCTGCACTCACAACTTCCCAAATTTCTGCCAGCTGAAACATCTGCTGGATCACAGACCCTGGAGAATTTCATGTTCTGTCACACTGGAAATGGAGTGGGTTACAGAGCTGACTACAGATAGCTCCAGGTAACAACAGTAAATATACTTCTGCATCAAATATCAGCGTGGGGAATCATGAGCTGTTGCATAAGATTTGGGAATGTTTTGTTTTGTTGTGGGTTTTTTTTGTAGAGGACTTCATTACCAAACTAAATTAATTTTTATTCAAAGACATTTTACTGTAGAAAGAGTGGGATTAAGGCAAGCTACATGCATACAGAAAATATGTGACTATGAAAGTTATCTAGCATGAAAAATTAAGATAAATAGCACTAACAAATACGTGAAAAGCCACTTTCCTCCAACGTCCTGTGGCTTGTGACCACATGGTGAAAAGACACCTGATGTATTTTAAACAAGGACTCCAAACAAGTCTAATGAGCTTGCTGAGTTCACCCCCACGAGGGATACAATAGCAGGGGCTGGCTCTGCCCTCACTTACCCAGTACTGAGCCAGTGCAGTCACCCTGGGGGATTTCCTACTGCTGAAAGATCACCAGAGTCTCCACATTACAATATACACCAGCTGGTTTTGGCACAGATCCATCGGCTCCCATGGAACTATTCCAGACTGACCTTAGAGTTACCATCTACTAATAGACTTGAATAATTTTATAGCTAATTACCAGACTATAGATTCTTTACAAACAGGTATTAGGTAGACAATTCCTGTGTTGCAGGGGACATTTATTTCCAGCCTTGCAATAAGTGTTTTTGCTAGAATCATGGTTCTAGCAAGTCCTGGAGACCCAGCACTTGACAGAGGAGATGGCCCCACCACACAACCCCGATTTTCTTGTTTAAAACTGAATTACTGTAACATACTTTTATCATCTGTTTCCACAGTAAATCACTGGGGGCCAATGCCTCAGCTACCAATCACCAGAATATCCAGTTACAAGAATGTCTAATTAATGGGGAGAGCTAGTAAAACAAAGAGGAAGCTTTATAAAACAGGCTGGAAAAGAAATTAACTATAGACCCCATATCTGCTAGTAAGAAAAAAACCCATTCAAGAGCCCTGATTTTGCATCTTGCAGCTGCACAGCACTCCCACATCCTACCCGTGTCAAGCTGGCTCCAATATTGGAGACAGTGTGTGGAAAAGGAAATAATCAACACCATTTCAGTGGAGAAATAAATTGCCAAGTGGGCATTAAAATTTTAGTAATAAAACTAAATGCATATGCTAATCTACTCTGTATTATTTAGAAAAGACTGTTTTGGATCAAAAAAGGAATAATCTGCACAAAATTACAATGAATGGAGGTGTTTATCATCAAGAGGTCTTTGAGAAAGAAACAAGCAGCAGATTCCTTATTAAGGTTCCAATTCATAAAAAGTTGATCACCCAATTAAAGGTGAACTGTGAAAAGAGTCTGTTAATTTTATTTCAGAAAGGAGTCTGGTCTGGCAGGCTCTGGAGAACAAAACCCAGTGCTGCCAGGCACATGACCTTTGGGGAACTGCTTGGTGCAGAGAACTGCAGCACCTGATGCTGGAGCAGGTCCTTTGTGTTCTCCAGCCTCTGCAATTGAGATTTTTCTTCTTACTCATACTAATGCAATGAATTAAAAACATAGCTTGTCATGGCAGTAGCTTTGGATAATTCAAAAGCTAATGCTGCTCTATAACCTGATTTAATTGTGTTTCTCTTTTGAACAAGATCTGTCTCACACACTTGCTCCATTAAACCAAAATTAAGTAAATAACACCCCCAGTAAACAAATAGACATAAAGCATGTTTTCTTTAATGTAAGAGTCACTGCACTCTTGTTGCCTGCAAAATCAATTCATTATGTAAAAATATTTTTCACTCATACGGAAGTTTAAGCATGTGGGCATCTCCATTAATTTTAACTAATAACTTAAGAGTTTCTTATATACTTAACACTCAGTAGAAGCTTGTAGGCTTTGGTGGGTGGGACCAAAAAGATCCTTAGGGAATATTCATACAAAATTGTTCAGAAGACTATTGAACTGATGGTCATCAAAGTAGTAGTTCAATTCTTGTGCAGGCCGCATATTTTTACATAGCCATCTCTATTTTTATCCACTTCATGACAGCCATTGTAATCTTGGAAGTAATCCCTAAATTTACCCCTGAAAGCCAGCAGATGTTTATTTTAGCTCCTTTGTTAAAAGAATACAAACAAATGTACAAAACAGGGATGGAGGGAACAGGGAAAGATTTTGGGCTTATTTGTGGCTGGTATGTTCATAAAATGTATTCAAGCACAGCCAAATTGTTCACAAATATACCTCAAACCCAACATGCTTCACACATTAAATTTGTACATGGAATTGCATGGCTCAAATCCCCTGTTGTAAAGAAATGCTGCTTGGGAGATTCCCTGGTTTCTCTCTCCATTCAGAACTGATTCTCTGCATCAGTCAAAAGCCTCCCCACAGTTTGGTTCAAGAGGACCAGGCAGGCACAAACTCAGCGTAAGTTCAGAACAGCCTCTGCAAGGACAGCACATTTTCCTTGCCAATCTTTTCTCCCATGAACCCATCCTTTTGGAATTTGCAATTCATATGAACAAAGAGCAATTTCCCCGTAGCCCTCGGGGTCCAGAAAACATCCTGAGGCCAACAGCATCACTCACCTTAAAAAAAAGAACTAAGTAATGATATGACTTAGCAGTTTATCATGTGCTTCAGATCCATTGTACCTTCCAGTGTTACACGGACTAACTCTGCTTAACCAAGTTTCAGCTGGCAAGAAACCATTTTTGAATTCTTTTCTCAAGCATGAGATCACTTCTCAGCTTCAGATGCCATCTTCAACAAGCCTGGCCCGCTTTCTTCTGAAATAAGATAATATTTTTTTTAAAATTGTATTTCCAAGTGTTATTATTCTGTTCTCTGTGTAGCTTTCAAGAGCAGACTCCTTGAGTGCTCTTGAAAGGATACCTTTCTTTGATCAGTAATTATTTCCCCAACTTAATTATCAAACTTAATGATTTACCTTAAAAAAAAACCCAAAGCAAACAAACAAAAAGAAAAAAAACACAAAACTAAACAACAAGAAAAGGCAAACAAAAAACCCCAAAACATTAAGTCACTGTTTTTATATTCTGGAAACCGATCTCTTTTTTTGCCACAAAGTGGTTTGCCTCAGCCCTGACCATACAGCTCCATAAACAAATATGTGACATTTGTTACCATCAGCTGATTATAGCAACATCACATATTTGGGATGTAAATGGGGCATATTTGTGAGAGCCAGAGCTTTGCCCTCTTGGTCTGTGCCCCCAGCCGTGGTTTTGACAAGTGTTCTGAAAACACAGGCCACACATTTCCCCTGGTTATTTCTTTTTAATAATACTGCCTGTAACCCATCTTTTGAAGACTTTGCCTCCTAGTGCCAGTATATGTGAGCCAGGAGTTGTCTTTATTAATGCCTTTAAGCTGGGAATTCTTTTCCCAGATTTCCAGCCAGGTGTGTCCATTTTGTAGTAACTCAAAAGCTACTTGCACTAATTTCCCCATGTGAAATGAACTCTCATGCAACATTCACGTGGACAACCTTGTTACCTTTGTGGATGAAATACTGGTGATGACTCGGTTTTATCTTGTTGACAGTTCATCTTTTATGATATTTCTCTGCCCTTCCCTCTGCATTTCTGTCTAATCCTACTTCTCAGGCCCTCAGATGCTTTTTTTCAGATTCCCCACTGGTTTTCTCTCTACTTGACATCTTCAGTTTAAGCAGCCAGAGGTGCTTTAAGTGAATGGGTTTTCCTTTAGTGAAAACTCAAGGAAGTCTCCGAAAGCAGAATCTCTCATGCACTGGTCTGAAAATGCACAGTGTTAAACACCTATCACACCAGGAAGTTTGCTGAGATCCAGCAGAACAATCAGAATTTGTAATTTTTTTAAAAAATTAATAATATTTGTAAAAATGTAGGCAGCCCTTTTACCTGAAATTATCATTTACAGGACAGAGAACATAAACTGAAACATAAACTTGGTCCCACAGGATGCAAGAACAATCTCAGTGACTTGTCTTTTGATCTTGCTGTTGTTAACTGGCTTTCTTTTTAAACTTCCCACCATTACTCCTACATAATCCAGCTCCTTTTCCAGCTTCTCTCTCCCAGCCAGAGGAATGGTCCTGGCAGCACACACTGCTCTGGAAATACAGCTCTACATTCTGTGTCTACTTCATCTCTGGCACTAAAGGTTTCTGGGTGATGACTTCCTGTGTTTATGGATCCTTCATCAGGCTCAATGCCTCAAACAAGAGTATTTAAAACAAAACATCAGCTCTTTCTGCCTATAAATTTAATCTACACTGTTTAGCTTCAATTTTCATTTGAAGTTCATACAATCCTTTAGTACAAATTAGATTCTCAGTAGACAGCCTGAGTTTCAACAGTCTGTCTTCACGGGGAGAGGTTCCTGAGCCAGATATTTTACAGCGTGTTTGGGGGTAACACTGACTGAGCATCAGCTTTTCATTTAGAGGGGTTTATTCTTAGTCTTCAGCCCACTTGTGCAGCTTTTGCACAGCATGTCTCTGTGATATCTTGCTGTGTTGCATTTTTGTGCACCATCACGCAGATCTGGGCAGATGGAAGGTATCCTCTGTTGTTTCTCCTGCTTTTCCAGTTGCAAGGTCTTGCAAAATAACTGTATTTTCTACAGCTGCTGCAGCATTTCCAAACTCCTGAACATTATGTGAACCTAAAAAATCTTCACACATTTCACTCTGGCTACTTACAGATAGCTCTGAAGGGTGTCTTTAAAACTTTCTTCTTTCCTAGTTTCCTTTCCTGACAGCACATCCTGCCCCCCTTCTGGTAATTCCATGTTGTCTCTTATGACTGTCCTAGCTTGACTAAACAGATTTTTTCTACCTTATCTTCCTGGGATCTTTTCTGTATCTTTGGATCTTTAATCTGATCCCTTAAAATGGAATCTCTGAAATGTCCCAGTTACTTGACCGATCTGGTATTTTAAGATCAGCTAAAAATTCTTCAAAGGGATTCCTCCTTCTCCATTCTTATGTGAAACCTGTGTCTTTCAAAAGTTCGAGGTTCCTTGGGAGTGCAATATTCCTTCAAACTTACTGTCTGTAGCTGCAGGGATTGCCCTCTCACCCTGCCTTGGTTTCATGCCATTAAAAACTTCGATAACTCCTACTGCTGCAATATTCCAGAAAATACTTGTGAGCTTCCTTATGATTAATCCAAGCACTGTATATATGTTTCAAAGCACGGTGTGAGTCTTTTCAAGGGAACTGCAATATTGTCAGTGTGTTTTAGAGTCTCTAAAAGCCCCTGAAGGGCTATCACTTTTTTCTCTCACTTTCAAATCTCTTTTTTTCCCCCCACTTAATTCCTTCCCCTCTTTCACATTCTACTCCTGTTACCATGTGGCACTTGGTTTACACTCACAGCAAGACTTGTGTTGGAATTATGGTGCAGAGGGTGGGAGCAGCCAGAGAGCACTTGCACTGCACTCAGTCTGGCTTTACTCTCTTCAATCTCCATGTATCTAATTACTGACTAACCAGCTTAGACTCCTTCAGCCTCCTCTTAGATACGAGACCCTAGAGATCCAACATCTGCTAATTACATCTCTGAGTTTTAACTTTTATTATGTTCAGAAGCCCACAGACTTTCCAGCAGAGTCACAAATCTAAAATCTCCTGTCAGAGAGTTTGGGGTTTTTTTGGGTTTCTTTTTTGAGTTAAGGTACCACAGCTTAAACCTCACAGCTTTACAGCAAAGGGGAAGATGGGGATGAGGCCCAGCAAGAGAACAGGAGAGTCACTCCTAAGAACAGGACACAGCAACCTAAAAGCCAAAACCAGCTGACCACCCTAAGGGCAGTTTGTGATTTCAGCGAGAGGCTGGTCTCTGCCAGCCCTGGAAACCTATTCAGCACTGCTCCTTCTATCTTGCAAAGGTGCAGTGGTCAGTGTTTTACCCTCATTGCAGAAAAAATCATGGAGCCCTTTTCAACTTTCAGTGCCACTCTTCATCACTTCTCTCATCTCCCACTCAAATCTTCCCAATAGAAGTAAAGGCCGAGATTTTGAGAGCCGTATTTTTGGAAAAAATTGAGGCATTCAACATTTTTTTGGTCTAATAAAAGATTTCCAGGTGGTAATTATTCCACTCACAGCAGTAAATATGTGCATGGAGAAAATGAGGATTAAAACCATAGATCAAGCTGCAGTGCCAAAAAAAAAAAAAAATTTTCTTGCAAATGTTTTGTATTTTTCTTGAAGAGCTGCAGAGCCACTGTTCAATGCCTGTTTCTAATTTGGGCGATTTGTTCCTGTGAGTTACAACAAAAGCCAAAGAGGGGGAAAAAAAAATGTGCACAGCAGTATGTTTTGAATTGTAAGATGTCCCAGAGCTTTTGTCTGCCTCACAGGGTGTAATCACAGGACACTGAAAGTGCTCCAAAGCTGGTAGGGTGAGGTTCACAGCCCTTGCAGAAGTAAGGACATGGGCTGGATGCAGCCTCTGGGCAAAGAGAAAGGAGGGGGCTCACACAGGATCATGGCAGGGGAGTGGGTGCTGCTCCCAGTGCTGCTGAAGTGAGCCCTATAAACATCAAATTCACACCTCTGGCAGTACCTCCTCCCAGTCCCAATGTGACAGGAATCAGTTTTCCAACTCTTTGAGAAGGAAGTGTGGGCTGAAGCCCACGTGGAACACCACAGGTAGGTTTAGCATCTGTGTTCCTGACCGAGAGCTGATCTCCTCACACTGACCTTTACAGCAGCAGGGCATGGTCCACCCAGGCTCCTCGTATCTCAGCTGCCTGAGGTGCTCCTGGAGCAGAAGGATGACACCCAGCTGGATCTGTGCCTTCACAGCCACCACGCAGATGGATTCCATCTGTCGCACAACAGCTCCGGCTGAAGAGTCACTTGTGGCTTTCCAGGGCCTTCCGAGGAACCTGAGAAGTTCAGAGGCCTGGGTTCAACTCCTGGTGCACATCCAGCTTTCTGAGAGAGAAAACCAGCCAGGAACTGCTAGCACAGGACTGCTCCCACTATCCAGGAGGTGGGTGAGGAAGTGTGGGAGGCAAAAAGAGAACACTCAGCAGAACAGAAAGGTGGCCATAATTGATAACAAGAAGTGCTTTTGCAGACCATGAACAATTAAGATGTGACCTCGTTCCCAGATGAAGCTGCAGATGCCAGAGATTTTGAAAGATTAAAATCAGAACTGGGTGTCCTATCCATATAAATCAAGACAACCAGGATCTAACAAATAATTAGAGCAATTTTGGAAATAGGAATTGTGAAAAGTCTCTTCTGCAGGTTTAAACCAGACTCTGTCATTGCTCAGAATGAGAGAGCCCCAGTGCAGGGGGCAGAATATTCCATATTCATCTATTAGAAGGCTGCTCAACCTCAACCAGAAACATCTGGCTCCAGTTTCTAGCAGGTAACTGCATTCAGTTGTATGTGACCCAGTCTCCAATTTTTTTCCTCCAAATTACAGTTAAGCCATCACTATGCACTCATATATATGTATTTGTGTGTATCATTGCCATATGCAGAGTTCTATACATAGTTGTTGTTACAGTGGGCTCTCAAAAGTAAATAATTCTGAAGGATGTGGACCTGCCAGCATGTCACATCATGACTATTTTATTTTTATCCGTCTTCCCCATTGATTTAATTACTCTCCAGCTGCTTCAGGACGAGTATTTGCATCTTTGAGACACACTGCATAATTTCTGCTTGCAGCACAGCATCCTCCTGACTTGCAGAGCTGCTTCTTATTTATAGCATTGGAGGCAGGGCTGCCTTGCACTTGGCATTGTACTAAACACGAAAAGAAACAGAAGGTTCCTGACCAAAAGAGCTCTTCATCCAAGTAAGACCATGGGCTGGTACAAAAATCAGAGTGGAAAAGCCCAGTCTCAGGCAATCAGGGCCTAAGTTTCTCATCAGGCAGTTACAAATCCAGCAATAAGCAATGCCTACAACACAGTGGCTGCCTCACCATCTCTGCTTTATATTAGACAATTTTTTACAGGTGGAACACTCGGTGATACCTGTGGGTGTCATAAGTGCAGTTTATGCCAGAGAGCTGCTGTGTAGGTGGGAGGGATGTGGTGCTGAAAAGAAAGGGCAGTTTTGCTCTTATTCCTTCAGCTTGTTTGGGATACTAAAAAACCCCAGAATTAAAAAAAAGCAGGGTAAAAAGGCAAAAGCCTGAGCTTACAGGCTTCTCTCCGTTTTGTGGAGATTTTTGTCTGCTGATTTCCCAAGTTGCCCCTTCAGCTGCAAGACAGGGCTACTCCACTCTGTTTATGAGTGTATCAAATTTATCAGCGATGTCATGGGGAATTATGATTTTTATCAATAATAATTTATCAGTTTCTACAACTTCCAGACACTTTCCAGGCACAACAGAAAGCAAATCTGTGCTCTTGGGGTTGTATTTTTACACAGGTTTTGCTCCTGAGGGTTTATACTCCTAAATAAATATAAAAAAATCGAAAACATTCCAGGAGAAGACTGAAAGCACAAGACATAATAAGCATCCAGGTGGTGTGTATCCACAGCCTGGAGATACTGGGGGCAGAGGATACTCCTGCTGCCTCAATCTGCTGGCAGGTGCAGGAATCTTGTAACAGCAGCAACAGCAGCAGGCTGATCACTGCTGACTCACTAGGGCAAGCACAGATCATTAGACTTCACTCTGATATCATTTTGTCATTTGTTTGTCAAACACTCTTCTCAGGAGCAGTGACCTATTAACTCCGAGCGCGGATTTGGTTTCAGGCGGAGCCTCGTCTCGCTCGGTGACAGGACACTTGTTCCTGGCTTGTGGAGCCAGGGTCCATCCTTGTCAGGGCTGGCTTTGCTGCATCTGCACAGCCCTGGACCAGCAGTTCAACTTGCTGCTGAGGGATGTGAAGCTGACTGGGATTGCTGCCAGGGGACAGGATATGATACAGGACCACAGTGCCCTACATGCATGCCTAGTCCAGCTGCAGGAAAAGCCCCTGTCGAGCATAATCAGAGAATGTGCTGAGTTGGAAGGGACCCACAAATATCATCGAGTCCAACCCTCAGCCCTGCTCAGGACCATCCCCAGAGTCACATGTGTATGCCAGAGGATCATCCAAGCACTCCTGGAGCTCTGGCAGCCTTGGGGCTGTGCCCACTGCCCTGGGGAGCCTGGTCAGTGCCAACCACCCTCTGGGGGAAGAACCTTTTCCTGAGATCCAACCTGCCCCTGCCCTGACACAGCTCCAGCCATTCCCTGGGTGCTGTCCCTGGTCCCCCCAGAGCAGAGCTCAGTCCTGTCCCTCCTCTGCCCCTGTCCAGGGAGTTGGAACTGCACTGAGCTCTCCCCCTCAGTCTTCTCTTCTCCAGCTGAACACACCAAGTGCCCTCAGTTGGCTTCAAACCTTCACCACCTTTTTTGCCTCCTTTTGAGGCTCTTTAATGGCTTCACATCTTTCTTCCTTATGTTGTGGTGCCCCAAACTGCCCCAATATTGCAGGTGAGGTCACACCAGGTCAGAGCAGAGCGGGACAATGCCCTCCCTCACCCAGGGGTACTTTTCCTGATGCCCCCCAGGACACAGTTGGCATTCCTGGCTGCCAGGGCACTGCTGAC
Organism: Pachyramphus minor; assembly: GCA_013397135.1. NCBI lineage: Eukaryota > Metazoa > Chordata > Aves > Passeriformes > Tyrannidae > Pachyramphus > Pachyramphus minor. The sequence goes on from VYXB01004713.1 coordinate 122,510, forward strand.
TCGTGGCCAATGACCAGAATGGATCAGATGAGTCTAATTCAAAGTTACCTGAAGCAGAGGGGAAGAGACCTGCAGGGTGATGAAACTGCACTTGCTCTTCTCCCTCAATCTGAGCTGATACCAATAACCAGGCCAGGGATTGCTCTGGGCACAGGGCCCAGCTGGCACATCTGTGCCTGTGAACCTCCTTAGCCCCCAGAGGGGAGCAGCTGCCTGCAAACTGCCTGTTAGGAGCTGCCCTGGAAGGATTCTTGTTCCCAAACAGTGCTGGGAGTGATCAGGGAAAACATTAGCTGACACAGGCATGGCAATGACAGTTTTGGCAGTTCAGCAGCAGAGGTGACATTCTGGGAATGGCTCTGGACATTCTGGTTGGTCAGCATAGATGCTGCCATAAGGCCTGTAAAGTAAGAAATTTAAGTCATGGAGAATATCTATAAAAGAAGTCTCACTGTGCACCCTGAGCTAGACTTATCTGCAGCAAATCAAGGGAATAACAGAATCAAGGAATCAAGTAGGTTGGAAAAGACCCCTGAGTAAATAGACCTGTTTGGGACAATGGATAAGCTTGGTCCAGTACCTTCCAAGACTCCTTTTCAGGGTCTTTTTCTGGTAAAATTCTATTTGTACTGCACAAATGTCGTCTTAACCTAAATGCAAACACTGAAAGTTATATGCTAGGCTCATAAATAACTTACTCAACCTGATTTTTCATTTCTTCCACATGCAGAGCTTTAGTTGGCTGTTTCTGCTGCTCTTCCAGCTTTGAATGCTTCTTCTGTTGATTATTATAATATGCTTTAAATGCATAGAGCTGTCTTCTGCAGTGTATTGTCTGAGCCTGTGTCAGTGGATGCAAACTCCATCCCCAGGTCCTTAAAAATTCTTGGAGAGTAAGATATCCTTTTTCATCTGTATCATACCTTGAAAAAGAAATGCTCTCTTTAAATATTCATGTGTTCCCCATAGAAAGGCAGCACAGATGTCCTTAAGTGACTTAACAGCTTAAATCTCACCAACTTCTCCTTACAGAGGTGCCACAGCACAGTCAAATGAATGAATGGCTCTATGTGAGGCTTGAAAGGTGGGGCTTATGCACTGTAATCAGAGTCAGTTCTAAAAATATTACCCTGAGGACCAAATTGTCAGGAGTGTTCTCCAGCTCTCAGTACTGCATCCTTCCAGTGTCTGGTTTGAGGTGCAGAGAACTGGTCTCCTAAAAATCCAGTCTTGAGTGTCTCAGGTTGGTCACACAAGTCTGACATGCTCAGAGTTGTAATCACACCCTTCAGAAACACAGGCTTAGATCCATAGTTTTCTTGTTTTCTTAGGTATAAACCCTTCCAGGGCTTTTTCCTCTGCATTTTCTTCCCCTGATGGTGCTCTGATGCATGGTAATGCCTAATTTAGCCTCAGCTTCACTCTAATTCCTTTATTCAAGTTACAGACATATCAGGCACGTAAGAGATTTTAGCTATTCTGTAAAAGAATGGGAGTGAAGTTATGCTGCTCATAACTACATGAAAAGGACACTCTCCTGTGTGCCATGGCATCCATAAGGAATAAGAACAGAAAGTAAAATCTAATGGAGTAGAAAATAATTCAGAGATGAATCAGTGCTAAGAAAAATCTATACAGTCAATGCAGTTTAAAACCAAAATGCAATACAATCAGATTCTATGTATTAGTGATTTTTTTTTTTTTAAATAGACCTGTAATGAAGGTAGCTTTTTATATAATGTCACACAGAGCTGACATCTATGCCACTGCAAACCCAGTTTATAGCAGAGCTCCTCTTTGTTGAAGGCAGACAAGTTTCCCCCACTTCACAACAAATTACTCGTCTATAAAAACACTTCATGGTATTACTTGAAACCTTTACACAGCATGAAATTGCCTTGCTTTCTTTTGTTATGTATTTGGGATGCAGCGTTTTTCTTTTGACTGAATCCCATTTATTTAGGCTTCAAATACTGTAAGTAAATTTAGTTCTCTGAGAAGGAGAGGCTGGTAGCTCTGCTTTGAGCCAGGTGTGGGCAATGTGGACTGTCCACACACCTCCTCTGTGGAAGATCTGTCCGCAGTTCCCACCTCACCTGAGACATCTGGAACTGATTTTCACCCATGACAAACTGAGATGGGGCATTTGTGTGTATAAAACAAAAAAAGGATGAAAAAAGAAAGACAATTTAACCAGTGACCTGAAGTGCTGCCCAAGAAAAAATGCATGTTAAATTAAAGGGATCAGTAATACTGAAGCCAGGAGAAAGTCCTGTCTTCTAATTCATTGGAGCCTGATGGATCTAATTGAGCTTAGCATGATAAGACACATCTTCCTGTAACACAGTGCCATGATCCGAGGTCACAATCATAACAACATAAAAGATTTCTCGAGCAGTGCAATCTATTGCCATTCCCTGCACCATGAAAAGCTCTGTAATCCCATAAAAGATGCATTACTGCAAGAACTAATCATTCAGAGTTGTCATACCTTGCCCAAAGCTGCTTGGATTCTTCCAGGGTGATTGGAATGCCAAATGTGAACAAGAATTTCTTCAAGTCCCTTGGCTGTATAATGCCATTTTCCTCACTGTCAAGTCCTTGAAAACTCTGGAATGTAAAAGAAATCATCACTAACAAGAACCAACAAGTCAGACAAAGTGTTTGATCTCTCTATAAGCTTAATAAATAATGGGAATTGAGAAAGAAACTGGAAATAATAGAATCACAGAATGGTTTGGGTTGGAAGGGACCTTTAAAGGTCATATAGCCCACTCCCCTGGAATGAGCAGGGACATCTCCACTACATCAGGACCTGCAGATTTTCTCCCCATTTCATTCTGTATCTAACAGCAATTAGATTTTGGTTTGGATTTTGGTTGCCTGGGTTTGCTGCTGTTTTTACCACTCATCTGGTAAACTGAGATGACCAGTACTGCTGCCTGATGTGCACAGTTCATGAAAAAATTACATTCATTTTTTTCCTTGTGCCTGTTTGCTGCCCAAATATTGCAACTATCGGGGAAGTTTAAAAGAAGTGGAAATGTTTTTATAGGATGGTTTTGTGAGGATCTTTTTGCATGTCAATGTTTCACTGTGCTGGGCAACACTGAGTGTCAGCACAGAAGAAGGTCTGTGTGTACAGCACATGGTCAAACAGGCCTCAGATGAAACCCATTTACAACAAAACCATTAAATAAAACTAACAATATAAAAATATGAAGAAAGTTTAAGAAACAACTAATATGTAATCAACATGGCAAAAACTGTATATTATTCAAAGGGTGGATTTTTTTTTAATCACACAGTAAATTTTTATCATTAATGAGCTATTTTGCAAGGGTCTCTTTGAATATTTATGGATCTGAAGATCAACATTGCACAGTGTTCTGAAATCTATTAGTGCTGCTTATTTATTTAAAGAAAACATTCTTCTTACCCTTCCTAGGTCGTGCCATCTGGTTCTTGCTTTGATAACAAGATAGTAATGAGCGTGATCACAAGCTAGCTCTGCATCCTTTATCATCTGGGTTTTTTTACAGAAAAGGAAAAAAACAAATAAAATAAGTAACTATGTTTTACCTTAGTGGGAGCTTTAATCTCCACAAGTTTCCTTCCCTTCTGTTGTTCTTCATGGGAGCATTGGTTTTGTTTTCTGGTTTCTGAGACACCCATTAAAGATTGTTACTTCACATCTGTGTAAACTTAATTCCTTAAATATTGCCTTATTTCCCTAGCTGCAGGTTAGCAATGATGGTTTAAATTCTGTAATTCCCTATTTATTTTCAAATCAATGCTGTTCAATTCTCCCTCAAACTCAAGAGCCAGCAAGGATCATTTACACACATAGAAGGAAATGTTAATTATCTTCGAAACAATTATATCCTGGAGTGACTCCAGGAAGATTATCTTTGATTTACATCATCAACAAAGAGCAAAACAAACTTTGTGAGTCACCAGGGCATGGCTAGAAATGGGGAGTAAGACTCCCATTTGAAAATTCAGCCACCATCTTGTGGCTAAATATTTTTGCCTAAATTTTAGCACATTCATCTACTTTAAGTGCTTGAGAACACTCTGAGTTTTCCCCACTGCCACTTCTTGAGAGAAGATTCCATAAACAATTGACCCACAAAATAGTCTAAAACTTTAAATGTGAAAATGTAAGTGCTCTTAAGGCTTTCAATCACTATATTTTCTCTGGTGAACAGTGAGAAGTATTTGAAATGAGGAAATTCAAAATGTTTCCGTTTCCAGCTGGATCCAACCTGAAACAGAAGCGAGAGCACAACAGTAACTGCTCTCAGATTCCAACTGGTAGCAAGACTCAGTCATCATTTGGGAGGTTGAGGTTGGATATTGGGAAAGATTTCTTAACTAAAAATGTGGTTAAGCATTGGGAGAGGCTATCCAGGGAAGTGGTGGAGTCACCAGCCCTGGGAGTGGTCAAAAAATGAGTAGATGTGGCACTTTGGGGTGTGGTTTAGTGGTGTTTGGTCAAAGCTTGGGCTCAGTGATTGTGGAAGCCTTTTCCAGCCTCAGTGATTCTGTGATCATCACTTGCCTTTCTTGCTTTAGACTGATGTCCTTGATTCATTCTGTTGTCCAACTCAGGAAAAAAAAAAAAGGAAAACAAACCAGGCAGATAAATATTACTCCCAGCAGAGCCAACAGCAACGCTGTAAGAGACAAATAAAAACTGGGAAATAAGCCTATGTGTATATATCACATCGTCACTGCCACGGCGGAGATGAGCTGCTGATCAGGAGCTTTTTCAGCCCTGGTGTATCTTGTCATTATTTTTATGAGTTTGTCTCTGTTTGCATAGTTAAACAGAGTTCCACACTGAGCGTTTAGAAGGAGTTTTTTATCGCTTAGATGTTGTTTATCATTAAATTTAAGCTCAAAGCTTAAAATTCCAGGCATTTTGGGCAGTGTCACTTCTCCCAGGAAGGGAAGCTGCAGTATTTTTCTCTCTATCCTCCACTGTGCCTCAGTTCTTCTGCACATCTCACCTGCCCTTGTCTGCCCTGTGTTTGACCTTAGAGATTCTGGTGGTACTGGCATTTTAAGCCAGATTCAGTGGATTCAATGTCTGATTTAATGGAGCCATAAATCACTGGGAACTTGCTAAAGCCATCTAGATGGAGACTTACGTTTATACTGTATTTTTTAATTTTTCCCCAATAAAAATGTTCACAGAGCATGTTCATTTAGGTTACTGTAGGTGCTGCACAACCCTTTCTTTCTTACCTGTGAGATGGCATAAGCCAAGGAAGAACCTCCCTAATTTCTTGGGTGTGGAACAGTAGACAGAATTCCTGTTAATTTTACATGGAGGTCAGGTTGCTTCCCAACAAACCAAGTGTGTGCAGGAATCCCTCAGATGAAGCAGAAAGCTGCCCAAGAACTGCCAAATTCAAGCATGTTTATGCCTTCACAGAAGGCAGAATAAGTGTCCTAACAAGGAATATTTAACTTAATTTCGTAGGAATCTACATTTAAATAGGAATATTTAGATTAATTTAAACTTAATTATTTAACTTTATATACTTAATACATCAGCTGCATATTTTCTAAGGATAAATAACAAAGATTTGCTCTAGACTTGTTTTGGCAACAGGCAAATATTTTACTGGGGTTTAAGGCATTTGTAGCACTTGGGAGAGTAAGGTGCAGCCTTATTGCTTTCACCCCAAGCTTGTACAGGACTGAGCAAAACTCGGGAGCATAAAAAAGCCACTCCCATATAAAATTTACAGATTAACCTCCACTTCCCAACAGTACTAAGAAGTACCTTATCTCTACCCATGAACCCTTAGAAACTCTGTAATGAGGAGGGAATTTACATTAAAACACAAAATTAAGACACAAAATATTCAAACACATTTAAAATGGTGCAGATCTTCAAGAAAACTGCAGTGCTGACCAGCTTTAATAGGGGTGTCCAAGCTGCTTTGAAAGAGGATTCCCTTCCTAAATTTTCCAAGGGAACAGGGATGGGATGAACTGAGCAAAAGGGTAAAAACTGCACCTTCCCTCCTCTGTAAAATGTAATTTTTTTACTTACATATCCATGGTGAGAATTCAAGAAGCACATTCTAACAGTAATTACAGAAAATAATAAACAAATGTAGAAAAGCTGGAAAAACAACTCTTGATTAAGATCACTGTGGTGCAAACTTTAGGGAGTAAGAACATCTTCTTGAAAGATCATTCTCATGAATAGATGGACTGTTCATGAATGAGTAGTACAGAGATATTCTTTTCTAATTGCAGAATCTTTAATAGCTATGCTCACAAAAGGAGGGGAAAAAATAACTCAGAGCTTATTTTCCTGGCAGAGGCTGCAGAGAAGACAATTAAGACAAAACCCCCACGTTTTTGCCTTGAAAACTGAATGTATTTTAACTGGGAGTTTCTGAGAACGCAGAAGACTTGAAATCCAGCATAATTTTTAGAGTCACTTTCCCAACAGCTCCTCCAAACCAACTTTTAAAACCAATGTTTTCCTCACAATACCTCCTGGCTTCACTGCCAAAAGCAAACTGTGGCTCCATGTCTTTATCCCACAGACACCCAGCAGCTCATCCTTAAGCTGACTGAGACATTCTCCAGCAGTCATGGAGGGATATTTGGCATCATTTACTCCGTGATTTGGGCTGTTCCATAATGGAGCTCCTGTCCCATTCAATCTCCCACCTGCAAGAATGACATCAGAGAGTAGCAAATATTGAAAATCTATTAAATATATGTAATAGACAGCACAGTCATATGGCCTAAACAAACCAAGAAACCCTGTATCTGTTGCAATAGCAATTCTATCCTGGCTAAGCCTGAGCAATTCCAGGAGATCTGCCACCAAAAGATCCCTGATTAGCAGAGAATCACCCCTGAAACTATTATGCCTGATGTTGTGTTTTGAAAAGACTCATTCTCACACAAACAGCAGCTTCCTTCTGTCAAAAGTTTATTATCCCACAGCCCAGCAGGACCAGCAGCTTACTTCCAGTCCTGAAGGACTCAGGTACCTTTTAAGCCATAAAAAAGCTATTTTGGTCTCTGTTGTAGATCTGATTCCTCCTGCTCATTGTGCAGTGATACTTTAAGAACTATTTTGCCTTCCTTCTGGGCAAAAAGAGAAAAAGCATCTCGCGTAGCCTTTTGAGCATTTTAGAACTTTCCTACAACATATGAGTCATGTGGAGGAGTGAAGTAATTCATGACAGATTTTAAAATGGGAAAAACTTGCAAGGAAAAATGTACACACTGACAATCCACTACATCCTCCTCCTGATTGATAAGAAAAACACCAAGGTAATGGTCTGTTGTAAAGGAATGTTTCTTTTCTTTCCAAAAGATTTACATACACAAGCCTGTACAACTGCTGCAAAGCATCACAAAAAAAGTTCTCTCTGCCTCATTTCAACTTCTAATTTTACCTTTTAAATCCTATTCCCCATTACAGACATCCAATATCCTCCCCTTTTTTTCAATTCCAGTTTCTATTGAGGTATAGTCAAGAACATTTGTACTCATATTATCTTCCCACTAAAGGTTATAAGAAGAAAATCAGGTCTCTTTTTCTGTAACTGCAGACTCTAACCCAGTGAATCACAAATCACTGAAAAATAAAAGTTAGGAGGGGTTTTTTTCCTCTGCCTTTTGGTTTCTGAGACTTACTTTATGTTAAATGTGGGTCACACTTCCTTTTACAACTCGGAGATATAGTAACATATGGAAAGAAAAGCTGTGATTCTCATAATTGGCAAAAGCTTTAAATACAGACAAAACACTGTTTTGATTCTTGATTTAAATCAAAGAGCTGACACACACATTTTCCCTGAGATTAACCTGTTTCAAACATCTTTTGTGAGGTAACTGGATGTAAAGATACACTTATTTTGGTGGATACATGATTAGCTGACTATCCCCACAAACTTCTAAACTTTTAGACCTGAGTGAAGAAAAACCTGAATATTATGACAACCAGCCACAAGTCATCTCTTCTTCTTGTCTTAGTTCTAAAAGAAATAAAACCATCAGAAAATAATAGTAACATAATGAATAAAGTACCTCTGAGAAAAATTAGAGGCACAATATAGGAGTCAAAACAGGCCTTGAAACCAGTGGTAAAACTGCTCTTGGACTTCAGTGGCATCAGAATTTTATCCCCCTCACAAAAAAATCTAAATTTAAATCACATATATAAAAGAAATGAGAAATTAATAATTAATTAAATAAGACTGTAAGGATTTGGAAATGCTGAGGACAAGGATAAACTCAAGACAGCGCAATCAGCCAGCTGCTTTTTGCAATCCATAGCAAGTACCTGTGGATCTTTAGTTAGTTCACATCCCACATTTCATTTTCCCTCGTGGCTTAGCTGGATCAGGAGCCAAAAAGCTACAGATAGGAAGGTCATCCATGTGCTGAAAATCATAGCACTGATCTCCTCCTAATTTCACCAGTAGCCTTTACTTGAAATAGAAAAATTCTGGGTCTCCCAAGAAAGAGTTTTTTCATGTTTTATTAGTGTTAATTTTACTTTTTTTTTTTTTTAACTTTCCAGTATTGCCACAAAACACAGACAACTCAACCCTCCAGCTGGTAACCCTAACTTCAATCTACTAACAGTAGATCAAATGGATTATCATCCATTGGCATGCCATGATCTTCCAACACGTGTTAGATAACAAAATAAGTTATAAAATGGCCTTTTTTTTTTTTTGTTTAACATACCATTTTGAATACTAAATATCTGGGAATTTTATCCTATGGCTCAACTTGAAATTACATTGAAAATTATCTCTCTTCCTTACACTGACAGTAAGCCATTTAAATATAGATCTATTCTGCACATCTTTGATTCTATACAGAAAGAGTCAGAGAGCAAAACTTGACTGTATTTTCTGAGACTATTTAAGCAAAAGCACGGAGTGACAGGAGAAGATTAAACTTCACCTGGAAAGTAAAAATTGCCAGAAGAAATGACAGTAGCTCGTTTTACAAACTGGAGGCAAAGTGCCATTTGTAGAATTTGCTGCTCCCACATTTCCCCACAGGTCTCCTGGGCAAGAAAGGCTGGATTCAGGATGGATTCCGAGCCCTGAACCCCACACAGCTGCAGGGAGGTGGAAAGCACCATTCCTTCTGCATTGCTGCTTTTCAGAGCAAATTTGGGCATCCGTTTTAGAGAATCTATTTTGGCAAGGAACATTTTGATCTCCCTCTCATGTCCCTTTCTCTCTTTTTTTTTTTTTTTGTATTTGCAGCCCTTCTACCTTTCCCACTCTGCCCCTCTTAGTGTTACCTGAGTTGACTGTGGAGGGATCCCTGGTTTTCTTGCAGTTTTCCACCTCCTGCTTCCCTGAGAAGTTGTAGTTGCAGCCCTTGCTGTTGCTGAGGGTTTTCTCCAAAACTTTTAATTTCCTTCAATTGCTTTGGAAGTCCTGATTTTGACATATTTCTTTGTAACTATCCTGCACAGCTTTGTCCTGGACTTTCCAAGTGTTCCTACAGCAATTGCTCTTGCCATTATATTTGAGTTAATTGTACAGATTAAAAGAAAAAATTCATTAAATAACTGAACAGCATAAGGAGTGCTAAAAATTTGAGAATAATTAGCAAATTATCATTCCTTTCTATGAATGTAAAGCTTCTGGATAAGCAGGCACATTTTATGTTCTGTTGAACAAGTATTTACCATCAGATCAAATGCTTAATAGTAGAGATAAGGAAATCTGGCTGCACAAATCCAATCAAAGCCAGAAAGAATCAGTCACAATAGTAATGTTGGTGACTACAGTCACAACTATTAGCACTTTTATCTAGAGAGAGGAAAAAAAAAGTGATAAAACTCTGCCAAAACTGCATACAAGATTAAATCATATTAAATTGTATGACTGTTGTTGTCCTGTGCTGAGTAGCTCACAAAAGGCAAAGTGTCTGTCTCGTTTAAAGGAAGAGGATTGTTGAGAACCTTGCAGGGAGGGGGTATTGTGATCCTGCACCAAAGTGGAGTCACACACACGAACTGATCCCTAACACAGCTTCAGTTACCATCTTCCTGAGTTTGAGCCAGATCAAAAATTGGAGGAGTGCCAAGGTGCAAAGGTCTGTGTTACTTGCCCAGTTCCTAGAAGAGCCAGGACAGTGAAGCCAGAAATCTTACTGTACTCTTTGGCAAAGGAGGAGGAGTTTGGCATCCTCCCTCACTAACATGCCTCACACCTTTGGTACTCCACAGGCAAGCAGCTAAAAGGTGACCTTATGCTGCAAGGAGTCACAGAATGGGTGAGGCTGGAAGGGACCACAGCAACTCATCTGTTCCAACCTCTCTGCTCAAGCAGGGTCATCCCAGAGCACATGGCACGGGATTGTGTCCAGCACCCCCAAGTCCTTCTCCCAGGGCTGCTCTCCATCAGTTCATCCCCACCCTGGGTTGACCTTGCACTTATTAAACCTCATGAGTCCTCCACCAGCCTCTGCTGAGCTCACAGGGTCCAAGAACATCCCAGCCCAGCCCAAACCTGGCTGCACGTACGTGATGGGTTTTTTCATCCCGAGTGCACGGCCAAAACCTGAGGAATGCATCATCTACAGTGTAACAAAAGAACAATGAAATCACAAAGACTGACTGTTCAATAGCTTCTGGTACTGTACAAATATCTCAGATGTGAGTTGTACACAGACAAGCCAACGCAGGAGAAAAAGCAGCAGGTAGGATGAGCTTGTTCAGCCTAACAGTGACAGACAGTCCTGCATTAGCTCCCAGCAACATCTGAGCCTACCAGATCACCACACTGCAGTGTAAATAGCAGCAACCAAAGCCAAGGTCCCAGAGGTGTGTGCCACAGGTGTCAGATCTGCGTGGGAGGAGGGTTTGCAGCTCACATGTTCTTAGTGAGTGTATTATTAACAAGAAATATTAAGAAAAATATGTGTTTTGTGCCCCCTTTTTCCCTCTCCATCATTTCAACGCAATTTCCCTTCCTGCATAAAACTGCAGAAAGATATTCACCTGAGGGTCTTTAGACAACTAGGAAGAACTGGAGGTTTCATTATGTCTTTAGAGACAAGTTGAGATTCTCTCTCCTACCTGCATGAGATCTGTTTAACTCCTCAGTAACTGGAACTCTTTTGAAGGGTTTAACTCCAGCCCTGTGAGCAGGCACATCACTAACACAATCAGAATCTTTCTGGGAAAAGCACGAGAGGGAAAAATAACTACAATTTTTCCTACCCCCATGTGATTGCTTGTTGTAGGGCAAAAAAAAGTGTCTTTAATAGTTGCTGCCTGCTGCATCACTCAGTCCTTCAGCCTTTTAATTACCCCATCAACAGTTCTATTCTGGGCATATTTCTTAAGCTTGATCTTCAATCTGTTTGATTCTAAAATTGAAAGATTGTGCTTGAAGACAAGTCACTTATTTCGTAGTTTCAAATATTTGATTCAGCAATAATGAGCAGCTTTAATGACATGCAAGACATGGAAGAAACTTCTCAGATGCAAAACAAAGTGATAGGCTGGTCAAGTTAGAGTACATAGTGCAAACATTTCCTTTAGAGAATATAAATAAATAAATAAAGACTGATACTGTTCTGAATTATTTCTTTTGCAAATGGAGATCCCAGACCTCCAAATCACAGGCTTAGTTTCTGATGAGCCCCAGTTTCTACATCAGCTAAGGAGCCACCTTGATCCTTTAATACCTCCTCAGTTAACATGAGATGGCTAAGCTAACATGAAAGAAGTTAATGAAAGTATTTCCATTGAATTTAGAAGGAAAAAAATATTTATCTTATGACATTTTCTCTTTTCCTGGATCCTGATCACATCAGTTTCCATGCTTTTCCCTTTTGGAGGAATGGCCATAACACCTTTCTTTCTCAAAGCCTATAAGGAAGTCCAGAGATAGAGACTACACACCCTTCTGACTGAAATACCACAGTCTTCATCAGCAAGCCATTAAAATAGATAACAACTAAATATTTAACAATTTTAAAGACAGAAAGAAATTAAATTAAAGCATATGTAATGTGTCCCACTTGTATCTATTTTACATCCATTACGGATTTACTGTAGCCCATGAAAAGGAAAGTTAGAACAATTATTCTTGTTAAATTTTAGAGCATGCATTTCCATATAAGCAAAATGCAGACATATTCAGCCAGCCTCATTTTATAGATTTATTAAGTGTGTTTTATAGTATTCCCTAAACTTGAAGATAATCTTAACATTTTAACTCTTACTCTAAAATTATGCTAATGAGAAGAGTTTTGCTTTGATCTGAGCAGCACACAGCAGATTAACTCTAAGCCTCCCAAAAGGGATCAGAGGATGACAGTGACTGGTGACACCCCCCTGAGGGTCTCAGATGGACTCATCTGCTGAAGGCACCTGCTCTTCTCAGATATCTGCTACCACTATGGAATGCAAGGGCTTGCCAAAACGTTGCCAGCTGTTGTATTCTCCTGCCCATCAACACAGGCCTTGCCATGGACATCCCTGAGAAAAAGAACAAGGAATTACAGGACAGGTGATGCAGGAAAACCCCAAGTGTTCTTTATACACTGACTGAGGCACAGGCCGGATGTGTCCTGGAATTAAATGAAGGATTACGTGCAGAGTGTCATCTAAAATACCATCTTCCCTGTCAGGAATTCACACAAAAACTCTCTTTATCTACTGGCTTTATAACCTAGAAACCTTCAGATTAGGTTGAAGAAAGGAGCTGCCATAAAAGCTCACAGGAAGGTATTAACCACTGAGCTGAGGATCTAAAATTACTTGGAATAGAGCTGTACATTACAGGAGCATAGAAGAGAGAAAATCACACAGAATGATTGAGAAAAGCTGTGGGCTGTCAGTACATGAGCATAAGAAATATGGTATAAAGAAGGGGACCTGGAAGTTCCTGTGGTTCTTGAAACATCCTGAAGTCTTACAGTGCAGTAAATTACACCTTATTTAGAGTTCTACTGATAAAAACCTATAAGAACATCAGTGCTGCAGTGGTAGGATGACTACTAGACATCAACAACAGGGATAACAGGATTGAGATGTGAAGCTCTTGGAGATTTTGAGATCTTCTTTTCCTGAGGGTAAAAGAGCTGGTTGTAACTGGTTGAGTAATAATTGCAGCAGAACACAGATTGTTCAGGAGGTTATCAGAATGTGTCAGTGATATTCTGTTGATGCCATAAAATCTAGTGAGGGGAAAGTCTTTCTAAATTTTATCCTAATTAACGCGGAGCAACTGCTTGAAACAGAGAAACGCAGCTGAGGCAGGAATGATGATGGTATGACAGAGTTTGTGACACAAAAGGAAGGCAGAACAGGGGGGAGGAAAGTAGATTTCTACCTTCTCAAGGAACTATAGTCTCATGGGAAATGAGTCTAAAGGGAAAATGAGAGCTGCAGATGCAGCAGTGAAACATATCACCACAGTATATATGACCAAAATAGGAAAGGCCACAACACAATGTGAAATTCAATATAAAAAATACCAAGAGTAATGAGAATTCATATTACTTAATGAGAGGGATGAAGAAAAAAATTTGGCTTTCTATTTAACAAAGAAAAGACACTACCAACAGATTGTATGAAGGGAATGAAACACTTAAAGCCTCTTTTTGTATCTGTCTTTGATAAAGAGTCAAATATCAGCAGGCTGCTTGAACAGTGAATACCAATAATAAATAAGGAAAGAACAAATTACAGAATATTGCTGTGTACTCATATCAGTTCTTAAAGAACTAGCTAAAACTGTCTCCTAAATTTATGCAGAAATGTAGACACTACCTTGCTTCAAAAAGAGGGAAGAAGAACTGCAGAGTTACTGACATATTTCTAAGAAATCTATTCCTGCTTTCAGGCAGTAATTACAGAGTCACAAAGAGTTCAAAGCCTGTTAAGAGACACAAGAGTCACCAGGGATCCTTGAGATCTACCCTGATTTCGGGCAAGCTTATATTCTAAATTATATTCCCCTCCAATCTGTACCACTTTCACCTTGCTTTCCTAGGGAAATAAGAATAATGCCACCAGCTTTTTCAACCACATATGTCAGTCTTTCCCCTAAATTTGGTGTCCATCTATCAATTTCAGTCAAACTGGAGAGGGCTGGGGGTCTTCAGATACAGTTATTACAAGGTTTGTGAATATGAGTCACGAAACAGTTTCTAATTGGGAAGGCAGAGACACCATTTTTTCCATTTGTTAGCAGCTAAGCCAAGCAGTCAGCATATGTGATTCTCTGGGCTGGCCCTGTGCTGCCTCCTGCCCAGCTGCTACCTTGAAGTACACACAGAGAGATGTTCTCCTTCTACCTTCACCAGCACATCTCCCGGCTGTGCGAGACACCAAACTCGACCCCCTGCACAACTGGGGCTGGGTAGCAGAGTTCTTCGTGCAGGCCTGACAATCCTAACCCACCCACCTGCTCTGACACACCAGTCCTGGGTGCCAGGATGCTGGCTGAAGGTAGGGATAAAGCTCCAGATGGCGGCTCAGCAGAAGTTAGGGACAGAGATATTTATTGGTGAGGTCGCTGATTAATCCTGAATTTAATGTACTGTGTCCTATGGACAGAGCTATATCCCACATTGCTGAGTCATCTGCACTTTCTCTGTCTTGCCAGCTCCCTGCTTTGACAGTCTTTCAGTAGAAGTGGTATTGGACCTCAGTAAAAATAACTTTGTGGAATTTCTGAAAGATCTTTTGACCTCAAGAACAGGAAGGACAAACTCAGCCTGCAGAAAACAAGCAGGCTGATTTCTTGACTGAAGTACAGCTCATATTCTCCTTTGCAGCCAGTCTTGGAATGCATCTGCAGGAACACACAGTACCCAAAAAAATACTACAGAGAAGGAGCCAACCATAAGGTCTCAGACATTTCCTCGTGTCTTGCAAAAGAAAATTCAAAAAGAATTTCAGAGACAGATCAGCCTGCTGCAAGTTCTGAGGATTAAAATGAAGACCATTGTGGAACAGGATCTTTCACAGGTAGGGACACCTTAATCACTCCAACCTATTAAAGAACTTAGAGGTGCAAAGATGTGGAAATACCAAGTTTCCACCTATTACAGACCACTGGTCCAAAATCACCACTTCAAGCAGTAGTAGAGGCCACTTTGTTTTTCTAGAGGCTTCATGTAACGTTACTTTTCCTTTACTGGTCACAAATTCTCCCTAAAGAGAGGAGCAGACATAATTTGGCAAGTGAGAGCCACACAGCACCCGCTGTATAACAAGGAGAGAGGTAACATTAAGATTCACAAGGATATTGGAGTTTAATTTTAGCAGTTTCAGGAGGAGGGTCAGAAGCCTTGAACTCCAGGCTTGAAGACTTGGAAGGTATTGGTACCAGAATCAACCTGGCCACAGATCACCACTGGGACAAGAGGAACTGAAGAGAAGGTGTAAATCACAGCTTATACTTACAGAAGGAGTAGCTCATCTGACATAGCTCTCAGACAGTGACCAGTTTAGCAACTGAACATCCAGAGATAATATTTAAGTTTGTCAGAAAGCCTAAACCTTTGTTCAGGGCTTCTTGCCTCAGGTTTGGGCTCCTGACCCCGAGAGCTCAACCTGCGGCTGCACCCCGAGCCACCTGCACTGAATGTGTTCCTCATGCTAAAGGAGATTGTAGCCCTTGTAAAAACATAAAATAAAAAATAATAATAAAAAAAGAAGGCTTATGTCACCCCAAGACCTCACTAGGAGAGACAGAAGTGTCTGAGAGGCCCTCAGAAGATGGATAAAAGATGGAAAGCATGCTGAGAAGTAGCAGAAAGTGGTCCCAGCTATTAGTGACTAATTCATCTGCAAGTGTGAAATACAAATGGGTTGGAAAAGTTTGAATCTTGTGTTTTAGGACAATTTTCATTAGTGCTGGAGCTGGAGGTGGGTTTTCCTTGCCTACCTGGAATGCTGCAGTCTCTTGGCCTGAATCAGGAGTGTGGTTATCACTCCAAGCAGTTTTGAGTGTGGAAGGAGATGGAGCAGGAAGAGAGAACCTGTGGCAAGGCTGGGAGAAAACAGAACAGGCACAATGGGCCTTTTGAGCCATAGGAATAAGCTGCCAGTTCTGATGTGTGGATGCAGAGACAAAGAAACACAAAAAGGTCACATCATTTAAGCAGAAAGAAGGAAGTCTGAGGAAAATCTGGGGGCAAGACAGGGCATACTCCTGTCTTGAGAACTATTGACAGCAATGTGAGCTTTGCAGGGGGCATTCTGTTCTCTGGAATACCAGCCAGAAAATGAGGGAAGACAGGCAGTGAATATGTTTCCATGGACATCAGAGTACAGCATTACCTGGTTCAAGTGAAAGGAAATACCTGTGCCCTGGGTCTAACTCCACGTGCAGGTTATCCTGCAAATACAAGAAAAATATTTTTAAGAGAAGCTCATCCCATTACAAGGGAAAGTTTGTTGGTGTTTGTTCTGTCATTGTTCCCTGCCCTTTGTAGCCTGGGTGCCAGTACCAGTGACTCAGGTTCCATGGAAGCTGAAGCTATGGGCTGCAGTGGTCACAGCCATCAGATCTGCCAGAGCTCCTGATCCTCTGAGAATGTTCAAATCCACTCCCTCGATAATGAGCTGCACTGATTCTACAACAGAGGATCACAAGCTTACTCTTCAGATGTCTTCTAGAGGCCAAAACCCTAATTTTTGAACGATGCAGTGAGATATATAGTCCTTGTAAAGTGAGCTCAACCATTTTTACCTGAAGCCTGGAGTCTTTGATGAATGATCCATGTGTGTTTGCTCTCCTGATGCAGGGCTTTGAGTGTTGGGAAATTTTGAATATAACTCCGCAAAATGAGAGATCAGCCGAGGACAGCACTCACCATTAGAAAAACAGCATGTATCCACAGTCTATCTGAAAAAGTCTCCCTTCTATACATATTTTTTCTTTATATTAAACAGAAAATTGTCTCTAATAACAGTACCTTTTTGAAAGGTCTGTTTGCCTTTTTTCTTTTCTCTTTGTTGTTTTTCCTTTGATACATGTGAGCTGATACCATTTAAAGTCACCAGAAAGAAAGAACAGCAACTTTTAAGTTATCCAAAAGCATCTTGTGAAAGATTCTATCAGAAGAGTTACCCTTGTATTTATTGCGTAACCTGGATAAAATAAGAATTTAAAATAATTTGGGAGGGTGAGAACAATACATAATACAAATGTCTTAAGGCAAAGATGATCAAAGTAATACATTTCCTTTCTATACACAGTTAAGGGCATTATTAAAAAGGCTTTTCTCATGCACTGGAAATTAGCCTTTCCAGGCTCCTTCTGTTCCCTAAAGAGAAAACAGGAGTCTAATTTAAGCACTGTATCATTACCTTGAAGAGCTCCATTGACTCTAGAAGAATCCTAGAATACAAAAGCCTCCCCTACCCACAGTCACCCTTTGGAATACCCTGCCTAATTAACACTTGAATTATATGGTGGACACTGGGAAGAAACTCAGCTCACCCCACCCTGACCTGTCAAATTCAGCTGCATAGGTGGAAGAAGGAGCTCAAATCACAGGCACTGCACAACTAAATCTGTCAGAAATCATGAATGAAAGACATTATTTACCTTATTTTGATGCCTGGCATATGAATATAAATTGAAATCACTGGCTGCCTAACCTCAGCAGCCCAGGAGCAGTCACACAGCAGTTCATCCCCTTGTGTTATTCTGAGGGTAACTTCCAGCTGGTAGTTCCCTGGGCCTCTTAAATTACCCTCTTAAATCATTCCTGTATAAATTAGGAGCGCTCTGGAATCAGAGCTGTTGCCATCACTGTCACCGCTTTCCTGAGCTATTCAACCTTCCAGGATTTCCTTCATGCTCATAAAGCTTTGGAGCATTCCTGGTTGAAAGCAGAAGGCTCCTGTCCCTCCATGCTGGGGACACATGGCATTCCACTGATTCCAAGTAGAATACTCGACTCCTATTTAGAAGATACTAAAAAAAATACCTGTGGTAAAAAAACCCACTTGTAACTGAACATATCCAGTGCCTCCTATGCCTTTGAGAGGAGAAAAGGAATCAAAGCTTTCGCTTCTTTTGAGAAATCCAATCCACACCGTATATACTGCAGGGGGGAAAGTGTCAGGGGGTGAGAGGGAGAGGAAAGAGTCTCCATTTTCTAGTGGTTGTGAAGCTCTGCTTTCCTAAAACAACTGTAGCCTTCACACAGAAAATGGCTGTGAACACTACCAAGCAACATCTGCTTTGTGAGCCTAATCCATGAAAGGCTTCCAAATGCCCTTAAAAATCGTTCCCTCTTTTCCCCAGCCTGAATGTCATCTCACAGGAAGCCATCTGGGACAGGCATGCCAGCTATTCTGCTGCAGCAACAGCAGTATTGTCCTCGAGTGCCTCCGGATGAGTCACATCAATGCAAAAGTCCAATTACAGTCGAAGCCCCCTAAAGCAGAAGTATCATTTCAAATAAATAAGACTGATGTAGCTGAACCACTGGAATTCAGAGTGTAATTCAGTCTCTTCATCACCTTTTGCTCAAAAGCCCTGCATCCCTTAAAGCGCCTGTGCTAAATCCCCAATCTGGTTATGACACTCCCAGCACAGATGTGATAGTCCTAAGCCAGTGTGTGTGCATTTAGAGGAGTCAATTACCTTTTCCTTTCCTTTTTTTTTTTCCTTCTTATAATTTTAAAATACAGCCTCTTTAAACCTGGCATTTCTTACCACTTTAGAGTAGCGAATGAACAGTGCCATCCACTGTTTCTCTACATAATCCACAACGTTTTCCTGGGGTGCTCTTAAATAGGATTTAATGTACAAATTAATGCCACATTTGTAACAAAGAAATATAGACTGATAAAAAGATGTGAGGCAAAATCAGTCAGGCTAAGCCACAGAACGACAACTCTAAAAGTAGATTACAATAAAGGAGATATTAGGGAACATTTCCCATGGTTGAGCCATTCTAACCTAATTACCTATACCAAATACTTCTCCAATCAAGTAGGCCATCTACTGCATTGTTGAGTATAAATTATATCTTTAAATTACTGTATGAATTATATTTCTTCTCCAGTGGGGTCATCAACTCCCCAGATGGTGACCCTAATGAGGGATATTGCTAAGAACAGGTGCTTTAAGAAATGTTTGTTGCAGAAGGATTAACATGGTGTGAATGAGGCCCTGCTTCCTAAACATGTCCCTGAACGTCTCTGACAATAGAATGCAAACTTTGTCTTTCAGATGTATGTTTTAGATTGTGTTCTAGGATGCCAAACTCATCCCAGCTGTGGTGTTGCACATCTTGATTTGCTAAACACACACACCTGAGCTTCTCACCAGTGCTACAGCTCAATAATGCAAACATGCAGGTGGGCTCCACATTCTAAAAGAACCTCTAAAAGATTCCATTCTCTAAAAGAATCCTAAAATTATTGTACCCACATCTTCCTGTGCTTTGCTAGAACACAGCCTCAGAGTTCAGTGTTTTGATCTCACACAATTTATCTTGCTTCCTTTTAAAACAAAAGCTAAACAGCCACAATGATGAATGAATTAAGCCATAACAGTTTGCCTCTCTGTACCTTACTCTATATTATTTTCTTATAGGCAGTGTTTAGAATTTCAAGTAAAGGCCACTTTTCAATTCAAAGTGGCTGTAATTCCTGACTTCTCTTACAGTACAGCACCCTCATTGACACAAATAATGGTAGAAACATTATTTAGAAAATTGTATAACTGTCGAGTCCCAGGTAATTCAAAGGATAATTGCTTGTTCATGATCAATGACTAATTATATACCACCCAACACAGAGCCATAAAACTGAGAAATGGTGAAAGCACAGTTACAGCACACTGTGCTGGGAACATGCCTTTCATGAACCCAGTGCATAACACCCAAAGTTTGCTCTTAAGACATTTATGGAGAGCAAAACTGCACACAGTAGAATGGGTTTTACCGATCACACGCTCGTGCTCATTCGTACTTCAGCATCAAAGGTTATTTTCCAAAAGCCATTTCCCATTGATGCTGTTGTGTTTGCCCCTCACACACAGTGATCAGCAGGACACTGGGTTGTGGGGGTCAGGCTGGAAATGATTTCTTTGATTTTCCTATTATGTTTTCAAAGGTAGAGAAGAATTCCACATCTTTCTGAAAGTCACTGGCTGTAAGCAGAGAAAACGAGAGCTCCTGAGAGAGTAGATTATGCCTGATTATAAACTGACTGAAATGTTATTGCAAAAAAATGCTTAACACAATTCCCTCTTCTTGGGCCATAGATATTTTGAACCCTTGCTCCCCATGCTTGTAGCTTTTTTGACTCCTCACTTTGGGGAGGCTGCTCATATTGAAAATTAGATTTCATGTTGACAGCATTAAATTTCAATTCCTTGTTCTTTACAACAATTGCCTACTGAAAAAAAGATGTTAATTAGTTTTGATTTTATTGTGTTTGGAAATACTAAACAATGCTCAATAATGTCTTGGATCTGCAGCACAGATCTCCTTTGTTGAAAAGGCTTGGCTCACCTTTGAAATGCTGAAATAATGTCCAACTCACAAGAGTTTCCAACATTCTGAAACTAAATAAGACACTTAAAAGCTGATCACATGAGGAATGGGGCATCTCTTCCACTGATCTTTTCCACATTTTTAAGGCAAACCAAAATATTTAGTGCCTCCAGCTACAGATGTCATATTAAAAAGACAAGAATAAAGTTATGGTAAGAAAAAAAACCTGCATCAAATATGTTACAACTCACACATCATCATGAATTGTTGATCTGACAAAGAGGGGCAACACAGCTGTAGGACTTCTGTTGATAGTGGCAGTGCACTGAGAACCATAGGAATGCAAAGCCTTATGAAAATCTTCCCAATTTTCCATGATTTAATCTGAATGGATCCCCTCCACTTAACAATTGAATTAATTAGTAGTGCTGGAAAGAAAAAAGCATCCTGTGGTTAAACTATGATAGTGTTACCACATGAAAAAACCTACTGAAATGACAACCCTAACACTTACTGAAACCATGTTATCACTTACAGCATTACAAGCTAGAACAAAAAAAGGCATAATTTGAAGACAATGGGTTTGCACAAGGGAAAATAATGATAAAATCTGGCTCACTGAATCTGCTTCAGGATCTGTCTAACACTTAGAAGTGTTTTTCTTTCATAAATTGAGTGCATTAAAAACAGAAGGTTCTGAGAAGAAACAAAACCAGGATCATATTTTGACCCAAAAAAAAAAAAAAATCTCAGCATAATTGCAGATCTGACTAAAACCTGTGCTATGCAAAGTTTCAGGTGAAAGGGAGGAGGTCGAGATGCCCTTTGGGTTGTCTCAGCCAGCTGGGGGCCTAGATTGGCTCCAGGTCCTGCCCAATGCTGCTTTTAAGATTCCTCTGACTGGATTATTTCCTATAAGAATGGTAAAGCTGAAGGACTTCCTTGAGGAAGTTGTCCTTTTTTATTGGCACCACCTGTAACCTGCCATCTGTACAGGGTGAGCCATATTGGTGGAGTTGCCATCGCCACTCAAGACACAAAACAAAAGGATTCCCAGACACTGAGGCTTCCTGGCAGCTGGTTCTCATCAAGGGCTGGGTACAAACCTAGTCCAGAACAACCTATTCCTCCAGGCAGATCCACTTTCTAACTGTGAAACCACAGCTGCCAGGCTAGACTGGTGATATTATATCTATTTATATATTTATATATATACAGGTGGTATTATATACCCTAGTGGTATTTCATCCCAACATGGCAACATTTAACATTTCCTTTACCTGCCTTTCCTCATGGCAACATTCATTTCACTTGGGATGCTTATTTTAAGTGACAAATACAGAATTAGTCAGTGGACATACTAATGCAAACCTAAAAGGGGCTGATATTGAAAATTATGAGCAGCTTCTTAATATTAAGAAGTAGATTTGAAAACTGAAGCTTAGGTTATTTCTTAGAGTAATTCAGTGAGGAAAATTGACTTATTTCTGTCAATGGAATCAAGCATAAGACACTAAATATTGACTGTTTCAGCATAGAACCACTCTGCTAGTGGATACTAGTAGAGTATCCACTCTGTTTTGGTTAAGTTATCCCAGTTAACTTCTGGAAGTCTTTATCTTTCATTTGAAATACTAGGTTATGTAAAACCTGAAAAAAGTAATTTCTTGTAATATTTCCATCATAAGCATAAAAAAGAACAAACATTTACTAAAGCAACACTGATTTCAATATGTCATTTTATACTGCCAGATCAGTCACCAGTGAACATACAATTGGAATATTCACTGGCTGGAAGACAAACTATGAGAATGAAGCAGCATTTCACTCCTTACCTGGTCTGGAATCAACATTCACACGAACTTGTGTCCGACTGAATGTTGCTGGATTTGAGAGAACTTGACTCAGTTGAGCCAAGTTGAGTTTAAATTGCTATCTGCTATTGCCTTAAGTTCACACAAAAAAAAAATCCATCAAGTGTTATTTGTTATTAGTTCTTAATATAATTCTCAGCACATTCAGAGGTAGCACATGAGGCCAAATTTATCAGTGCTCAATTCATCTGTGGCAGGACTTGCTTCATGATTACCTTCAGAACAGCAACCAAAAACTCAACTAAACATTCTGTGTTTGAACACAACTTTGTCTAAGGCTGCAGTTTTCAGGTGTTGCCCATGACAGTCCAAAAGCCCAGAATAAATACAAACAGAGATTTCAGTTAAAGATGTAACATGGTAAGCCTTGAGCAATTTTGGCTGTTGACAGTGCTGTGTTGACCTGAGACATCTGAGACCTACACTGTTGTTGAACCCCTTCCTTCTTTTCTCGTGCTTCCTTTGCATGTTTTTGTGCATCCCTCAAGTCAGCTGTGCTGCTAGGCTGGGTCTAACTGCACTCCTGACCTGGCTGCTGAGGGTGAATCAGCTCTCAGGGAGAATGTTTATCCAGAGTCTGATGCCCAGTTGCATTCTCATGCCAATGGATATTCATTTGGACTGCAAGGTAACAGGCCATGGATAACTTCATGCAAAAGAACCAGGATACTGTTGTTTTGCTGCACTTAAGGAAGAGTTTTTATCTCAGTTCCCACGGCAAGTAATATCCATGATTTATGTAGGTGAGTTTTACATATGGGTTTGTTACAACTCTCTTCTATGGCTGCCTATTGCATTTTATAGATTTTAATTTGTTCCTGAACTTTCCTTTGTTTTTTTTTTAATTGTTTCTTTCTTTTCTCCAAAGAAACCTGAGGAAAGATAATGGGCGGAAAGAAGAAAAAGAAGAATAAAGGCTTTGGAACAATAACAGAAAAATTAGGAGTAAATAGTTCCTTCAATGATTCAGTTTTCCTGGCTAAGCACTAGACAAATATCTTTCTGTTCATAAAATTCACCCTAAGAAAATTCTGTTTCCCTTTAGTCCTCCACAGAGATCCAGGGTGGCAGTAATAATACAGAGGATGAGCAATTATTTACTTCATCAGTTGGTCTGGGAAATACTTTAAAGTTTGGCAATCAAAAGATAATGGTCTTGTGAAACTACTATCTGGTATTTGAATTTTCTTTAGAGACTGTTGTCACTGCATTAAATCATATGGAAGCAAAACTTGATAATATACCTACCTCCCCCAGTAAATAACTGAGGGAATCTGGTGCTGAAGCTACAAAACCAGCTTGTACTTCACAAGAAACAATTGTACACAGTGACTAGGTCTTACCCATGAAGATGAAATATCTCTTATGATAAAAGTACAATCACATTTTGTTCAAACCTTACATAACACGGGAATGTTAAGGCCTACTACTTCAGGTTTTATTATTAAACATTTGGTATTTGGCTGCCTTGCAAGTTCAACTTTATTTAGTCAAAAGGATTTAAATTCTATTGCCCAGATCATTATCTAACCCATCCAGCATCAGTGCCGTGACTAGGGATGTACTGATCTATTCCAAGAAAAAAAAAAATAATGTCATGTATAAATATAAACCATTTTACATATATTTTTTCAACAGTGGGAGCCTCCAGATGCTGGGGATTAAATAGCTCTTTCTTCAGCCTGTCTTTCCACCATCTCCAATATCTTTGCCTTTGTTAACAATTGCATTCAGTAATGCTGCAGATCAGCAAATGAATTAAAATCATGTAGTAAAGTGCCTTACTGAATCATGGCCTGAATGTTGCAGGCATTATTATTATCTGCTACAATGCAGGAAACCCATTTCTTTTCCTATAAATTACTAAGTGAATTCTTTCTTTCTGTGGCCATATATATGTGTATACAGCTGAAATACTGCAGAGCTAAAAAGACCAGTTTTTATGTAATTATATTAGAAAGGAATTGTGATATATCATCAATATAAAATGATCCAATAAAAAATGCCAATAGTACTTCTGAAGATATACCCAGTGCTTCTTTTGCTTGTGTCAACCAGACTGAGAGCTTTAATTTTTTTTCCAGTCTATTATTTGCTAGCTCAATTTAGAAACGCAGAGTCTAAGAGTTAAGGAGTGCAATATGTAGCAAATCAAAGTAATAATAATAAAAAAAAATCTAGCTTGTCCAATGAAGGGATGATCACACAGTCCAGTGTGTGTGGGACATACATATCATGGCATTCCATCAAAGCTGACAGGAAGGCATCTTGGCACAGCTCTGTGCATGGTGAGGGCCAGGGAACTGGGAGGGACAGTTCTTATCCAAAGAGCTAAACAAAAAAAGGAATCCAAAAGCTAAAAACAAACAAATAAAATAAGTCAGATGGAAGGTGCTTTGAAATCAGATGGCAGATCCCAAACATAAACCTTTTACAAATACATGACAGTGCTGTGTTTATATTATATAATATGATCTTACCATAATTACCACACAGTTCTGATTCTCATTAACTTCATCTCTCACACTGATTTTATCTCTTCATCAAAGGAGACTCACCTTGTCTGTAATTTCTGCTGTGTGCACAGGGACCACAGGGATGTGCATTCATTACTAAGCAGCTGTACTTGGATGCACACACTTGTAACACCTCCCCTTCTTTTCCCAAGTGTCTCAGGTTAAGGTGTAGCTTCATCCTGCACATATCAATGCCTATCTTTAATTTAAATGTCAATCACAACCAACTGATCTCTTTCAGTGGGTAACATTACATGGGAATTCATGCTCTGTGGTATCAAGACATAATATTAAGCCTACCATGTTCCTTGAAACATTCTAGAACTCTCTGAACACTAAAAAGTTTACCTGATTCCATATTTCAGCACGAGAGATAAACCAGTTTTGTTCCTCTTATGAACCTGATCCATTTAAGAACCAGAGGTAGGAGACTTTCCAATACCACTTGAATTCCTTGTCCTGAGGTGAACTATCTCCTCCTGTAAGATAATAATAAAAAAACCCTAATAATGCAGGTGAAAGGTTACAACTGGACACTGCAATTCTAAGTTTCTACATTTGCAGGAGATGTAGCAACGTGACTTTGAAAGTCATAAAACATTGATGTCTCATCTTCAAATGACACAAATACCAATGACTGGGACATCACATATTGTCAACACAAGAACTGTCAAAAACTAACTTCATATAATGGAATGTATAAAAATAACAGATAGAGCAATAATATTTTTAATTTAAAAAAACACAACTCATTTATCCCAAATACTGCCCAATCAAGTTATTCTAATTTTTAATTTCATTTTTAAAATTTTAATTTTTGTTTGTGTCTATATATGGACAAACTTCCTGAGAATATTACAGGAGGTTAGAGAAGTTGTTTATTGCTATTTCTTTGGTGTTGAAACACTTGCATAACAATTTTTTTACTAGGATCTGAGCTTTAAAGTAAATCACAATCTTACAAGACTCACAACAGAATATCAAAGGGTGCTTCACTCGTCCTTTTATAAAACATCAATCTAATTCAACATTTTAAAGTCAAATTTGCAGAACAGTTGAAAGAAACATTATATTTCTAGCTTGCACATTAGAGAGGTTGAAATTCTGCTTTCAAAATATGGATTAAAAAGGTGGGGACCAGGAGCATTTTGGACTCCAACACACTGAGGATCATTTAGAAAAAAAAAAATCAATTGGAAGAAAAAGAGAGAAAACCATTCCCTGTGAGTTGGGCAGTGATGTGATGAAAAAGAAGAATGATGCTGCATGAACCTATTAAAAACTTTTAGATAACAACATGAGTGGATTTACATCCTGGAACAGAAGATATTCAAGTTCAATTCTAATTCTATCTCCTGGGGGAAAAAAAAAAAAAAAAGAGCAAGGAACTTACTTTTGTTAATTCTAAGACACGTGGAAATGTCTTGGTTTACATGGGTTTTCCACAATAGCTGAAAACCCACTTGGAGTTACATAAATATTTAGTAATGTTACAATTTCACACATGTTTAGACATCAATAATGTGTTCACTGGGGCTCTGTTGAATGATCACATCCAGCAGCTGAGCAGGAGAACAGTATTTGCTAAACAAATCAATGTATCTTAATGCTAAATGTTACTATGCAGATCTCAGCGTGAGAAGAAAATATGAGATCCAAGAAGACTTTTCTTGTGTTGATCACATGGGCCTGAACACTTTTCTTAGCATTCCCTCTTCTTTAAGTGTCAAAGCATTAAGTATCACATTTCCTTTTACCAATAAATTAATCAGCTTTTCTGGGAGCTGCCACACTTCATGATGGACTGAGGTAGACAACGAGGGAAGCTGATCCATTTGGGCCCAGAATCTTTGCTGAGAAGCAGAAGAGTGGGGAGAAAGCACACAGAGGCAGGTTTGGAGGTGAACCCTGCATAACTGGGTTACACTGGGATAATCAGTGGTGCCAGTCATCACAGGGATGCCAACAGCTGCAAGTTAACACAGCTGGATCTCTCAGTTGAACATGTCCTGGACGGTGGCAGATGCAAAACAGGATTTGGGACTGTCCCCGTTTGACCTGCAACTCAGTCCCGCACAGCCCCTGACTCCCTCCTTCCCCTGATGGGATGGGGGAGAGAATCAGAAGGGAAAAAGTGAGAAAACTCATGGTTAAGATAAAGGATTGGTGAAGGAAAAGCCATGCACATATGGAAAGCAAAGCAAGGCATTCATCCCACACTTCCCAAGGGCAGGCAGGTGCTCAGCCATCCCCACAAAATCTGGGCCTCATCATGTGTAACAGCAGCTTGGAAAGACAAACACAATCACTCCAAACATTCCCCTTCCTCCTCCTCCCCCGGCTCTCTATGCTGAGCATGACCCCACATGGTCTGGGATGTCCCTGTATCCAGCTGGGATCAGCTGTCCTGGCTGTGTCCCCTCCCAGCTCCTTGTGCCCCCCAGCCCCTCACCGGTGGGGCGGGTGCGGAGCAGAAAAGGCCTCGGCTCCGTGCAGGCCCTGCTGGGCAAGAACTAAAACATCCCTGAATTCTCAGTGATGATTCCAGCACAATCCAAAACACATAGGCCCTGTGCTATACCTATTTTTTATGCACACATGTGTGTGTCTTTGTGTGTGTGTGTGTGTAGAAAGAGAGTAAACACATCTCTCTCTTTCTCTGTGTCTATATAAATAGATACATACACATCTACAAATAGCCTGAAGAAAACCCTCTCCCAAAACTTTTCATCATCAGATGACTGAAAAATAAATGGAATGGTAAAACAATGGTGAGAACAAACCACTGACACAGCACAAGTGGGAAGAACAAGCAAAAGGAAAGAATAAGCTTTCTAGTGAAGTCCTACAATGAGAAATGGAGAAAATAAGCCAGAATAGAAGAAGCAGCTTAATTATAAGGAGCAGTTACTCCAAAAGATTTGCAGTTCATAATATATATAAAATCAAAGCATAAATAAATTGCCTGTATGATGGGAGGCACAAGGGACTCAGGCAGTCCTTGGTTGTAGAGACAGGGGAACACTTAGCAGTATCTGAGAAGTTATATTATTTATTTTTCTGGTAGCAGTGCTACTTCCCTGAAAGCACCAATTCTCATTTCTGTCATAACATTCCATGAGAGACACTGAAAAACTACCAGGAGTTCAAAGGCAGCCACAGGGATGATTAAAGAACTGGCCAACATGACTTGAAGTGAAATTGTAGGAGGTCAATAATTTTTGGTTATCAGAGAGGTTTGTTACAGATTATTTAGTCCCTAGTTGAACATATCTATGTTAAAGAAACTTGACAAACATCCTCTGTATGATGCTGTAACAAAAACCAAAGACTGGCAACCACCAGATTACTTTGAAGAAGATATGAGACAAATCCTTAATTTTAATAGTAATTAACAGAAGCAGCATCCAAAAATAATTGCTCCTACTTCATCAAGCATAAAGGTGCTTTAAAGAGGGATAAACATCCTGGGTGCATCTGCGCAGCTTCTGAGGAAAAGTGTCACTTCAGGATGAAGAATTAAAAAGGTAGTCTGCAATGCTTTCATGTGTCACCCTTTTTTGCTCACTGTGCTCTCCGAGGGACAGGAAGAATATGTCACCTTATTAAGGCTTAGGGTTTGATAGGATTCAAAAATCACAGTGCACTTGGAGAAAGCATTGCCAAGTGGGTTTTTTTAACTGACTTTAATCAAGGGTGACCACTGAGTGGGTACACTTCTTTTTCAATAAACATGTAACCACAAGTCGCACATAAAAAAAAAAGAGAACTTACTACTTATGTTTTTGGGTTTTTTCTCATAGGAATTGTCTGTTTGTTTTCAAAGGTGCTCCCAGGGTCCTCAAATTTTTCCTAAAATCGTTGCCAAGCAATTCTACCTGTGGCTTTCAGTCCAAACCTGGTTTTTAGAAAAGAAAAGCCTTTTTTAAAGGCTTCCTTACAAGAGCACACCACGTTCCAAGAAAAATTTTGAATTAGAACCTCACATCATCATTATAAATGCCAATGTGTGCAACTCTCATAATTAGAGGAAGTTTGCATAGCTTTTCTTTGTCGCTAAGTACGTAAACTGAGCCAACTTCTTTTCTGCATTCCAAATGTCTGGCTATGGAATTCATGTCACCCAATGCACATGCCTGCACCTGAGTGAGTCACTGTGAGTTCCCTTTATAGTCATTGGGGAGAAACAGGCACTTCCAGGGCTGGATTCATCTCATTCTAAAGTAGACATCTATAAAGGATTAGATGAGTCCTGCCCATTGTGTCTCTCCAGTGACTATAAAACTGAGTCTAAGAGGAGTAGTTCAGGCATAGACATTCACATTACAGATGTCTACAAGGAGATGGTATTTAATGCATCCCTTCTCATTATTTACACATAACAGTACAGAAACTAACTAAGGGGAATAGTATATTGTGCTATTTTTTTAATGTTACGATGTTCATTGTAACCAAATTTGAAAACTTCAAAATCGCTGAAAACGTTAAACTACATTAAAAATTCTGGGAAGTTAACTAGTATTGTATTCCCCTGATTAATTACTTTAAAATCAATGAGGACATGATCCCACGGCCTCCCCAAACCACTGACAAATCTACACAGTTTCAATGGTACTACAGAAAGCTGCAGTGGTTAAATGCACTTCACATGGTGCCTCATAGGCAACTACATCCCTCATGTATTATCAGCAATGTGCTGACTTGCTACAACAGACACCTCAGAAAAGCTTTTAAAACTCCTAATGCTCCTTAAAAGGGTGGCAGATGGTGTTTAGAGCATTTGCTAATCCAGGATGAAGAGGACAAAGCTAAAAAATTACCAAATGCCGTTAGAGGGATGCAAAGCTTCCAGGAACTTTCACAGCTTTTGGACTACCCAGTTACTTAAGCTCAGCCAACAAAGCTGAGCCACACAAGTTACAAGAATCAGTGCATTCAGGCTTTGGTCAACTGCAGTCTGGTGTGATGGGCTGGGGAGGGAACTGGATTTTCTGCAGTGATCCTGCCTGTGAGCAGCTCACACACATCAGGGGCCCAAGGCTGAGCATCTCCCACTGCCCAAGCAGCACAACTGCACCTGAGCCCAGGAGAGGGGCTGGGAAGCACCAAAGACTCGAGGTAAAGGAAGACAGAGGAAGTACTGGCATTCAAATCTCACCAGGGGAGTCATTTTACTCCCTGCAGGGAAGGGCTTTGCCAACAATACTACTGAGGAATGGGTTATTAAAAAAAAAAAAAAAAAAAAAGGGTGTGGTAAGGATAGGTATTTCATTTCTGGTGATTGTCTTGGATAAATGAATATGAAACAAGCTGTATGAAATAACAGATTATTTTTAAAACTAAGGCCAAGACAACTGTTATTTTGAGCCCTCAGCTGAGATCTCTTCACACACAAATATCTGTGGTCTCCTAAATCACTCAAATCATGCTGTAGAGAGCAATCCTGCACTGAAAGTGAGCGACCAGCCAAAGCTGTGTCATTCAGACCCCTCCACTTCCACCTCCTTCCTCTACAGTTGTCTCTCAGACTTCGGCAGGGACAATGCCCAAGATCCTGGGAGCTAAAGGGAAGTCAGGAAGAAGGACTGATGTGGGTGTGTGAAGGTCTTGGTATCACTCACTGGGATTTGTGGTGCCACTGATCAGTCCAGTGGCTTCCCCTGTTCTGCAGATTGAGCACTGGACTGTGGAGCTCTTGCAGTTCTGCCTGTGTCTGGTCAACACAGCATTTTTCTCCTCCAGGTTTTGTCATGGGAAGGGATGAATCCAGCCCTTACCAGGGCCAGAGTGGGGGACACAGGAGGAACTGTTCTAAATCAGTTAAAATAAAAACTGAGAAAGGGCTTCAGAGCATTTGATTTCAAAACATTTCCTCTTCATACTTATAAAACTGGCCCTCAGATTTCAAGCTCTGCTAGAAAGGCAGTAAGTACAATATTTAAATGCCATAGGTAGAGTAACTGTGGAATAGAAATGTTGTCCCACTGTTGGGCCAGAAGAAAATGTGCATCTTTTGTAAGGGGTAATCCAGCATTTTATCTACTAAATTATTAAAGTAATAAAGTAATTCTTCATGGCATGGCTTTTTGGAAGTATGTTTATGGATATGTCCAAGTTCAGGAGGGTGTATTTCCAAATTGACTGATTAGAGTCAGAACAGCCTGGATAGCTGTAAAACCCTGTGATACATCCTCTCATGCTGGTCCATTATAAAGTACTGTGCATTAAGACATGTTTAATCATCAGTGCCTTAGCATCTGATACTTTTATACAAATCGTAAATCAAAGAAATGAAGCAGAAGGACAACACAAAGTTTAAAACTAAACTCTGAACCTGGAAACTATCCTTGTGGTTTTGACTCCACTGCAGTCCTCACCAGCTGAGCATTAATATTTACCTCATATCACAAATAATAATCACCAGTTACAAATCCTGGTAGCCAACAGAAAAGTGAGGCCCTCTGTTGGCAAATCGTTTGAACTGGTCACGTAGGATTTGCTCCCAACCATCAACAAAAACACCCTTCACTCCCACCCCTCTCCTCTGAAGAGACAAAATCCACAGCAAAACTCTAAAACAGAACCAAAATATTTCTCACCTGGGAATGCTGAAATTAATTCCTTCAGTTTATGCAGCTCTTTACAAAAGCTCAAGTGACAGTGTTTTATTTCTAAATGAAAGAAATTTCAATGGAAAAAAGCTGAAATAAAAGAATTTCAGGAGTAGAAGTGATAGAATTCAGGACTTGGATGGCTGATGTTATTTGAATGATGGTCTGCCTCTGATGTACTTGATCATGCTGCAGTGGGGACACACACTGAGAGATAAATGGGTGGGTAATCTGGTCCTAAACCAGTCAGGGATAAAATTCTAGCTGAATTCTCTGGGAAAAAATGGCATCAAATTCAACAGGCCCTGAATTTTATGTCATTTTAAAAATCATAAATAATACGATATAACCCATAAAATTCTGTTGTGTATTATTTCTTACAAACAAGGTCCCTGGCACATCACATCATAGTATTTAAATAAAATCTGAAAAACCTTGAAGTCATGTCCCTTGCGCATCAATTACTATTACATTTATTATCAGCCACAACGAAGTTACTTCATTATTAGAATTAGATGACTACCAGGAGCTTTTGCTGTTGTTCCATTCACCTGGTGGAGCTTTTGAATTGCATTATCTGAGAAATATCACCTAATAGATATGGAATGCACAGGCTTCAACACTTCTGTTTACAGCACCATTAAAGTGTCACTATATTTTTCAAATGTTAGAGAAAACTCCAATGGAAAAATACATGCAGAAATCTTCCCATTATGCAGCTGCCCTTAAGAGCAAGATTTAAGATTTAAACTAACAAGTGACATTAATAGAAAAAAAAAAGACCTTATAACAGCAACTTTTTTTGAAGAAGGAATAGTTGATCATTGTTATATCACACTGTGAATGATCAGAAGCAAGTCAGACTTATCTGCTGAATGCACAAAGCAATATGGTTACTGCAGATGACACCCTCATGCAGCACCTGCTGCTGTAAAATGTATATTGCACTGAGCTCTTCACATCTAACTGAAGGAAAAAAAATAACTCAACTGACTATTTAAATGGATGGTTCTGTTCTCCCCAGCAATTCAAGTGGATAAACTCTGAATTATGGAATCATTAACCAGCAATTCATGATCTGGCTACTGACCTTCTCACACTGCATGATTTGGGCACCTTGTCTGCTGTGTAATCTTAATTTTGGACTGAAAATGCTGTGTAAGAGTTAAGTTGTTCTCCCTTTCTCCTTGAATGGCCATATGCCCTCAGCACCGTTGCCAACAAGTATATTCTCTGTCAGTTTTCTCCTCACACATTTTGGGTTCTGAGCACAAAAACATTAATCATGAGAGAACCAAAAGCCACAGAAAAACTTCATTCCTATGGACATTTTGGCTTTAAAAAGGAAAAATTAATTTAGGAAGCTAGTGTGCTGAAGTGATCCTGTTCAAGAAACCACATTATGGAAAATGTCCTGTGGCCTAAAAATCTGTCTCCTGAGAAACTTGAGACTGGGCTGGAAAGTGTTTTCTGCCCCTTTATATTCCATACACTGGAGTGTCCCCAAGATGATTTGAGTTTTGGTCAGAATACCACAAAGATGCCCAGTACAATAGCACATTGACTTGAATTTCAGTAGTTGGCATGATTTCTCAGCCTTCACAGAAGTCTCAATGAAAAATATTGACAGCTTCAAAACCTAAGTTAAAAGATTTTTGCCTCACTTTAGTTTAAATCTAAATTTCCAGGGATGAAATTGCTTTATGATGCAGCACAGAAGTGCCCCTTCAGGTATCTTTTTAGTGACTGACAATGAGCAGTGCAGAGTAAAAATTTACACCGCTTATTTGCTGACTTAAATTTCAATTCTTCCCTTCTTTTCCTTGCCACGCCATCATATTTAAAATGGGGAGGCTTGTGAAGTCACACTGTCACCATGCAAATATGGTGCTAACAGTTGTGAAGCTCTTCCAGCAAATTCACACCATCCCACATCACCAGTCACTTGAATGCAAGAAAGTAATGCTTCCCTTAGGGAATTAAACTCAAATTAGTGAGAAAGTAGAATTAAGAAAGCAGTAACTTAAAGCTTCTGCTCCATTAAACCTACATAACTTCCTGCACCAAAAAAAAAAAATGGTTTTTTTTAATGCAGCTATATCAGCTTTTGCATCCCATGCCTACACACTGCAGCACAGGCATGAGGAAGATGAATTAATGATGGCAGTCACAGGAAGCAATAATAAAGTTATAAGACAGCAGTGCTAAAAAAAATGTCCCCTAAGAAAATAATGTCATTCTTACCTATTCATTAGCTCTTGAAAAGTTTCATTTGCCAAAGGAAATATAAAGCCATTTATGACTGACTTCAAGTAATCCAAAGACACAAATCCACTCCGACTGACATCAATTGCTCTGAAGGCCTTTTCAATGTCCTGATAGGCTGAGCACAGCTGTAATGAATACTTTTGATAGTGTTTCACTCAGAAAAATCAAGTTCATGAAGCTTTTAAAACAATAATGCATTTTTTACAAGGCCTTTTCAAATGCTGCTCTCTGTGAACTGATCAAATAGGTTACCCTGGCATGCTCTGATGGTCAGATGTTTAATTAATAAGCTCACTACAGAACACTATTCCCAATCACACACTCTCAAATGACAAGCCAGGCAAGTTTCTCAAATAATAACTCTGCCTCAAAATTCACTGCTAAAAATACTCTGTGAATCAGCCTGCTGGATAACACCTGTCTTAATGTAACTTTAAAACCATCCATGGCATAACCTTGGATCAAAGTTCCCCCTATTATTGGGTCGTTCGCACAACAAATAATGGAGAACGTTAGAAGATGTGGAACAGTTAATTTAGCTGTTGTGTAAACATATCACTCATTTCTTTGTAGTTTTATTTTGTTGTTTGTTGTTGTTTTTTTTTAATTCATGGGCTGTTGCAAAGCAGCTATTGGATGTGTTTTTGCTTATGGGACTTATAAAATGCTTGAAAGTTGACTTACTGCAGATTTTGATAAGGTTTACGAAACAATAGGAATAATGGTTTGTTTTTCTGAAGCTGAGAGCATCCCTGAGGCTTTTCTCCCCACACCAGTTTTTGACAAGTACCCCATCTGCTTCTAAGCTGATTATTGTTCATTTAAAACTGCTGAAATCACAGGGTAAAAGCACAGGACAGAGAGACTTCAGGAAGTCCAAAATAAACATCCAGGACTGAGAGGGCTTGTAAGGTGAGATGTGTTTCCAGTCCAAGCCTTGACCTCCCTATCAGAGATATCACAGGATATTCTGAGCTGGAAGAGACCCCACAAGGATTAGAGTCCAATTCTTAAGTGAATGGGGATCAAATCCACAACCTTGGTGTTATTAACACCCTGCTCTAATCAGATGAGATATAGGAGAAGAAAAAGGGTCAATATGTTGAATGTCCATGTAGCCTTGTTTTCCCCTCCTCTCTGTATGTTTAAGGTTGAGAACACAGAGAGTCACAGATCTGTATAATTGAGCTTGTAGTACAATATCCAGTCCTGATCCAGAGTATCAGCTTCTCTGTTTTCAGACAGTCAGAATTTTCATGACACAAATGCAAAAGATTGAATTTTGGAACATTTTGTTTGTTTTCATCTTCCCAATGAAGCAGGTGGAACACAGGTATGTTCCACCATCACACTCCCCAACCATCTTCAGTTCAGTTCACATCTGAGGGCCTGTGGAGAAATCATTTCCCATCTCTGTTCCAGCTCCACTCTTTATTGTAAGCCTGCCAGCACATACTAAAAATGGATTTCTGCAGTAGCACCTACCTGCTGGTAATTTATTTCATGCAGGTCAGAAAATAATTGTCAGACAATGACAACTAGTCATTACTCAGTGTAAGTCATTACTTAATTTGGGCTGACAGAGGGATCCAGCAATTCATGTTGTGAAACACCTTAGCCATCAAGATTCCATGCACTCCCATTTTGTTTTAGCCTAAGGAATCTGGAGTTCTAAGACACATTTTAATGCTGTGAATCCAAGCAAGATTGAAACACAAAATAAAACAGAACTGCTGCTCTGCTAACGGGCTCTAAAAGCAAACAAGGAACCCTACAAATGAAATTTGCTCATAAAAGAAGTTGGTATAATTAACTGGTCTCAAAGCTTGGCAATTTTCTTTTCCTGTGATGTCTGGCTCAGCTTTGCCACCTGTAAAGTATTAATGGCACTCCCTTACCTTTTCTACAGCCCCCACCATTGTTCTGTGACAGTTCAGTCTGGGTAACACAAAGGGCATTCAGAGGAAAGGTTTTTTCTACCTCTGCTCCTTCTTTTATTTTCTGGAAGATTACCACTATTAAGAAAACTGTTTTAGCAGAGTCCAGAGCTTTGTCAGCTTCAAAGAAACAAAGTTGCCTAAAACTCTTCAGGGCTGCTTTTGTTAACTGGATGTATCTTTATTTACAAACAGACCAAACCAGTCCCAAAACATAACTGTCTTGCATTTCAAACTTGATCAGGAGTTCAAAATTCTGATGACTGATCTGTGCATTTGTTGCAGTAGTTCAGCCTCCAGAGGAGACACTGAGAGGGGACCTGATCCATGTGTGTCAGTGTCTGCAGGGAGGGGGCAGAGGATGGACCAGGCTCTGCTTGGGGTGCCCAGCAATGGGACAAGAGGAACGGGCAGGAACTGATGCCCAGGAAGTTCCAGCTGGACATGAGGAAGAACTTCTTTGCTGTGCAGTGACTGAGCACTGAACAGATCACCCAGGGAGGGTGTGGAGTCTCCCTCCCTGGAGATATTCCAGACCTGTCTGGACATAACCCTGTGCCATGTGCTCTGGGACAGCCCTGCTGGAGCAGGGAAGTGGGACCAGATGAGCCACTGTGGTCCCTTCCAGCCTGGCATAAAAAGAGCCTGTGCCCCAAACTCTTGCAGAGGTTATTCCAGTGAGGCTGCACAGGAAAAAAGTTGCTGTTCCAAACAGAAAAGGATACCAAAGTGTGGTTCCTCTCTCCTTAGGTCATACTCTCCACTCTTCCCCCAATCTCACAGATTTTCTTTCCTGTTTATATACAGCTTAATACTTAAAATAGAAGCAGTTTATTACTTAAACTTTTCTTTTGTATGTTTGTGTGTGTGAATGCTCCATTCCACTTAGAACTGACCTTCAATATTTCAATTTTGGTTGACAATTGATATGTTTAAATTATTTTTGTAATTCTCGTCATGAAGTGTTAAATCTTGCATAGTAGAAATGAGGGAGATAATGTTTGAAGTTAATGCTCT
The DNA here is from genome assembly GCA_013397135.1 of Pachyramphus minor. Classification (NCBI taxonomy): domain Eukaryota; kingdom Metazoa; phylum Chordata; class Aves; order Passeriformes; family Tyrannidae; genus Pachyramphus; species Pachyramphus minor. The sequence goes on from VYXB01004713.1 coordinate 159,241, forward strand.
TTATCCTGCAAAGTACAGGCAAGTCTTTACTGGCTTTCTTCAGCAAGGTAAGTTTATTTTCAAACAAAAATAAGTGAAAAAATAATTAGCAGTTGGCCTCAGTCACTAAAAATCCTACTGCTGAAATATGTGTACATGTGTGATGAACAAGCTATGTTGAAAACACTATGCTAAACAAGCTATGCAAACAGATTTACATAATTTTTAATTGTACTGGAAGGGCCTCTCTCACTATTCTTACTTGAGCATCTTCTTAAACTCCCATCTCCACAGACCCTCACATCCTCTTTAAGGGTAGATCTGGCAGATTTTTTGCTGTATAACCTCTCAAACAGCTTTTCTCTTCCCTGTACAGGGCCAAGTCTCTTCATCGCCTCCATTCATCCAAGAACTGAATTACTGAAGCACACTTTTTTTGTCTTTGAGGCAAACAACTGCACCCTGCTCTTATTACCAGTGACTCTTCCTTCCCTGTACAACCAACACCAGCTACTTGAAGCTACTGTCACAACGACAAAAGTGTTTTGATGTCACCGTGACTTCCCCAGCCTGTCCAACTTCCCCCTTTTGACACTATTTTCCAGTGTAAACTGTTACAAAGATTCTCTGCAAAATTCAGATTAAACACTGGGTGAAAGTTGAGGATCCCAAGCACCACAAGATTCCAAGTCGCAGCAACAAATCCTTTATCTGGGGTTTGGGAGCTTGTAATCATTATTTAATTTTTCAGCCCACGTAACATGTCACCTTTTGTTTTTAAAGGAAGTTTTCACACAAAGTTGTTAGACTTTCCCATACCAAAGCAAACTGGCTTTCTTTTCCTCCCTGTTCTCATTGCATCTGCCAAGAATCAGAGCCTATTAACATCCTATAAAACTGCAAACCAGTTTTTTGAAGGCCAACAAATACTTCTATTGATATAACTGGAAAGAGGAAAACTACCTAAATTTCCACTCCTTTTCTGAGCACATACATAGAACTTGGCTTTCTGTTCTTCTTTCTTAAATTGTGTCTGTACTTATACCAAAATTCTTCAGAAGTTATTTATAATTCATCACAGAGTCTCTAACAATTCCACAGCCTAAAGGAACAGAACTACTCGAAAACACAAACATTCTAGATCATACTTGTAGTGAATTGAAGAAACAGGAAATATATGAAATCTTTAGAAACACAATATGTAACAGATCATGAAAAAACAAATAAGCACTACATTTTTCCCCGCTCTCTTTCCTCTGCTGAAGATTGTCTATAGTATACAACAACTTGTCCACCTAATTACATTCAAATCCTGCATACACTGCTATTTTCTTGGCCATCTACATGAACATGAGTTTTAATATATCAGCACACTTCCAATAATATTAGAACATTATGATATTCTTAAATTCCAGCATAACTTATGCTAAGTCATGCCTAAACTCTGTGGCAAGTTGTCTGGATTTTACAGCAGGCTGGAAAAATTTGCAGCAGCTTCATCTGGATTAGATGGAAAATTCACTTGGCAATTAGAACTCATTTCCACATGGTATTAACATCTACAGCTTGACTGCAGCCTTTCCTTTCTAGGTGTTGCCCTTGACTGGCACTGGAGTTGCTGTGCACACCTTTCAGAATGACAGATTTCTCAGAAAACACCGCTCATGTTTTATGTTCCTAAGCATGAAACCCAGAAAGACGTGGTTTTAAAAATGAAACTTGAAATTAAAGAGGATCCATAAAGTCTAAAGCTGAAATGGTGCCATCACCACAACTTGTGTATCACAGGCAACTAACTTTCTCCTGGCTTCTTTTGCACTGAGCCCCATAATTAGTCTCTAAATACAATAAATCTTGTGTTTGATTAAAGCATGTCTGCCAAAAATGCATCTAGTTAGTCTGATGAATTTGTTCCCAGGACCAATACTAGGAGAATTGATTGCCTTACTTTCTCATTTAAATTTGTCTATCTAGAAGATACTACACCATATGATTTAGTTACCTCTCAAACTCCCTTTTCAAAGGTTAAGCAGATTGTGTGCTAACATTAAGCTCTAAAGCATTCACACCATCCCCTGAATCATGATTATGGTGGTTTGGGGGGGTTTTTTTTGCACAATTTTCCAACATCCTGGGAATGAGAGTAGCTGAAGTGAAGCTGGGTTCTTATTTTGACTTCTGACAAGATATGAAGAACTAAGAGTTCTATTTCTGCTCAGGCTTTTTCTGGACATCTTTGGGACATTAACCCTTTAGAAGATCCTCATAGTAGAGGCCAAGATCTTAAAGGGAAAAAAAAAAAAAAAAGTACAAATACCACCCCTTTACAACCCTCTACTTGCACCAATATGAGGGGCAAAGCAGGGGATTCCAATTGCATTTTATGGGACCATTTAAGTGATAATGAGAAGAGAACCTCATTAGCCAATTGTCAAATTCCATTTGGGACAAGAAAAGGGAGCTGCACTGTGACAGTGACATACTCCGTTTCCCCTCTCTATTTTTTGGGTTGCTTGGCAAAATGTGAAGGTATATTTTATTATTTATAGCTGCTGAAATCATCATAATTCATTGTGGGGTAGTGAAAGATAAGAATTCCTGAGCACAATATTAAATTTACTTAATCATCTTGGGAAGTTATTGACTTGCCTCTTGCCTCAGTTTCCCACTTGTAACAAATTATAATCCTGCCCAACCCACAGGGTTATTCTGTTCATCACACCAAACCACACACCTGTTTCTGATCCATATATGGATTATGTATTATTCATGGAAAACTTTACTTTTTCCCCCCCCACACACAGATTCCCCACATCCTATTTTCCCTGAAGACTTCTTTTTGTGTCTCACTAGGGGGTGAGAACTATCTGTGAATTTTTTTTAAAGGAAATTTCAAAGGGATTAAGATCATGTCAGCTGGGAGTTGCACATATGGAAATGCAGGAGGAATACACAGGCAGCATTCTGACATACGTGAAGTTTGGTAGAAACATATAATAAAATGGACAGATTCAGTTCCACTTAGAACAAACTTTTCATGCATACATTCAAAATTCAAGGCATACATCAAAAAACCCTCGTGATTATTTGGGGATTGACAGTTATATTTTATGAAAACGTCACGAGAAACATCAGGTTCATAGTAAATCTCAGCATCAGGAATGACACTTTGGCACATTTCAGGGGTTCCTGACACTCTCCCTTGTTTACAGCTTATTTTTTGATCTACTAAAAAATACCCAACCTACAACAAAGAGCAGCTACACAAATTGCCACAGCCTTGCTAGAGAACAGGAATGCTCAGGCAGAATCCCACAGGAGTGGCTGTTTTCAGCCATCCATGGGATACTCTGTTCTGTTGCACGAAAACAGCAGCATTCTTTCCACTAAGGACCTTAATATTGTAATACTCTTACCATTTCTGCTGCTTTGAACCAAATGGCTGGAAGGTCAATCCCATTTAATAAACAAACAGGAATACAGAAGGAATTACCAGTTCAAAATTGGGTTTCCCCCCCTCCTCTGTCCTTTATACTCCAGCTTCTCACATAGAATCCCTAGGGATAGGCAAGGATCACTATCCTGCTTTGCACACCATTAACCTCATCCTTACAGGNTACACAGGATCCCCAGGGATAGGCAAGGATCACCATTAACCTCATCCTTACAGGAAGGCAGGACACAACCTGGACATGTAACAAGTGAAAACTGGGGTTGATTTTTTTAAGCAGCCATTAAAATTGGGCCTGTTTTCCTGGTAACAATCCATAGGAGACTTGTTATTGCCCTCATCTAGACATATGAAGGGAATATAATTATGTGGCACCATTCTTGACTGATATATGTTAATATGCCTTAATCCCCCAAAATTTTTGATTGTAATCATAACTTTTTTTTTTGCTTTCATAGATTTAGTGACCAAGGAATGTATTCCCAAAGACTAGCTTTAAACACAGCACTCTTTTCCATCCTCCTCCACACATTTCAAAGTCTGGGTTCACTTATCATTTCAATCTATATTCCTTAAGCAATGCTTTTTCTGAAATTATTTTTTTAGTTAGCAATTTTCAAAAAATTGAAGCTGACAACTCACATTTAATAAGCTTAGAAATGGCTTCTGGTTTTCTAAGTATCAAAATATGCTAATTACAAGTACAACTATTCATTATTTTCCTACTTCCTACTTTTACGCACACACAGATACTCCTAATTGTTAGAACTGGAAAACAAACAAATGTACCCATTATACTTTTTATGAATCCAGCCCATTGTTCAAGGAAAAGAAATCATTCTTTACACAAAGATTTGCTCTGAAATTGCTGCCAAAGAAAATAACCTTGAGTTATTTGCTGCATAACTGCCACACAAGAACATTAGAGGTGCCTGGGGACAGCTTTGTCTGGAGCATGTGACTTTTAAGAGAGTTTTTAAGTTCAATATTTAAAAATTGCTGCCATATCCCTTTCCTTACCCTGATCCTTAAATTAAACCCAGTTATCATATGTAGGATGGAGTTGGATGTTTTTTTGTTTCTATGTTTTCGGTCATTTATCTGATAATGAAGGTTTGTATCACCTGGTTGCCATGAATTCAGGATATTATTGGGGTGTTAAGGAACTAGGAGTGTGTGTGTGTATATATATATTTCATGGTGGGTTTTTCCCACAAAAATGGAGAATGAGGCCCTGATGTGAAACCTGAATAATCTTCCTTAAGACTAAATGGATCAAGCTCAACTCAAAGCCTAAAAGTTGATTTGCTCTTAGGGAGAGTTATGTTTTTCAAGTAATCAAGTAAATCTTCAGATGGGAGGTTCATTCAACAAGGGTTCACTACTTCCTAGCCAAGGCTGGGTTTCAGAACTGTTAGATTTCTGGGTTTTTGTTGTTGCTGCTGTTTGTTTTCCTCAGAAGTTTTTTAATAACCTTTTGAGGTGAGGTAAAACAATTGCTCCATCTCTCTGGAGTTGGTCTGACCTACCTGAAAGAAATGCTGTGAGTGCAAACAAGGCTCTCTGGCCAAGTCTGTGGATCCAAAACACACCTCTGAACACGAGTGTTTTCACCACACCACATACTAAGTTTCCTCAGCCCAAGAGATATGTATGGGCAGTGCCTTATGTCAGGATCTTGACAGAAAAAAAACCCTCTTAATAATTACAGGCCTGGTCCAAAGTCCATCAAAGTTAATTGAGAGACTCGACCCTGCATCCCAAAACAACTAAAACAGGATTATGGGAAAAAATAGTTGCTGATCCACCCAATGCAAATATTTAGGAGGCTCTGGCTTGAATCAGAAACAGCTGCAGAGTCCAAAAGCAGAAATCAATTCAGGACACTGCCCTATGAAGGGGCAGCAGAAGAAGTTGGTGACAGAACATGAACAAAGGAACAGTATTGGGTTTGGGTTTGTTTGGTGTTTTTTTTATAATAGATCAATGCAGAAAGAAGCATTTTAAATGGATTATATTATATTGTAATTCACAACTAGAAACCTCAAGAGCAGCAGGAGCCCAGGCCCCATCAAATAAGAGGCATTTCCTCTGAATGTCACAGCCACAAGTCCATGCCATGAGAAGCACTGTCCAGAGAAAAGGGATAGACAATTGTATCAAAGAAACACGGCCTAGCAGCCAAATGAGTGCATATTTTCTGCTGTTCCCATTGGATTTTTCCAGTTTCTCAGCCATTATCAGCTACTGCCAGCAGTGCAGCTTTTTTGGAGCAGTCAAGTGACTCCATAATGTTCCCAGTATGCAAAAAAAGTATTGTCCTTCCCCAGTTTATCAGGAATTCAGAGGGAGACACGGATGAGAGAGCTTTTGGGTATTAATGAATATCCAGACAGAGGAGCCAAGCACACTCATCTGTTCTATCTTGACCTTGAGATTTCACTGGACTTGTGCAAAATTACCCGTACAAAGGTGAACTTGATCCACCATTTTAAACACACTTTAAAAAAAAAAACACCCAAAACCAACATAAAGCCAACAACCCCCCCCATGTATTACTCCTATAATTTGGGCATTAATATCCTATTAACTGTCTTGCAACTTGTACCTTGAAGAGAGAAAACACTTTGAGTTGCTTTAAGGTTCATCCATAAGAAGAAACTCAGGTATAGTTTAGGTATATTTAAACATTCTCAAACTTATATAGAATATCATACTTTTGAAGAATCTTATCAGTAAGAAAATAAAGAAATATTACATTTTATCTCTATTATTTCTTATATTCTGTTTCATACAGAGGTGGCTCAGGACCATAATTTTCATCTGTTAAGCGTCAGATTTTTCTTCTGATAAAAATTCATTATTTTAGAGCTTTAAATCCCCCCAATGAAAATTTATGTTCTTTTTTATTATTCAGCACTTATGAGATGTAGTAACATTTTTATAGATTTATTGCCTCTTAGATTGCAATGCCAAACACAAGGTTTATTGTCAAATAAAGCATCTTTTTGGTTTTTTGATTGCCTGCTTTAGAATAGTATTGCTTCTGCTCTATAATTGCCTGTACCAAATTATTTAACTGGTTTTGTTGATATCTAATTCTGGAAAGAATCCCAACCACAAAAAAAAGTACACAAAGTGAAACAGTGTAGCCAGGCAATATGAAATGAGAAAAAAGTGCTTTGGAAGTCACTCACAATTAAATAAATATTCCAATTAAAAAAAAATTCAAGCAATAAAGTACCATCCTAATCTGCTTCATTTGCTTTGAGGTCCTTATCCAGAAATAGTATCTCCAGTGGTATTTCCTGGTGGATTTCATAGATTCCAAACCCCACAGAAAGTCAAAGTCATAAGATACTAAACTAAACTCATCTTAGTGGCCTCCTCTGGACTTGCTGCAACACAACAGAATCCCAGAATGGTTTGGGTTGGAAGGGACCTTAAAGATCATCTCTTTTCATGCCATGGGCAGGGACCCCTCCCACTAGCCCAGGTTGCTCAGAGTCCCATCCAACCTGGCCTTGGACACTTCCAGGGATGGGGCAGCCACAGCTTCTCTGGGCAACCTGTGCCAGGGCCTCCCCACCCTCACAGGGAACAATTTTTTCTTAATATCCAATTTAAACCTACTTTTTTTTCAATTTGAAGCCATTCCCCCTTGTCCTGTCACTCCAGGCCCTTGGTAAGAGATATTTCCTTCTCCAAAAGGTAAGATTTCACTAATCACCTGGTTACCAGGACCTTTTTTCCAGGGAGAAGCAGTGGCTCTTGGCTTTCTCCACTCACTGATCTCAGCAGGAGTGGGGAACCACTTCCTCATTCAGAAACCACCAACTTCAAATCAGCTGTGAAGGGGAGAGGACCCTGGCTCCTGTAGCTACGTCCTACACACTCTCTAACAGAAATATATTGATTCTGCTCAATAATATTAAAGAAAAAGATCTTTTGTACATCCTATGTCAGACAAAAAACCCAAAGGCGTGACGAAAAAGGCTCTCCTAACTCCTCCTACAAGCAGAGTAAGAAAAAACTTTTCTTCTTTTCACTACTTCTTTCTCTGGAAGAGCCTCTGGGGTTCTCACTATCTCTTTTGTGCAGCTTTCAGAGTGGAGTATGCACCAGCATTGCCACACACACTTCCCAACCCTGTCCTGGATCTGAATATCCAAGGCCAAGAATATCTGGCCAAGAATATCCACCCTCAGTGCCACTCAGACTGCAGGCAAAGGGAATCACACACTGCCAGTCCAGAACCTTTACCCCCATTCTGAAAACAAAAACAAACAAGATTTTTGGGATGAAATCTGATGCAGGACTCATGACTTTGGAATGAATTACCCACATTTTTATCCTTGCACACTCTGCATCCATTACAGAAAGGCTGAAGGCTGCAACTTGCATACAGAAGATAAACTGGAAAATTATCCTGCTGCAAGCAGCCTGCAGCCACTGTCACTCAGAAGATCACAAAGGCCCCATCATTTAGTGTTATTTTCACTCTAACAGAAAAAAAAAAACAAACAAGGCTGTTTCTTTACTTACTTACTTTCAAATTCCAAGTCCTTCATCCTAAAACAGAACATGTGCCTCTGTATCCACCCTGCACAGCTCCAGTTAAAGAGGCTGCAGCACCTGATCCTGTTTTTCACATTCTGTGCAATCTGCAAGTTACAGGTGATTTCAATGAATAAGAAATCGTACAACAACTGACACAAATGCAAGCACTGGGATGATTTGCTAACATATAATGCAAAATGCCATTTTATATCTACTTGGATAATATAGGACAACCTTCCCTGGCACAGTAGAAAGTGTTGCAAAAAACACTCCATGAGAAATGAGTGTTTTTCACTTAATGTGTAAGGCAAATTAATCTTCAAATGGCACTGCTAAATTTCAGGACTTTTAGACAAAACAGTGACTTTCAGATAAAAATCATATATTTTAAACAGCAGGCAGAGGATGATCTTCCTTCACTACTGAAATCTACAGATTTCCTGGAAACTAAAGATCAAGGCAGGAGTAGAAATTCAAATTCTGCAGCATATTTCCAAAGTATCAGTGAGCTCCAGAATATTAGTGAATTATTTGTTCTACATACACCCAGGCTTTTCTTTTTATTTGTACATCTTCAAAAGTTACCAAAATCAAGAAGATCTAGAGGTTGAAGGAAAATACATATATGAGACAAAATGAAAAATATATTAACAGCTCTGCCTGGCAAAACAGGATAAAGCTTTTTATCTGGGTAAAGACATGAAGACAGAAAAACAGCTTTTATTCATTAAAAAAGTCTTTTCCTAGAATTCTATAGGAACCTGTATCTATAGCTCCTATAATTCTCTGGGAATGTGTCTCTATAGTTCCTATAGATATAAAACAACAAAAGGACATTGAAATTCAAAGAAAGGATTAGACTTCGCCAGAGTAGGCCAGGATTTCTCCTTGCCACGACTGGCAAGACATTTCCACCACAAATCCAAGCTTTTAATGGAGAAACAAACACAGCAATCTTGATTCCTTCCTCCCTGTAACCAGATTTACCCAAAATGTGCTGTTTAATGAGCGAAGCACAGGGTTGCCCCCTCTGTGGTGCCTGGCACCAGCGGTACATTTTTCTGCCAGCTTGACGCGACAATTTGTCCTTACAGGTTAGAAAAGCCACGTACAACCGGCTCATGCTTTGAGCAGAGACACTGGGAGCAGTTTCCCTAGTTTGTTCCCCGGAGTGTCAGTGATATCACAGCACTTTTAGCAACCACGAGGCCCTGCCACAGCGTCTCTGGCACAGCGTGGCTCTGTTGTCACTGGCACGTGCCAGCTGGCTGCTGCTCCCCACCCCAGCAGTGACTGCATTTTGGCAGCATTTATGCACAGAAAGCACTCAGGGATCCCTTGGGAAGGGGGAAGGCAGTTAATATTTTAAGTGTTTTCTTGTTCTTCGGGAGCACGTAGGATATCCATTGAAAACACAGCCCCTACAGGCAGGAGGAGCTTCCAGACACTCCCTCACGCACCACTGCAGCTGCATGTGAGGTGATTTCCTGCCACAGAACACTGGAGTTCATCTTGCTGCCCACACAGGTATTTCTAATCACTGTACATCAAGGCATTTTCCTCAGCAACTGTCTCTCCCATGGATCTGGGCGCGTTGCTCCCTTTCCTTTTTTCCACGGAACTGCCTTGATGGCTCAGGGCATTTGGCAAGGAGATCTGGAAAGGGGTTTTCATGCATTCCCATCACCCAAACTCCTGATTCCTGCCTACAGTAACATACACCTTATTTCTGATGTTGAATGAGTCTGAAAGGACTCCTTTCAAGGAACCTCTGGGACAAAGAGGTCTTTAGCATTATACTCAGGAGGAACACTGTGGTTTGCAGAGAAGGATGGAGAGGCAAAGAAGTTCTGCAGATGCTCTTGCCTGTTTAGAGGGATGTGCACAGAGGAGGCAGGGACAGATCCATTGTTTCTTTGAAAGGAAACAAAAGCTACTTGCCCTTGACATGAGGATCAGGAGCAAAATCTGTGTTCAAACTTGTGGTTGCTGCCCCTCATTAGAGCCATGCAGCTGCCCTAATAAACAACATATGGGCAATCTGGGGTTATTATTTGCCAAGAAAGCAAAACCAGCAAAATTCCAGTGGCAGCTTCAAGAAATATGCTGCAAGGAGTGAGTTGGGGACAAAGCAGTGGAACATGCTGCCTTCCTCCATTTTTGTGAAAGTGTGTCAAAAATGCAGAAATTAGGAAAGAAAAGCCCATGCTACAACACCTGGCACTCTCTCTGGCAAAAGGACTAATGCTCAGATGTGCTTTCAAGGCAGAGCCTGCAAACACAGGACAGCTTGGAAGCTCAGCATCCCACGAGCTGCCCCAGAAGGGACCCTGCAGCAGATCCACAGTATCCAAAACACCCTTCCTGCATGCAGGAGGTGGCCAGGGCAAGAAAAGGAAGATCCTCAGTCATTCCCAGGATGGTCTGACAGCAGTTTGCAGCAGTCTGACTGTCCCCTTCCCTTCAGCCAGGGATGTACATTTAGATTTCCTGTCCTTCACAGCACCTTTCTCCAACAGGCACCAGGGGAAGAAAAGCCCACATCCCCAAATGCAAGATTTCAATCTGCAAAGATCTATCAATCCAGCATGTCACACCCAGGGAGATACACACATCAGATTTTGTTTGTTTTGTTTAAAAAAAGAAAAGAAGAAAAGAAACGCCTGAAAAATATTCCTCCCTTGCTATAAACACATCAGTGCTCATTTTCTCTGTATTCTACTTTGGGCCATTCTGTGTAAAATCTTTAATTAAAGTTTTTCTTTGAAATTGTCATCATCAAAGCAGAAGAAAGAAAGTAAAAAACGGAAGGACACAGCTGTGCATATATGAAGTGCTATTCAGTACCAAATGAATTGGAACAAAATAAGTATCGTGACTGTTATGCTCTTAGTTTTGGCTCTGTATTCTCAGTAGCACAGTCTAACTTGTCACTTTATATTGATTCCATCTGTTTACACTCTGCAGAGTATTGGCTTCCTACAGTGAACATTTCCTATTTACCAGCTGGTAAAGATAGGCCCAAACCAGATAGAAAAGAATTAGACTATTTTCAGATCCTCATAAACATAAAATCAAAAATTAATGGGGGAGGGGAGATAGGAATAGGGGGAGTGAACAGAATATGTGGATCTGATGCTTGTTCATATTGATAGCCCTTTACAACCCATCAGCAATTTTTAGAGACCTGGAAGTTTGTGTGATGAGTACACAAAATAAATCAATTCTCAGTCCTTTTTATCTTCTGCTTTACATGAACAGCCCTGCTGTAAATGTGAATCAATCACAGTAGCCCAGTAATCTTTAAATAGGAACAGTTGGGGTCTGAACTTGGCCAATACAATATTCCCACTCCCACCAGCCAGCTCTGAGTGAAGGACCTCCAGATCGAATGGATGTGCACACACAGTCCAGAGCCATCTTTATGCTCTGACAAACTGAGCTTTAGTTGTTTCTTTTTTCATAATGGCTGGATTATTTTCTGAAGGAGACTATCATTTGGAGGAACTGACTCACTTCACAAGAGTCTTTTTACTGTTTGTTTTTTTTAATATTCAGGAACACCATGTCATTGAAATTGAGGCTCCTTTCTATGGTGTCCATATTTTATTGAGAATACTAGGAACCTGTCTCCTGGATTTTGGTTTTTTTTGTTTTTTTTTTTTTTCTTTTAAACACACACATACAACTTAAAACCCCAATAAGAGTTACAGAAATAAGTGTATCCTTGACTGACAATGTGAATCGAAACAGAAGCAGAATAAGGTTTAGCTTGAGAATAAACCCCTGTGATAAATACAGATAAATATTGAAGAGCATATGAATTCTTCAGTGTATCTGAATAACTATCTGCGTACATCATTGATTTACATATCTTGCAGTAATTCTTTAGCTGAATTGTTCTTGGGATATATATATGTGGCAGTAACCTTGCCTGAAGTTAATAATGCTTTCTGTTAATGTACTAAAATACACACAACACCTCCATTTCACAATGCTGTTAAAAAAAAACACCCACACACAACACTGTAAAACCTTGTAAATTAAATCCAGCTCTAATTAGGACTTTGGAGGATATTTTCAATTCATAAATTCTATAATAAGGAGGTATTTCAGCAGTTTCTTTTGCGGTAGGAGACGCTCCACATGAAAATGTAAACGTTGCTCCTCAGTCAGCTGCATACAGCCAAAGGAATAAAAGCTATGGCATTAATAACAACTATAGCCAGATATGATTGATAGGCTTTTCTACAGTGAGAAAAGATTGTCTTGGATACAATCTGTGCTACCAGCCCTGCGATATGTTAATATTTTATTCAGACTAGAGTGAGGATATATTCAGATGTCCCACTCAGTGCAAGGCAAGCAAATGGGTTGCAAATACTACTGCAGCCCTGAGGTGCAATAACAGCTGTGAAATCAGAAAGATTTTATTTCCTCCTCCCAAATTACAGGCCAAGTCCATGCCAAGCACAGCAGGAGGTTGGATTTTCCTTGGAATTTACATCAGGTTATGTTTAATGTATTTCTTCTTCTGTGAGCAGTCTTAGGGTAGAGCCAACAGACTGTCACACAGTGCTGTGGAAGCCATGGAATACTCTGCTGTGTCTCTGTAAATAATAACTATTATTAGGTGTGATATGTGACATTAGGTGAACTTGTAAGTGCCCAAGTACACTAAATTATCATTATGTTTATAAACAAATTTTCATGGCTCAGTTTGTGCAAAATAGGATAATAAAAATGTAGCTTTGCCATAGTCACAATGCCACCTCCTCCTCGACTTAAAACAGCAGGTTTGTGCTGTTCCAATTTGTGTTGAGATCTAAGAGGACTGAGCTCTCAGGTATTTGGATATTTCTGCCTAAAAGATAACAAAATGGCTAAAATATCATTCTTCTGATGTGACAGCCTGTTTCACACAAGCCCTGCAAAGGGCTAAGCAATTACAGAAATTGTACTGCTATGGAGAAGCTGATCTCTTAAAAAATTCAAGCATCTTTGCTCAAGCCACATAGTGACTAAGAAAGAAATCACAGTGGGACTTACACCAGTCCTACACCAGAGACGGGCAGCAAGACTGCTTGAGAGAGAAGAGTTCTTAGGGTTTTGATGCTAAAAAGGGATCCACAGTGTGGATTAGGGAGGCTTCTGAAACACTATTTAGTACTTCAGCATAATAACACCCCTCCCCAACCAATAACAAGCCCCTAACCATGCAGGTATGACCAGCTCTTCATGATCTAACAACATCCTTTTAAACATATTACTAAACTGATACTAGTACATCAAGAGCAACATCTACTAATCTAGAATGAATTACCACCCCAGAATGTGGTTCCTGTTATTACCCTGGTCAACAAACTTTCTCCTTGAGCAGGGATTCCAGCTGACTTCATGCCATTGTTTGGCAGCTGGGGTTGTTCAACCTGAAAATAAATATAATAAAAAGAACTGGAACTACAAAAGCCACAAGTGCATCACAGCACTGTGGTGACCACTGTAAGGACATCGATGGGAGAGTTTTGTTTTAAGATGTGAACAACTAAAAATGCAAGAGAGTGGCTCGATCCTGCCTTTGTTGTGGCTGCTCTTCCCAGCTCTGCACTGCTTTTTGTGGAGAAAATCACCACAAATCCAAATCCCTGAGGAAAGAGAGGTGTGGGAGCTGCTCCTCTACCACAAGTGCGATCATTGACAGTGTAAAATACTTTCTCTTGAGGGATTTTTTTTTTTGGCTGTCATAGAGAACACAAAGGTGTGTCTGCAGCTTGACCTGACCTTTGGAATGACATTACTTGTGAGTCCTGAGGTCAAGAAAGCTGTAGTGCCAGTTCTCATCCCTCCTCAGCTGCCATCAAGTGGTCAGAGAACAACAAGCATGTCTTCTCCTCCGCAGCACATACCATGTCTCCTCCAAAATTCCTCCAAAATTCCTCCAAAATTCCTCCAAAATTCCTCCAAAATTCCTCCAAAATTCCTCCAAAATTCCTCCAAAATTCCTCCAAAATTCCTCCAAAATTCCTCCAAAATTCCTCCAAAATTCCTCCAAAATTCCTCCAAAATTCCTCCAAAATTCCTCCAAAATTCCTCCAAAATTCCTCCAAAATTCCTCCAAAATTCCTCCAAAATTCCTCCAAAATTCCTCCAAAATTCCTCCAAAATTCCTCCAAAATTCCTCCAAAATTCCTCCAAAATTCCTCCAAAATTCCTCCAAAATTCCTCCAAAATTCCTCCAAAATTCCTCCAAAATTCCTCCAAAATTCCTCCAAAATTCCTCCAAAATTCCTCCAAAATTCCTCCAAAATTCCTCCAAAATTCCTCCAAAATTCCTCCAAAATTCCTCCAAAATTCCTCCAAAATTCCTCCAAAATTCCTCCAAAATTCCTCCAAAATTCCTCCAAAATTCCTCCAAAATTCCTCCAAAATTCCTCCAAAATTCCTCCAAAATTCCTCCAAAATTCCTCCAAAATTCCTCCAAAATTCCTCCAAAATTCCTCCAAAATTCCTCCAAAATTCCTCCAAAATTCCTCCAAAATTCCTCCAAAATTCCTCCAAAATTCCTCCAAAATTCCTCCAAAATTCCTCCAAAATTCCTCCAAAATTCCTCCAAAATTCCTCCAAAATTCCTCCAAAATTCCTCCAAAATTCCTCCAAAATTCCTCCAAAATTCCTCCATCACTTTACTTTTCCTTCTGTTTCCTCATCCTACTGACTTGCATCATGGAGCATAGCAGGTCAGTTCTAGAGTCAACTACCAGCCAAGTTTACTGTCACTAATGGGCTCTACAGATGCCAAAGTGCACTGTCTGCACTTCCTTCTTTATTTCCAGCCTTAACTGCTCCTGAAAAGCCTTGGGCAGGTTTGCTCATGTCCCTGTTGGGGGGTTGGGGTGGGGTGAAGCCCTGGAAGTCGAGCTCTGCCCTCATTTCAGCCCCTAAATTTATCAGACTTGCTGGAGCTTTAAAGCAGAGGGAAAAAGCAGCTCTGAAAATTCCTCCTGGCCAAACTCCTGGAAAACAGCACCTGCACTGCCCTCCCGTGGAAGTCCCACTGATCTGTGCCCGACAGCTCAAATAAACCTCCCTAACCAATATTTTGGCTTCTGTACACCACAGACAGTCTCAGAGAAGTTCCCTAACAAACTAGCAGGCCCAAAAGACCAAGATCCAGGCACGAGCCTTGCTTTTTAATGAGTTTATAAAAGGAAGTCAAGAGCAGCATATACTCTCCTTGAACACTGGAAGAAAATCCAACCCTAAGCGTACAAAAAGCTTTACCATTTTATTATATTGCATGTAATAAAGAAAAGATTAACCTTTTATTCCAGGAAAGATCTGTCATTTGTTATTTAATTAGTTTTCACTAATTAATTAGAATTTTTTAAGCTCCCCTGTCTCTCTGAGAGAAAGTGGCTTAGGCCCCTCCCTTTTTCTTCTTTTCTTTTGCTGCTCCTCTTCTTCCTCCTGCTTCCTTTCAAAGTCCTAATCCCATTTTTGTATCCTCAGTATTACACCCCCTCATTCTCTCTTTGTCTAAGAGTTTCCTTAGCTTTGCACTTGCTGGGAACAAAGTTGGACTGGAATTTACAGAATATTTTGAGGCGACTCTTTTTTGAAGGCCAGATCATAAAACCCCAGAGGACAAACTGCCTCTGCAGAATTCCACCCTTTATATTCCACTGGGGGAGGTGGGCTGAAAAATATCTCTCCACTAAGAAAGCTACTGTGAGAGCACAGATTTATTTGGGGGGTTTGTTTTTACACAGATTATGACTCCACTTTCCATTTTACTTCATTGGAGGTAAGAATCAAGACAATCCCAGTTCACACACAGCTGGTGTTTTCTCAACTTTGTTATTAGAAAATTGCTTGCATTGGAAATTAAGATGAATGTGAGTTATTTATTACTAAATTATTGAATCCTGAACATTATAAACTTTCTCATTACTGGGTCCCTTGGCTTAACTTCCATGTTTCACCTGAAGACATACCAAGCTTAGTGGCACGTTTTCAAAACACTATCAAACTGAAACAGCTCTAATTTCTTCCCTACACAACTATCATTTTTAATTTAGGGAACAGACTGATTGGTCTTAAAGGCCCATATTTTTATTTTTAGGGAACTTAAACAGGAAGATATGGCACAATAAACTTGCCTAATATTTGGGATCTGTATTTAATATACAGTGATAAGTCCTACATTGATACCAGATTTTTTAAATACTTCATTTGTGTTACTTATTCCTTAAACAGCAACAATAAATTTATCTTGTGGTTTGGTTTTGTTTTGCACATTATGCATTACTACTTCTCATCAACTTGTCTAGAATTAGGCAGAGCACTAATTTAATATCTGGTAAATCCCATGAAAGACGTACAACCTACAAGTCTTTCCATTGTGTCAGATAAAGATTTCCCAATGCTTTATCTCTATGATCTTTCACAGGCATATAAGAAGGTGTTTTCATTTTCAGTCTCACTGATGCATCATTCTCTTGTCCCAGAAGACTATTGCATGTGTTTCAGGAGTGCATGTGTCCCCCTAATAATAATTTAGTATTAACAAAGAAATCAACATCCACCTTAGCTGAGATGGGCTTAACCCATCTTAAAATGAAAATGGAACAGATCAGTTCACCCAAATTAAACCAATAAACAAGAGTCAAACACCTCAGGAAAGAAATCCATACAAAACTCAGTCACCTCCACTTCTGGGACAGAAATCTGAGTGTACAACAGTGCTAGTGCAGACTGTGCATCAGAACCCTCCTCTATTTTGATAAGCATCAGTCATGATATCACATAAACACCCAGCGTGCCTTCAAGTCCAGTCTGGTGGTTTGTAAGGTAATAAATTCCAGAAGTGAGCAGAGAAAGTCTCTGTGCAGACACAAAACAGCTGGTCCCTGCCTCAGAGTTCACAACCTAATCTGTGCATTTTCCTAACACTGCATGTATATCAATTTAAGCTGTGAGATCTTCTTTTAAATCAAAAAAAACCCCTGCTTGCAGACTGCAACCCTTTCAAATAGTGAGACACACTACACAGGCAAAGTCTCCTGTAAACACATCAGTTGTCAAATTTAGGTCACATTACTTTTGCAAGTATTCCAAAACTTCCCCTGGAACAGGTTTTGAGCATGTCCAGCACCTTTGTGATAATATTGGTCTGGAACCTGCTCCCATCTGAAGTTTTGCTCTTGCAACAACAGGAACAGCCTCTAACTGATTGTCACAGCAAAGCTCTGCCAGCACAGCCTCACATTCAGCTTCTCTTGGACAGAAAGAAAGGTTTCAACCACCCTCCCGAATTCCCCCTTTGTGACTGTCAGAGTCTGACCAACATCAAGCATCTGAAATGCTTCTTTTTTTTCCACAGTTCATCTTCTTTATCAGCTTTCTTTTGAAGTAAGGTCTGCCCCATGTCCCAGGAGAATAATGTAGGACCTGGGACAGAGCTCACAGGCAGAGCTGTAAAGTATATTAGGCAGTCATCCAGGTACTCCTAAATTTGGCCAAAATCCCATATTACTTTTTTGAGAATTCAATACAGAATTATAGAAGTGAACTGATTTGTAAGTCAATCAGTTATTGCTTGTCCACTGGTTTAAAAGCAATAAATAGCCAAACACAACTGTAAGCATATAAAGGAGAGGTTCCAGGGTTTCTCTTTCTGATGCTACACACGAAACAGTAAGTTGGAACATGCACTTGAGTTTTAAGAGTTAAAAAACTTCAAGTGGAGTGCACAGCTGTGTTCCATGACAGCAGAACTCCCACTTTGAAATACAGAGAACAAGGAGCTCCATGCCCTGTAAAATTTAGACTTCATTCAGTTATTGAGCTTTGGGTAGAGATATCGTGTAATAATAATAAATTCATTATCTGTACAGAGGGTCTGAGGCTGGTACATATTTGATCAAATTCCAGCTCCTTTCCCACTAAAAACACCATCAGCAATGGAGAGTGAAAGTACCTGCACAGGGATATCTTATGTTACCTGACACACCTCTGGCTCTTGTTGGACTTGAACAAGAACTAAAGGAGCAAAGGATTTGGCCTGATGTTTCTTCTGGATTCATAATGAGCCAAATTCAGCCACAGCTATGAGCGTTTATTTACCTTCTACTTGAATCAAAGGAGGTTTTGTACACAAATCAGAACACTGGGCTGAGTTCATAGCTATTTATGCTTTTTCCAAGCTTAAGATCTGCTCTTAAACAAAACATAACTGCCTCCAGAAGAAACTTTGTTTACAGAAAGCAAGATGACAAAATACAGCTTTTTTCCCCCTCTTATTTACACCTTTGCTGCAGTTTTATGAGAGCCAATTTCTTTCTTATGCTCGTCCCTTCCTTAAAATGCAGGTGTACAATCATAGACACCTTACATGTTTCATTTCAACTTCAAGCCATTCTGAAGAAAGGAAGCATTCAAATTCCAGCTCCAGTGGAATCAATAGAGCTGCCACAGCCTACTTCTACAACAAATCTCACCCTAAATCTATAGCAAGGAGAGGAGGAAAAGTGACATGAACTGTGATGGAGGGAGCCTCGCAAGATAATAATTAAAAATTACTTGCAAGAGAAATGTCCACTTTGGGATTAACAGCAAACTCATACTTGATTGGAACCAACCATAAATCTTCCTTCTTCAGAAAATGAGCTCTCTGTGGTAAGTGTATAGTCATTCCAAATGAGCTCCCAAAGGAGGAGATGTATATCAAATCTGGGAACACGTTATAATTGGAAACAGTGATCCTGGGGTGACTTCAGAGCAGCAGTGGGACAGAGGTCCACAGGAGGCATCTCTCCCGAGTTACAGTGGACTTCAGAGAAGGGAAGAAAATAAAGACCCTGCTTCCTCACATACCAGCAGGAGCAACGAGAGTTGGGTGAAAGGAGTCCCTTCCACCCTCTTTTCCAGAGGCTACAGTGGTACATTAACTCCTTTACCCAGTGACACAGAATTATACCTAGAAATGTTTTGGCCATTATCTTGAAGGCTATGCACACTAAAGCACTCTAAAAAATATTTTAAAACACCCCCTTTTAGCCAAGAAATGCTCCTATTTTATTAAACAACACAGTTGCTTAGATGTTTATCTTGACTTTCAAGGCTTTGCACGAGAAAAACACACAGACCAGACACAAGCTCATTGCACTAATTACTGTTTTATCAACAGCTATTGTTAATTTTCCTCAGCAAGAAATCTGAGGCATACTACACTAACTACAAACAGAGACTGGGAAAATAACAATCAGACATAGCCCTGCCACCCTGGAACTTATTCAGGTACAATGAGGCATTTGTCTTGGCCTGTGTGCAATGGGTTTTAAGTGCTAATAAAATAAGGGTGAGCCAGGTGATGGTGCCATCAACCCAGTCTCTTCCATGCTGTTTTATTGTCATCAGTCACAAAAATGTTTTCAAATATTGACAGTCTTGTGCACTGGATCACAGGTTAGTTCTCTTAATACTTATGAAGTTAACCAGTCAGACTTCAAAGGAAATAATATGAGACCCTGTTCCCTCTATTACAAGTGTAATTTAAAACCAGAAACTTGGGGTTTTCCCAAACTGACTGGCAATGAGAGACTACAACATATCTCCTCCTCTCTCTGATATGTGCCAATCAACTGCTCCTTGCTCCTGCCATTCAACTACCACCACAGAGACTCAGTCAATCAATTCTCTGAAAAGGGACATGAGAGGTGGAAAAAGAAAGCACATGTTGCACAACCAAGGTAAAAACTGCAGGACAAGAGCAAGACTCACTAGCCATCCTGCAAAAATTCAGCATTTTACATGGGTAGAAAACCCCTTCTGCCTCCCACCCTGCCCAAAAGAAAGCCATCCAAAATGAATAAACAAACAAAGCCAGGACAGTTTAAATTGTCACTATCCAGCTCAGTACTTTGGACTACTGGGAGAATGAAATGAGAAGGCAGAGAAAACAACACCAGACAATTTAAGCAATCTTCACGTTATCAGACAAGTTAAGTAGCTCTGATTAGACCACTCCCAGTGCTCAACATGCAGCAAATGAGGTGTGTGCTGGGTACTGCACCTTCATCCTCTCTACACTCAAACTGTTGGAATAATCTCCCACTGGATTTTGGGTCACACAGCTTCCTGAGCACATTTCAAGAGTTAGTTTGATAAGGAACCATTCCCAACAGGCAGCCATCCTGTTTCAGAGGGCCAGGAGCGCATTCCAACAGTCTGGAATGGACCATGTCATGGCAGTTCCCCTCAGTGCCCAGAGACAGTCACCAGCACAGCCCACCTACAGCAGTAAACTCTGGCAGATGTCCTGGCTCTGAAGCCATTCATGAGGAGAAATCAGCCTCCAAGCATTCTTCCTCCACCATTCAGGTGGAAAGCAACTTTTCCTTCATGTGATCCACGGTTAAGTGCCATCATTTCCACAGTCACTTGGCTCACACACTTGCCTCTCCAAAAAACAGGAGCAGGGAGGGTCCAAGAACTCAAAGGAACAGGTTCTGCCTGCAAGATCTGCTCCACCATAAACACAGGTACACAATAACAGTATCTGAAGCAAACAAACACAAGATTATTCTGCTGCTGCCTCCTCAGGCACAAGAAAACTATTTGGGGTGCTGGGGGGCTGGCACTGGAGAGGCTAAGCCCAAGCCAGAGGGGAAATCACAGGCCTTTCAATGCTACTCGGCCCTTTTTACAGCATCAACAGGCACATTTTAACCAATTTGTTTACAAAAGGATGCTCAAGCAACTAAGGAAGAAAGATAGCTCAGTAGTCAGGCTATAACAAGAACATCCTGCTGCTGATCAACTCATCAGCAGAGCTTTCTTTGACTTCAGAAAAATCAGAATGGAGCTCCAAAATACTCCTATTAAAAAAGAAAAATCAACAGGCATTTTTCTGGACTCTACACATTTTCTGGTGGAAGTGTATGTGCTTTTCTCTCAGATTGCCTTTCTCACAGACCCTTCAGAAATAGTCCATATTCCACAAGAAGCCAAACATCACTGATACAGAGCAAACAAATCTAAAGTTTCATCAAATACCCAGCCTAGTTCTCTTCTCACTTACACTTCCTTTACACCTGCAAAATATCAGTGCACGAATCATGAATAACTTACCTGCACTGAATAGCTCCTGATTTATATGTTACCTGGAATTCACACCAGTGCATAAAGAGTCATAAATCAGATCCATTGCTTATGTTTTTAAGTACATTCCTACCAGTCTTAGGGCAAAAACCTCAGTTACCATAAATCAGAATAGCTCTGCTTGCTTTCTTATCTTGAGAAGAATTACAGCATTTATAGCCACTAAGGGATTTGGCTCTCATTTCAATAATTTAATTGATAAGAGTTTCCCAAGTGTCCATATGGCAAGTACCTGCAGCTGAGGCGGGTTTCACTATAGTTACAAGATGGATGGATCTTGCAAGTGTTGTATTTCTGACCAGTTTAGATAAACTAAAGGGATCACAGCCTTTTCTTTTCTTGGAAGAATAAATCAAGCTTTAGAATAGAATGGTTTTTTCTATTTGTTCCTGAAAGCTTCCCTGTTTTTTATTGTGTTGAGCAAGACAGATAAATAGTTCCACCTTCATTTTCCTTTTTTTTTTTTAAGCCTAACACATTTTATTTTATGCAACCCAGAGTGAAAGGATCACTGTAACCTTGTCCTTTATTTCATTTTATTTCCCTTGAAACACTGTTAGCCTCTGTAATTGTAGAACAATTAAGGCTATGAAATCCCCCATACAGATTGAGTTTGTGGCTCTAGCACAATTCCTTGTTCCCATGATGAGGTTATAGCAAGCAGGGCCACATCAGACCAAGTTCCTGTATGATCTGAAATGGGCTTCCACTGTGGGTGGGTGGACCTAGACTGGCTGCCAGCTGATCTCACTCCCTCTCCTCAACAGGACAGGAGGAGAAAATAAGGTGGAAAAGTTCAGGGATTGAAATAAAGACAAGAAAAATCACTCTCCAATTACCACCACAGGCAAGATAAAATCAATACTGGGAAAATTAATTTAATTGACTACCAATAAAAGATTAAATAGAACAGCAAAAAACAGAGACAAAACCTTAAAAAAACCTCCTCAGGAGTTTTCCCTGACTCCCCTTCCCTTTAATTGCCAACTCTTTTACTCCCTCCTCCAGAGCAGAGGACAGGGAAGGGGAGCTGCAGTCAGCCCATAACAGCTCCTCCCTGACAGTCCTTCCTCCTCACACTTTTTCCCCGTCCCACCAGCCACAACCCTCTCAAACAGCTCCTGGCAGGAGCTGCTCCAGCACGGGGCCTCCAGGGGCTGCAGCTCCTGGTTACCTGCTCTGATGTGGGGTCCCTGGGGGGCTGCAAGGTGTATACGTGGTCCTCTTCATGGTGGAACACCTGCTTTGCTACAATCTCAGTCTCCTCTAGGGGAATCTGTGTTTCAGCACCCAAAGCACCACCACCTCAGACTTTGATGTCTGCAGGACAGCTCTTCACACAGCTTTATTGCTCCTTGCTCCTCCCTCTCTCTCTCAACACAGCTGTGCTGCTTGCCTGTTGTTTTTTTTCCCCCTAAATACGCTCTCACAGATGTTCCAGAGCTCCTGGGCTCACCTGTGCCCTGCAGAGGAGCCCTGGAAACAGCTGTGTCTGCCAAGGGGCAGCCCCTGCCCTCTCCTCACAGGAGGGTCTGATGTCATGTAAGTGGCTGTGCACGTCCACTCCTTCCTGTGTTCACCAAACAAGGGGGTACAGCTGGAAATAAACCTCCAGCCAACCAGGCAGGGCCCTGGCACCCCTCTAATAATGGCAATAACCTTCTTGCTGCAGCAGATGATGCAGCAAATACTGAAATTTCTACTCCAAGATCCAATTCTGATGAGTAATGCAAGAGACTGAAATAACCTACAGGATGTGTGGTTTATGTTCGAGAAAAATAAAATTTTTTATATTATGAACTCAGGGACTGTGTAATTTTGTGTCCCAAAGGCAGAAATTCCCCAAAGTTAAAGCCAACCTACAACACATCAAATAAGAGAGTTCAATAACAAAAAAGCTGCCTTCTATACTGCCCTGAACTTCCTGCCATTCAGGGAGGGAACTGGGATCACCCCAGGGCCAGCACTGGTGGCCTTTTTGTTAATTCCAAAGGACTGTATGAACTGCTGCAGTCCAACACGAAAAAAAGGCCTTATTTTAGATGAATGACCTACAGGGCACATCAAAACTGTGATTGCCACAAATATTTGTGTGTGTAACTTACCTTTCACGTGATCCCTTTGAATTCAGTGATAGCGCTCATTCAGAGACAGTGACTTGAGCAGAAATATGTAGTAGGATTGCAGGGATGTAATGGCTGCACACAGCAACACAGTTAGTGCTAGAAAAAAAATAGTTTTGAAATTACTTCTTCATTTCAAAGGCTTCATGTAAATTGCTGCAGATTACCAAGTGAAAAAGAGTGACCAAATGATCCATAGTTGGTTAAAACCCAAATGTTTATATCTTGAATTCACCAACATCATATATTTGTTTATATTCCTTTTTCATCCTCTTTAGAGTACACAGGCTTACACAGATCTTTAATACTAAAAACAAAGTCAGAACCAGTTTTAGTCTCTAATCTCACTGGTATTTACTGAGGGAACATGTCCAAAAGGGTCTGGCTGTCAAGATGAGACCAAGCCCTAAGCATGTGTGGCTGAAGCAGGGTGGTTAAAGAACTGGACCTAGAAACTCACTGTGGATCTTCCTTTGTGGACTTAAATCCCACCAGCTATGGGTTGGTGCCAATCCCAGGTACTGAAAGTCTCCTGCAGCATTTCCAGGATTATCTCAGTAGAGTTAGAGCTGCCTGTTGTGGGGGGAGCATTGCAGCACCAGAAACAATTAGGGGACAGAAGCAAACAAGAATGATACCTGGCAAAAGTTGTTGGGTTTTTTCTTCTGAAATAAAAGAGTGTCTTCCCAGTGGAGCTTGAAATCTAAACGTTTTCCTTGGTTCTTATTTTGTTCTAATGGGTTCTGAGCCCTTGGAGCTCTCACACATTTTATGGGAGACTCTTTTCCAAAGCCATAAGAAAGCAGATGTAAGGCCTGCGAGGGCTGAAGTCTCAGCACAGTGTTACAGCAGCTATGTCACTGTTATCTGCATGTGAGGATTAAATTGTCATCTTAGTTCAGTGCCGGCAAAAGCTGGGTGTGTGGCAGAGATGGTGACGGTGGATTTAACGTCTGGGTGGCAGTTCTTTTGAATATCACTTGTACCACACACATCAAGCAAGTCAGGCATATTAGTGGTTGTGATTGGGATCAGTGTGAGCAGTCAGCTGCCATTGCTTCACCATTCTTTCTGCATCTTGCTTGCTGTCACACAGCATGTCTCACTGCAGCACTGCCTCCTGCAAAGCAATGTTCCTCCCAAAGGCAGGTTTAAGTTAACACACCCCATGTGGCAGCATGGAGCTGTCTCTCCTCCTGCTGAAGGACACAATTCCACCTTTATAGACAATCTTTCACAGGTGAAATTTGTGAAAGAAAAGCCATGGAAGAGCTCTGACAAGGAGCTGGGAGGACATCTCCAAGCCAGGGCAGCACCTGAGGACATGCTTTGGCTCTTTGCAGCTGCAGTTCACGAATCAGCCTGTTTTCTGAAGCCACCATCCCTGTCAGTGTAGGTTAGTGTGGCAGCCTGTGAAGCACAGCAGTTCAGGAGCCAGCACACATTGGCCTTTGCTGCCTCTCCCCCAGGGTGGCCATTCCTGGCAGAGGGCAGTGTGGACAGCTGGAGGTGGCAGCTCCTAAAACTGCTCCAGTGTGCGCTGCCAGGGCTTGTCATCTGTGCATAGCAAGGGCTCCAGCAGGAGTTGTTGTGTGGCTTTACAACTCTGCCCACTGATGAAGTGGCAAAATCCAGAACAATGATGCTGGCACAGCACAGCTCACCAAAACAACCTCATGGGGTCCCTGCATCAGCAAGGAGTACAAAGGCTTCTCCTTTCTGTTCTCTATTCACTGGGTGCAAACAGCTTCACTCTTTCTGAAACCAGTTTATGGTCCTGAGGTGTTAATAGTAATTCCCACACTTTGGGGCTCTAAAGCACAAAGACTTGCCCTGCATTTTTGTAAACTTCCCTCACATTCAGTTTTGAAGCCCACACAGCTCAGATGCTTTCAGAAGGACACTGGATGTTAAGTGCACCCAAGTATGATTCAATCCTAAGAGCTGTAAGGGGCTGTTGTTCCAGTCTGCTTGTAGGATTTGCCATCACTCTCACAATCTTTTAAAGGGCTGGTTTTTATGCTGATGGACCAGAGCTGAGTGGCATCAGTGTTCTTGACAGAACACTGATGGTTCTCTGGTTTATCTCTGAAGATAAACCAGCAGTTTGTAGTGGGCTATGACTTGGCACTTGAGGTCTAAGCCTCATTATGCCAAAATCTGTATATGCTTTATTTTTAAAAGAAGAGGCTCATTTTTGCAGACTCTCTTTCCACTGCCAAAATGAAACTGATTCTTGGTTGCACTTATTTCTGTTCTGTGTGATACACACCATGATAGGTAGCAGAAAATACTCATCTATATATGTTTTATGATTCAAACACTAGAGGACGTAAGTCTGCAGATCCTGTAGTAAGAAATCAGACAGATTTTGTAGTGAGATTACACATCATCAGTTCTGTGCTGTGTCCTTCTTACAAATGTGGCCACTGGGCTTGGGAATTGTTTGTTAATATTATTTGATTCAGATGAATCTCTGTTTAGCCTTTTTCTTCTGACTGAAGCAGCAAATGTGGTTCCTTAATCCTCCCTTTAAACCTTTGCTGGTAGCTACTAAGTGGTATTATTTATAGCCCAGGCATGACTGAATGGCCTATAATAATGGTGACTCAAGCCTATAAATCTTTATAATTATTGCCAGAACTATTGGAGCCATGTTGTGTTGTGAAGCCTATACAGAAGTGCAGAGAATCTTTAGTGGTTACTCATTGGCTTTCTTGTCTTTCCTCTTTCCTGCCCAACTTTAATGCAATGAACACTTGAACCTTTTGTATATAAAACTCTGCAAGGATTTCTTGCCTAGTTGAGGGAAAAAAATAATTCTCTTGGTTTTCTGCTATTTTTGTTCTTCATTTGCAGTGCATTTGTACCAAAGAGGATTTCTATCCAGACATAATTTGGGGCACAGAGACAGGGGATGTCAGTGTTCGGTGACATTTGTCCAAGTCCTAAAAGTTCAAGTTGCCAAAAGAGGGAGGGACTTACCACCTGTAGATTTAAATAGAAAACATCAAATCAGACACATGGGTCAGGTGCTTATCTGAACCAATTTCTGTGGTTCTTCTGTTTCAAGAGAGGAATTGGGGGTAGGAAAAAGGATCCAAGACTTATACAAAGACCACCTGGCCTGAGCAGGTCTAGAAAATGAGCAACCACAACGCCTGGAACACATCTTTTATTCAGTAAGCAAGCAAGCACAGAAGAATAATGTGTAGTGCTTAATATTCATACAGTACTAAAAATATAAAAATAGAAATAAAATTTCACTGAAAGCATTTTCACTCACAAATATACAAGGAAAAGTGCTGTCAAGCCACATCATGCTACACCACTTGCCAGTTGCTGAACTGGCAGTTTCCCAACAGAACTGAAACACTAAAAGCTAGTCCTTTCCTCACGTTTTTTTGGTGAGCCTGAACATTTGACTAGCAAAAATGGGCCTCCTGCAGCTGAGAACCTAGAAAGCATGGATGCCATTACATAATGGAACAATAAAATAATTTGGGAGAGTTCTCTAGTGATAATAGCCTGCTTCAGGCTGTCTGTGTACCTGTTGTGGAGATTTAAAAAAAAAAAAAAAATACAGAAAGGAACTTGAATCCTGATTATAATCCAGACCAGTCATGGCTAACAATTCCTGGAACTGTGTCCTGCATGGATATTTGTGCAATACTCCCACCTGCTGGCACATCCACCAACTCTCCTCCTCAGATGCTGCAGTTCCCTCTCCCTGCTTTACACTGGCACGGAGATTCACCTTCGGGCTGGTGGAGTCCAGGAGCACAAGCCTTAAACAGAGCTAAGCGCCCTCACCTTTTAGTGGAACTCGAGGCTACCCAGCACCTCAGTTTCTCTGCTCCAGTGGCAGACATTCTCTGCTCCTAATGGGAGAAATCCACACCTACACAGGAAAGCAATACAAGTCAGAAACTGATCCTTCGAGAGAGCCCTGATTTTAAGAGAGCCTTGATTTTAAGCCCAGTTTTGTGGGACTGAACTAGACTTGAGGGCTTAAGGCTCTTCTGTTTGCTGACCCTCAGCGTGGAGCTGACCTGCCTCCACGGGGAAGCCAGCTGTGAGCTGCCATCCATGGAAGCAGGGGTGGGATTTGGGATCAGGCTGACAATCACAGCTGCACAGCACAACAAGCCCTGTCCTGCAGAATATGCCAGTGCACAGAAAACCTACTCAGATCATGCACATAAGGGTGTGCAGAACCTAACGTGAACCCCACTTGGATCAGTTCCTATTTGGGGCTGGGATTTATTTATACTTGCTATACCTGCTATAAAAATAAATGTGACAGTTAACCCCTGAGATCGTTCTAACATAATATTTTGGCCTGTTACTTGTTTCCCTCAGAAATCGTTATTTTTTTCAATTTTTTTTTATTTGGTTTATGGACATTTATTTAGGTTCTAGTGACAAGCTTTTATAAAATACATTAAATAATCCATGTGGGGCTGAAAAGGTGTACATTCTAATTGCATATATGATACATACCTTATACGTATATAATACATTCCATAACAGCTGCATGTTCTAGTATTGCCTGGGAAGTTCTTGCATGTGGACACAGGATTTAAATACCAGAAGATAAACAGCTGCTTAGGATCAAAGATAATTGTATCTGATATGGTTTACTTGGATTGGTTTTTTTTCTTTCTTTAAATCCTATTACACATAATAGCTACAGTAGTTTGTCCAGCAGGTAATAAATGAATGCATAAAGCACTTCTAGCTATATCTGGATATCACAGGCATGCATCTTTTATAAATAAAAATCAAATGTGAGGTCACATTTTCCCATCTTCTGTTTATAAACTAAATCAAATTTCTCATTCATTGAAACAGTGAAGATGTCTTTCCATAGCCCAACTCGTCCTGAAACACAAGGAAGAGAAGGAACACAAGTCAGAGAGTGGATGAAACAGGCCCCTGAATATCTACAGTCTAATTGTGCACCAAGTGTCATCTGGGAGATTCTAAGCAGTCTTGGCCCTGGCTTCCATTGAAAGCTTAATGAGACCTGAGGCTGTTCATTGTCTTACCCAATTATCCTGCTACAGCCCTTTAAATAAGCACCACACACGTCATCATCTGCACCAACCCTGCGTTACACAAGAATAATTCAGTTCTGTGTGGAACTTCAGCCTTAATCAGAAGTGAACACAGATTTGGGGCTGGGTATTCATTTAAAGGTGGATTTCTGGTTTCAGTGCCAACTGAGGCTGTTGAATAATTCCAACAGCTAATAATACACTTTAAATCTCTGTGCCTCCAGCACACACTGCTTAGGGAAGTATCCAAAAGGTACATGGAATGTGGAGTATTAAACTGATTACTGAAGTGTGGTATTTTCCTTGCTAATTTCTATTATTTTGTGTCTAGAGATAAGTTCAACAGATGAATTTACATTCCTCCATATGGAGAGGTTTGTTTGTTAAATATGAATGCCCAGTTTCTATCTGTGAAAGACAAGAAGTGCCACACACCAAGTATGTGCCACTTAAATTTTAATTTTGAAAAACAGGAAGCTTTGGGTGGATGTAACATGGACCCTGAACTCCTTCCTTGTATGAAGAATTTATCCACTCTGTTGGACCCAAATAGTAACATAACCTGGTGACACTCCTGACCCCTCAACAACTGTTCCAGTGCAGTCCAAAATTTATTTAACTCAAAGTCAGCCAGGGTTACTTGGGGCTGAATAAGCCCCATGGAGTAGCCAGACTGAGAGGCCCAATTCTTGTCTCATTTATGCTGGATATAAGGACAAAATCCAGGCTTGTTCAACTGGAATAAATGAAAGGAGAATTGGGACTTTGCTACCAGAGAGTTTAATCATAACAGCAAGAACAAAGCTACATGCAGGGAGCTTAATTATGCATTTGATGCATAAGGAGAATACCCATTTAATTTAATTACCATTGCTTTTATGCAGCAACTTTATAATTGAGTCCAGAGACAAAACTGTCTGAAACATCTACATATTACATGTTAACATGACATGTGGCAAGGGCTGTTTTATGAAATCAGGACTTTTCTATAACTCCTGAAGGTATTATAATATCCTGGGTTTGTTTCTGGATCCAAAGATCAAAATAACCTGAAACTGAAAATGCCATTTACTGTTTTCACCAAATTTCTCCTGTATTTAATAAAAAAAAAAAAAAGAAAAATATTCAGAAAATGCTTGCAAGCATAAACATCTGATACTGACTTAAATTTTGCTCTGGCAACTATAACTGCATGAAGTACAGCATGAAACACAAAACTTTCAACAATAATAATATTTTCTTCCTCTGCTGGGTAAAGAAATACCTTTTATTTCTGAACCTCCCTAACAACAGGTACAGACAAGTGACAAGTTTTACAAAGGACACACACAGTGGATTATTTGCAACATCTTTTTGTTTGTTTGTTCTTTTACCATATGAACTGATAGCTTGTCAAAAAGTCACCCACCTGGTTTCTGATTTGAATCATGCAACTGCGTAAATTAGGATGTGATAAGAGTCAAATACAAGTAACATATCTAATCACTGCTCTGCTTTCACAGCAGGTCAGGGTTATCTTCAGAGTAAAGATCAATGTGCTAAAAGAAAAAAAAATGAAGAACTAAAATAAAGCAAAATAATAAAGTAAATGTAACTAATGACAAATTAAAAATATCTGAAACAAATTACAGTAAGCTGTCATGTCATTGCCACCATTCTTTGTCACAGAAACAAACAGAGAGGGAACAAAGCACTGCTAAATGAAGCTACATTCTGAAGTAACAAAATATTGTAAAAGCCAGAGACAGCAAAGAAAAGAAATTCAAAATAAGGGTATTTTTATTGAAAAGCACACAGTGAACAAATGACAAAATATTACATTAACTGCTGTAGCTCCCTTCCTCCTCTATTGCAAAATGAAGCTTCCTCAGATAAAAGCAGGGAGGTGTGAGGAATGGCTTTTGTCCAAGTATGACACTGGGAAATGTTTGTGCCAACACACAAACAGGACAAGTTACTCTGACAAAGAGTCTGGGCTGAGTCACTTCAGTGGGACTCTACAAGAAAGACACAAAGACAGTACAGAATTCCAGAGAACTTGCTTTCATGGGAAAGCAAACTTGCCCTCAAAACAAACCTGAGTGTTGGTAAAATTAGTTTGACTTTTGTGATATCAGTGGGTTTTTAATAGAACAAAAGGCACAATAAATGGATAAAAAAAACTGGCTAATGCAGGATTAGCAGTCAAGAAGGACTGATGACACTTGATATTTTTATCAGAGATTTGAAAATAAGTATGAAAATTATAGCTGATAAGATCTGGAGGTCACATGAAGGTTGGCTGGGGGAGGTAGTGTGGAAATGGCTCCTACAGACAGAAATCTGAGAGCAAAGTGCTCGGGTCACAACCCCTGAGTAAGGGATAATAACCTGTACATTAATTCCTCTGGAAGACTTTGTGGTCAGGATAAACACATGCTGCATGATGCTGATGCAAAAAGTGCTAACCTGGCTATGGATGGACAAAGAAGGGAGAGTTCCAAATAAAACTGGATTAAATTAGTGTATGAAGTGATTTTATGTTTGGATGGGGCAGACGGGAGGCTGACATAGGAACTGACCATCTTGATCTTCTTCCCTCATTTCTAAAAAAAGCCTTTGAGTGCTCTAAAACAACCTACAGAAAATAGTTTGAGGGAGCCTAAATTCACTCTTTCATGCTTCTCAAAGACAACTGAGGAAGGACTTGATTTCTTGACACTACCAAAGGCCAAATGTATCAACAGATCAAATGGCACCTTCAGGTTTCTAAAGAAATGCCTCACCAGAATAAACACACCTTAAACAGCTGAGATAGGCACTGAAAAGGAAAAGTTCATAAGGGAAGGGAATCTACAAATCCCTGTGATTTTAGAAATTAAAATTAGGAATATCTGCTATTCTAGAAAACCTGACATACTTAAAAACAAGGGTTTAGGCCAGGATACACTGTATGGAATTGTGTGGGCTTTGGCATGGCAAAGGTCAGAAGGAGCAGTGTATATTCACATCACAGTGTGAATATACACTGTTGATCTTGGATTCTTTCAGTCACTTCCACCTCACTTTATTTCAAACCAAACTAATTAACCCCCAAATTGCACCACAAGGCAGTTACCTCCCATCATTTTCACAGCAATATTACAGCATCATTTATATAATTTACAGCAATATTTCACCAACATCTTAACCCGTCCTGGAGATCACTAAGTTGTGCAGTTGCTTCTTGCAACTTCTCCAAGAAGGGTTTCGCTGTGGGTTTTGAACATACCCCTGCCAACAGGAAGAGCTTCTGCATTACAGCACTGGTCAATGAGCTGATGGCAGTGTTCCACCATGGATTCCAGCTGTGCTTTGTCATAGGAAACTCCTAAAAACCTCACCAGCTGCTCCACCATCGTTGCAAGGTCCTGTAAGAGAGTATTTAAACCCCAGTTTATTTTACACTATTTTAAATACTACTTTTCCCCTCGGTGAATTTAAATATTTCAAAGTGAGTCATATCCTGACAAGCTAGAAAAACACGAGTGCAGAAGTTAACTATTTGTAAATTAAGTATTTGTAACTTCTTCAAATACTGGAATGGGGAACTGCAAAGTAACTGTGACACTTCCCACTTCAGACAACACCACACCCTTAACTGATCACTTTGGAATTCCAGGGCTTTTTGGAGGAATTACAAGTTACTCTGATTTTGATCTTGGTAAAATAAAATGATCACAAAGGTTAGAACAGCCCTTCCTTCACTGCCAGCTTCTGGGGCTGTACTCATGTGGACAGAAAGGATCTAGTGAGGTGGGCTCTGAGAATTAATTTGCATTAATCAGTCATTAATTTGCACCTCTAGAACTCCAGGGTTCCTCAGTATGAGTAAGACTTCAGGAGCTGCAAGGACAAAATAATTTATCAGGAAGCAGAAAGACACCAGCTTCCAGCAGCATCCATCAGTGAGCACAGCTGGGAATTTATAATCATTCAAAACCATGGGGTTGAAAGAATTCTGACTAAACTTTACTTAGATTTTATTAGTTTATTTATTTATTTCAGCATCCCACTCTAACTTATGCAGCCTTCTTGAGTTCTGCCCTGATTTTGCCTCCTTACAGGGGTGGGTTTTTCCTATACTTGCGTGAGTTTTCCAGTCAAATAAAGACCTGGAAATATTTTCATTAATCCCAAAAAATATCACACTGCAATAAAGAAATGGAAACCAATGTTCTGTGTAGTATTTCCACTAGATTTCTGATTCAATTGGATTTATTAGCCAGCATACTACAAGGACCCAAAAATTATGTTCACCTTATGCTACATGATCATATCTAGTTGTTTTCAACAGTTTCACAGAAAGCAGCAAGAACAAAATAATCAGAATAAATGCCAAATATATTTTTTTTCCCCACTGATACAGCACATCCAGCAAGACATTTCTTTTAATGAATGCTCAGGGCTGAGTGTAGCAAGTGCTGAACAGTTTCACTTCACTGCTTTCTCTGCAAGTAGTTTGGTGCCCATGGGTGAGTCAGACTCCTGAGGAAATTAATATGAAGAAGCTACTGAATGCCAGTGCTTTAAAAATGGTATCAGACTTTGAGAGTCCCAAATATGGACAGAAGGAGCAGATTTTGTGCTTTATATATTTTAAACACCAGGGTGCTAAATGCAATTAAAATATCATTTTGCAACATCTAACCTACCTTGTGCATATCTTCATACTTGAGAAAAAGTACATTGGCATCCATGTGATGTTCCCAAAACTCTTGCACATGTTCAAACCACGAACCATATCCTACTACAAAGACATTATGATTGGCATGAGGAAAATTAACACTTTTGTTATTAAGAATTTTCAAAAGGAGAAAAACAAAAAGGAGAAAAATAAGTTAACTGGAGTGGTTCATAGCAGTGTCTAGTTTTGACCCATTGCCATGTACAGCAAGGAACTTCATTTAAAAAGAGTTTTAATCAGTTCTATCAGTTTGGAATTTTCAAAAGAACTGACTTAGCATGAGGATAAAACATTCAGCTGGAAATGCCACCATATTTCATGATGACCCTCTTGGAGCTCAGTATTACTAACAGAAATTGAGCCAAAATAAAAGTCACACAGGTAGCCTTGCAGAGGGCAAACTTCCAGCGGCTCCAAGCTGCATGAATTCCTGCAATGAACATATCCCACTGCACATTCCTTCACTTGTAAGCTCAACACAGCACTCATGGAAAGTTCCACAGGGCATGCACTAATTGCTAACAACCATTTAAACTTTCTTAAACAAGCACTGAGGACACAGACCCATAAAAATGCTTTGTGATCATTCCCAGAAACACAGGATGGACTGACAGAATTATTTATCATCACATGTTCTGACCCTCTGCTACAGTCCAGGACTTATTCTCCTCTACTGTTATTTTCTGAACACTTCCACACCACTTCTGCAGAACAGTTTCATTTACAGTGTTATTGGTTCTCTCAGTTACACAATAAATTCAGATTACTGATGCCCATGAAGTGCTGAGTGCTCCCAAAAAGCTGAGAGGACTCCTGCTCCCAGCACTGCTGAGGTTACTGGAAGCCTTAACCTTCACCCCAAAATTTTACACACTTTTTTCCCCCCACTTCTCTGATTACCTCCACATTTGCACTGATTTGAGGGAATTTATGTGTGTCTCCCAGAAGTTCAGTCACTGGTAGTTGGTGCTTATAATCTAGAGAATGCCTTTGTTGCCAACATTATTAGAAAGACAACCCATATCCTTGTTACTAGTGATAAATTTCCACAAAGCACTTCATATAATCAAGGCAGGAGTTCAGCAAATATGATAAGCAGTCTTGCACATTCTTTCCCAGTATTTTTTTTGGTAAATTTTATCTTTTCAGAAGATAGAAAAAAAGTATTAAAATAAAACTTTTTAGGCTTATATTTTGAAGCCACCTTTTCCCTTGTAAAAAGAACTGTTTAGCTCTGGTCACTGGAACACTGATATGCTGCCTTCATGTGTGAACTTCTTAATGGAAATAACAAAAATGGAATTTTTCCAGTGCCTTTATAAAAACTGAAAATTAGTCAGCTGATCAAAATTCTTTCCCTAAGAAACTGAACCTCTTTGCCCACTGAAAGTATTCCAGTTACCAGAATTCTGCTGCACGAGATGCAAACATTCAGCTAAATGCTAAATTTACTGTATTGCAAGCACTCCACTTACACAATCAGGGCCACAGAACACGCTGTGATGTTTTATTGACTCTGGGAAGTTGGGATAAATCAGCTGCTACAGGATGAAGATGTAAATAACTCATGGAATTCTTACTTGTAAAAGAGTACCAAACCTTTCCCCTGTCTTACAAGACCTTCTAATGTGCTTTTTCTTATGTCTCTGGTCTAGATGTTCCTGATCACAGGCTACAGGCAAACATTCCATTTTTAGGGATTGTAAAGGAAAACAATGAAGGTGGGCTGTAATGGGAGGAGAGCAGTAATCCGCCCTTGCAGGAAGAAGCAGGAAAGGTTTCTAAGGCCTGTTAAATATCCTCCAGGCTTGACTTTTTTCTCCCTCAGCACCAAATCCCTCCAAATTCCAGGCTGAAGAACAGCTTTTGCTGCTCTGGACCTGGAGGAGATCCTGCTCTCAGTGCACAGGATGAATTCTTAGTGTCACATTAAGAGGGTTTGTAGAGAAATCAAAGGCAATAGAATTTTTTTTCCTTTTCCAGCTGGAAAGTGTGGCAATCCACTGGCAAAAAGCCAGTGCACTACTCCAGGCAGTGCAGCCTGAGTGGGAACACAGTGCACTGAGTAAACTTTACAGGGACTTCCTGTAAAGAAGGTTGTTGTATTCTCATTACAGAGTTGCATTTTTCAGGCAGTAGCAGCCTGCACCCACCTTCTTACAGGGTCTCACTTGAGCTCACTGATGCACTCCACCCCAAACTCGTGCAAAGCAGGAATTGTGTGTTAACTGCTGTCTTGCAAGGGACAAACCTTGAGTTTCTGCATGAAATTTAAATATTAAAGGAATTACCAGGGAAATAACCCCCAAAACTGAGGAACAGAAAGACTCCTGAGAAGTAGTGAGGTAGAACTGAAATCAAACCGTGTTGGGACTATTCACCATTTTCCACGAGGTACCTGGTGCCTTGCAACCTGAATTTTAGAAGAGCAGACCAGAGTTTTAGCTGACCTAAGTGGAACACTGCTGAGCCCACGGGGTCAAACACTGCAAGGCAATTATTTACAAAAGGCATGGCCATAGTTTGCATGGACAAATCTAAGTCCCTGTAGCAACCTCCTTGCTGTATATGCAAAACAAATGCACCTTTATCCAGTTCACTTCTGTACTTGCAGAAGGAATGCAGAGATGAAAATAAATGTGTGCAGAGAGAACAGCTCCTTACACTTGTCATTCATAAACCTTCTGCAGAACTCCTGAAATGTTCCTCTGTAGCTCATGGTCCTTAGGGAGCGGTGGAACTGGTAATAAGACACCACCAGGTCTTTGGGATTGCGAGCCATGTATATGACCTGTGATTTGGGGGGAGAAAAAAAAGCACCTTATTGATTCCCAAATCACTTAAACTGCTGCCAACATAGTTAAAAAAAAGTTATTTAACTTAAATTTTTACCTTTGAGTTGCCATTGTGGAGGTCTGAAGGCAAGAACCGGTATGGCAGGTGGCTTTTTATGAGGCGAGGAGATGTCAGTTCCTAAAATAAAGCAGAGGGAACCTTTCCTTACTGAGCACCAGTTGGGCACATCTGTCCTCAGATGTCATGCTTGAAGCCCTTTGCTCTACTGAGTCCCATTCACAAATTCACTTCTTCAATTAACAAGAGGCTTGGACTAGAAATTAGGTCAGGGAGTTACATCTGGTTTTTAAACACAGAAAAGCTGGATAACATGATGGGGGTTTTGGGGGTTTGAATCCCATTTGTTTTTAAGGTGCTTCCATTTGTAGCACCTTCTCAGAAACAATATAACAGTTGAAGATTCTTGGTATCAAACTTTGTTTTCCAGTGACGCTTCCACTGATATTCCCTGAAAACTACTGGAAGTTCTGAAAACACTACTCCTAACTTCAATATGTTACCCTGGCATTTTATTTTATCCTCAGAATTAGCTTCAAAAGTTTATCTGAGAGTGTGTGAACATGTTTCAAACAGAATATTTTTAATTGTGTGGAACTAGTTCAGTGCAGGGTATTCTAAACTCTTCAAATTACACCTACAGAGTCTGTAGAGAGCCAGGATTTGTGGATCTAAAGATTCAGATGTATAAATTTGGAGCAGTGGGAATACAAATCCATAAATCTACGTATTTGTAGTTCCTCTTGCACAAACTCAGGGCAGGAATCAAAGCAAATTGGCCTCCTTTGGGCAGCTTCTGTTTTTACATAAGCAAGAGAGGTCTGGAACTTTTATTCAGAAAACCCCCTGCCAAGATACTTAGGACATGAAGAAACATCTAAAGCATTAAACAGAGCACAATAAAGCTGAATAAAAGCAATTTCAAAATAACCTAATAATACTCTGAATCATTCCAACAAGCTGAGCAAGTCCAGCAATGAAAAGGACAAGGACACAGGATGAAATGAAGTGATAAAGATGGAACCAAGGAAAACAGATATCCAAACGCTGAAAGGCTTTTCTTTGCAATAAATTGTACCTTGATGATGTCCAGACCAGGCTGAGGGTACTCTAGGACTGGAAGCTGTTCATCTATATTCATTAGTCCAATCTCATCTGGATCAGCTCCCTGGCTCACTAGATAAACCACTTCCTGCAGCAACCCTGTGCCTGCATAAAGCAAACAATGAAAGAGAACAGATTGTATTACAGTTCTTATCAAAACAGAACCATAGGAAGAGAGACCTCAACAGGGAAATAATGGTAACTCTTGCCCTCAACAGTCCACTGTGAGCTAGGTCTGTAACTACTGTTTTAACACAGTATGTCAGCTCAATAATAATAATTTAAGTACATTTCTGCCTCCAAACCATTTAACCTGGGAATCGCAAAGCATTTAACAAAAAGTTTTCCCCCCCCGTAAGTGTTACCAAGGCAGCATACTATTATTTCCATTTTAGAAATTAAAAAAAAAACAAAAAAAAAAAAAAAAAAAGAGGCAAACTGAGGTCATCCAAGTTCACAAAATGCATTAGTGGCTGCACTCAGACAATGTCCTTTCTTCTAAATCGTAGGCAATGCCCCTGTTACACAATGATTTGAGAGTCTATTTATGCCTCCATGTTATGGACTGGATAAACCACTGAAAGCATCAATAGTGAGTCAGTCACAAGCCTTAGAGGTCCCAATTACATCTCTCTCCCCAGTCTGAGGGCATTTACAAAGCAACCATCAGATATTACGGCCTTAATGACTGCACTCTGGAAAATTAATAGCTACTCCAGTTGGAAGTTTGGACAGGGAAACTATTCCAAATGACTTTACCTTCAGGCAGGTAGGAAACCCCCAACAAAACAAACTAAGGTACAGTTATTTGACAGAGGTTTATAAGGAGAAAGGTGCAGGCTTTTGGTGAGATGGAGGAACAGAACAGGCAGAGATCATGAAGAAAATTAGAGTATCATTATTCTGATATTTTTTAATCTGACACAGAAACAGTTAAATGAGGCTGATGGTTAGAGTGAGCACAGCCTGGATACCATGTGAAACAGCACATGCCTCCAAGAATTGCTTTGGAGAGTAAGGACTTTAAGATTCCTCTGTTCCCTGACTGATTGGTAGGTAAATTAAAAAGGTCTGGGGGGGCAAAAAATAAAAAGACACTTTTACATTATCACCCACAGAGACAGCTGTCACAGTCTTCATACACTCTTGCTCCTGAGGCTGTTCACTCTGCATTTTTAAGTTCAAGCACGTATTTTACATACTAAAATTAACATTCATACAGTTCTTTAGTATTGGTCCTTGTGACTCTGAATGAGCACAACCCCTGTTCTCATTAAATATTTATTCTAACAGGAGACACCCTGGTTCTCCATAATTTATTTCTGTATTTCCAATTCCACCTGCAAAAAAAAAAGCTATCACAGCAACCTTGTTCCATGAAAGGAAAAGAAATGGCTGTGTGGGGATAAGCAACACCAGCAGGAGTTTATTTTTTTCATTGCTCAACTGCTCTCCAGGCAAAAAGCAGCCATGTCCATGTTACCTACTTCTGTTCGACCTGTGAGCAGGCACTAGACTTGGATTTACTTCTAACAGATCCATGGAGCACAGCAGAGATGGGAAATGACATTTTTCCATGCAAAGTGGGTCTTTGGAAGCTCAAAAGTCCTCACTGAAAACAGCAACGCATTGGAAGAGTAATGCTGGAACCCCAAGGCAGTAAAATAAAAGTCTCCATCAACTACGTGTTCTTTAAAACAGTGTTTAAATCTGAATCTTTGTATTAATTAGCATGCACATATACCAATTCCCACAGTATGCTTGTAGAGCTGCACACATTCCAGCATCCTATTCCACTTCACACAGCAAACAGAATTTCTGCAGTATTTCTTCTACAAAGGGGAGGACTGACAGTTCAGAATCCTGGCCATCCAGTAGGTTAGAATTTCTCCTCCCTACACTGAGCCTGATTTTATTCCCCCCTTCCCCAAACTCTGTGCTAGTTTTCACTTTTGCCACTCACTGTATTAGCCTGACTTTTTTCCACAGTAGCACTCAAGTTACTCTGCTTAGGAATTCCAGGGTCCCAGTGAAAATGAAAACTAGAGAATTAACTTCTGAGGGAACCATGATTTTTTCAACTTCTCATCCTTAATCAATTATCAATCATTTATCACACACACATTCCAAGAGCTCCATGTAAAAAAAATCATCACTGACCTCATCTTATTAAAACATCACATGCTCATTTAAAAAAGCTACAAACTTTTATACATACAATTAGATACGTATGACCTACTCACATTTTACCCAACTGACTTACTGGTCTCTGAAGATGGGCAAGAACCAGCATTTTATGGGTAAATTGCTGAAACTGAGTTTTTCAAAGGAGATTATGTGTATATACTCCAGTAATCCCAGTCTATCACAAAACCTGGCCAGACCTAAATGTCACAGAAATTTTCTCAGTAAAAGGGAAAATGATGATACTTGCTGGACAGAAGAAGGTGAGGAAAGCTGAAGAAAAAGACACAGATCTTCTCTTGATACCCTCAAGATTTCTGTTTTTTCCTGGAGAAAATGGATCTTGTGCATCTCCAGTATATTCCACTGTTCTTTCCTTGTGTTGCTGAACACATGGACATGTACACCTCACTTGGGATGTAGAGTAAGCAGTCCCTGACAAACAGGATTCATCTGTCAGCCTTTGGACATGAGGCACCAGATGCAACATGAATTAAGTCCCCAGAAATTCTGCCCTTCCTTCTCCCATCTGCAGCAGGTCCACATTTCATCCTGGAGGAAGACTGCTGACCCTCCAAGGTCATACTGCCAAAACAGACATGGGATTCATTTCCATCTATCCAATTGCAACTAAAGTGGAGCCAGTCAGGATCTGAGGGACACCAGCGCAATGTACCTGAGAAATGCTCTTCCCTGACAAGCTCTTCTGTTATGTCAATAAAACACCCCAGGAGAAAAC
This sequence comes from Pachyramphus minor, assembly GCA_013397135.1. Taxonomy (NCBI): domain Eukaryota; kingdom Metazoa; phylum Chordata; class Aves; order Passeriformes; family Tyrannidae; genus Pachyramphus; species Pachyramphus minor. Next base: position 199,160 of record VYXB01004713.1, read on the forward strand.
AGAGTGTTCCAGTTTATCACACATTGTCTGGAAAGAGAGGGGCTGGGAAACAGCTGTGATAAGGTACTGCCAGGGTTTTAGGAGATCCTTTTAAATTATCTGCGAAGCTGCATTTCTACCTGGCGTGACAGCAGGGTGAGAGCGTTCCAGTTGGGATGCACTGTCCTTTCCTGTGATACCTGCCTACTGATGCACAGAAACCAGGACTCATTAAAACTCCTTTCGCACCTCTGATGGCTGGGAACTCTTCCTTTGTCCCCTTTCTCCTGGCCAAAGCCTCAGCAGCAACAGCAAAGTCATTTCATGGCCACGCTGCCTCTGCTTCTCCAGGAGCTGCTGCAGCAGCAGCCAGACAGCACAGCAAGGCAGCCAAAATTTGGGAACACTGCAGCCACTCCTTCCTGCTCCTGTGCATTACGTGTCTTTCAATGTCAAACTTAGTCACTGCAGGAGGGAGAAACATCCTCTAGTGCAGCTGTTCTCTGTTCTGGCTGCTCTCAGTATTTTCTGGCCACCAGCCTTTATGGTCCCCTAAAGCCCCCAAACATCACAGATTCATTCAAAGTGAAGTGGCAGATATAAAACCGTAAGATTTCCTGTGAAATTTTGCTTCCCCACATCATTTCTTTCAGTTTCTCCTCTCCTATCAGCTAAGGTGGGATAAACCTGCAGCCCAAGGTTGCCAAGGCCTTTGGTATATTCCTTTCATTCACCCCTTGTTTGGAAAGCACGTGGAAAAATAAACTAAATGCTAATATTAGTATTAATAACCTCACAATCCCAATTAGCTGTACTTTGATCTGCTGATGTTTGATCAAGATTCAGCTAATACAATGCAACAGATCCATTATGACTCATAATTTTTTTACAGCATTGGTAGAAGCAAGAGCTCATTAAAAATGAGGGTTGCTAAAGCTGTCAGATTGGTCTAGCAAGGGCTGTACAGGAAACCCCCACATTTTTGTTTTAATTCCCTGCAAACTCCTTCCCCCTTTACTAATTTCAGTGTAAAACTGCAGGGAAGTATGACACATTCATCCTCACACTGCAAGAGTGGAGGGAAAAAATCAAATTTTTCCATTAGAAGACAACCATTTCCAAACCAGAAAAACATCCCCTCTTGAGGTCTCTATGTTGAAGTTCTCCTACATGTTCAAATTCCACCTGGTTTAAGAATAGGGATTTTCATTAACAACTAGGGTTTTAAAAATAAAAATAATGTATATACCTTGATGCAATATTTTCCAATTCTTCTGTTCCTAAATAAGACTTGGGATTCAGAATAAAGACTCAAATTGTGATGTTATATTGATGTTATTTTTGTCTGACAGTTATATATATTAGAGGGCCCAATTTTCCAAAATCCTCTTAGATTAATATCCCTTTTTACACGGCCTAAATGCCCCTCAGTCAATAGTGACTTCTCAAAGGAATCTGTGGTACACGAGGAAACTGAACCCAGACCTTCCAAAAGTGAAGGCAACAACCTCACTAAGCCTGGATTTAAGACAAGTATTCAATGCACAGTTTACAGCAACATTCTGTAAGCTCAGTCTTACATTTTATTAACCAGTTTATTTTTCCACCTGCAGCTACCAGCTTTTAAACCAAAACCAATGGGCTAAATTCTGCTTGTCTTTCACCAGACTCACATCAGGGGATGCAGACATGGGGCCATTAATTCTGAATGTGTTTTGCCAGAGGCTACAAACAGCAAACTATGAAAACTATTTAAGGGTAAAAACTACTTTCTGTTTAGTAAAAATGCTCTCACTGAACTGTTTACACACATGGACTATCCCCAGAATTAGTGCTATGTATAACAGAGGATCCCAAAGCACTGCTGTAATGAGCTGGGCACAGAGAAATGCTATTTTTAGCTGATGCATTAGTGCTATTTTTTAAAAAATTGTCTGAGTCCTAATTCTCCCTTACATTAGCACAGTAACTGCTCAGTAGAGGGTAGGATGAAAAGTGTAGACTTGACCACAGTGCATCTTGGGCTGCTGAGGCATCTCCACTTCCACACATCCAGGCAGGGGATGAGGATTTTCCACACCTAACACCAGCCTGGAGAAAAAACACCTCCTGCCACCTGGGGTCCTACAACTGGAGCAACACCAGTAAATAAAGCACAGCAGGTCCTGCTCTCTGGGAGGGTGTGTGGGACAGCCAACCCCACATCCCCAGAGATGATTCCCAAAAGAAGACAGCTTCATCCATCACTTCCTGGGAACAGCCCCTGGCTCCAGCTCCAGCTGTGTCCCAACGCGTTGCTGGGGAGCATGCTGCCTGTGGAAGTGCAAAACTGTCAGGGAATATGCTCTCAGGAAACAGCATGGATGACAGCTTGACAAAGCCTCTGCCTAGAGTACTAGTTTACCAGTGGATTGTCTATGTTTCCTACTTTATACTTTATGAAAGCACGAGAAAAATAGCTCAAGGGTCACACACCCCCTAACCACTGCATCTGACCCATGGCTACCCCAATCTGTCCCAGCAGACAGAGGTCCAAAAGGCAAAGAAAAGCCTCTTGTTGAGGCCAGATGAGGAAAAAAGTGTTCCTTTCCTACCCCTGTTAATAAGCCAGAACATCCTTACGTGCTCTGCAGCGAGGGCCATGTAAGTACTGCACAAACAGCTCCAAGAACTAGGAGTCAGGTCCACAGATTGCTCAAGATCTAGGTATTAAAAACAACAACAAGCCACAAGTTTGCCTTCATTTTCCTTCTGATTGAAGAGCCATGACTTGTGCCTCCATGATTTCATCATATCCAGGTGTCCTGGATTTTGTCACAGGTCCTTTGCAGGCAGCTGCTATGGGTTGATAACTGGCATCTCTTGTCATCAGATATTCAAAGGGAAAAGTATTTTACTCTTCTCTTTAAGCTTTAGCTGGGCTGTCCATGTCTGTGGATGCCCATCATGTCTGCACCAGGTGTCATCACTACTGGAGTAACTTCACACAAACTGCTCCAATTCACTTCAAATTAGATCAGCCAAATTAGCTCGAGGAGTTTCTATTTTTGGCATCAGCTCACCTCGCAAATTTTGCCTGGGAAAAACTAGAATCCACCCACACAAAATACTCTGCAGGTTGTCCTTCTAAGAGAAATGACAAACAGGAGGCTGAGGACACCAACACTTTTAAAGGAGGAAATCTACCCATACCCTTGAATTCATTCTCTCTCAGTTTCTCCTCACCAATCAAATGCAGCCCCATGGTATAAGAGAGCACAACACCTGTCATGCTAAAACAAAAAATGGCATGTGTAACATGCAGGAACATAAAAACAACATTTTTGCTTGTTCCCTTACCAACTATCTGAGAGAATGACTTCTCATCCTTCCCACACCAAATCAAGACTGCTAAAGTCTAAAGACAAACCAGTACATCATTTGTTGTCTTCTTTGCCCAGGCTCAATGGAACATCCTCATGGCCCCATTCACACACCATGCCTTTCATGACAGTAGTACAAGCACATAGGATCATACCAAGGGTTGGCCAACAGGACAGGAATCCACAGGGGAAGAGGATTTTTATTTGTTGATTTAGTTTATATGCTGCAGGGCAGATTCTGTCTAAAACATCTAAAATTACCTGGTAAACTTCAACCATGTAAACTGGTGCCTCCTCACAATGATGGGCAAATGCTGCATTAGCACATTTTCATAGCTCACCTCGTCTGCAGAGCACACACAGAAGGCACATGCCCTTATGCTGACTTTACCTCATTGTGTCCTGCCCTCCTGCTTCCCCTGGCAGCCCTATTCCCCTAAGTTTTTAGAGCCCACATCAAAAAACCTGCCTAAATTGCACCAAACATTACCCCAGCAGGAGCTCACAGTCTCCAGCAGAACGTCTTCCCACTGTGTCTCATTTCCCTTCATTTTCAAACACTGTACCAAGGACAACAACATAGAAAAGAACTTTGCTGCAATGCCAAGTTTTTAAAAACCACTCTCAGGGACTTCACTGTGTAGAAAAGAACTGCAGAGTTACCCTTAGCACCACTGATTTCCAGGACAACCATATCACTTCTGTTCTCTGGAGTCACAACACGGTCTGTGGGTAAACACAGAGTCTCAGAGAGAGCTCTGCTGATTAAAGTAGGATCAGAAATCAGGAGACAACAGGGCATCTCTATTAGAAACTTGTGTTGAGGCAGCTCTTATCCCCTTTGCTGTGAACATGCTCCTCTCCCCATTATATATATATATAATTACCCCTACTTTAGAAGATGTCTGTCACTGCTCAAAATGCTATTCTCTGCCTGAGTTTCAAACCCTTCCAGGAAAATTGTTAGGCAAAACCTGCCTACACATTAATATGCATTTGCATATATTAGGTGGTTACATTTCAAGAAGGCAGTATACCAACAATATAATGTGAAACAACTGCAGGTAAGAGTTATACATTAAAAGGCAGCACATTTGCTTCAGAATTTCCAGAAACATCATTTAACTTCTACACAACCTGTTCAGTCAGCTATTGCTTGTCTAAGGTCAGGGAGTAAAGCATTTTGCCTCACACAGAATCCCCCTCAAATTATAGCTGCACTAAACAAAGCCATTTTCCACAAGGAACCTACACCCCCACTCATATTTAGCACAGTCATTCCCTCTGTCCAATGGACTGCAGTTTTAAGCAAACTACAACCATTTCCATTGCTGCTCTTCAGAATTAGAAATGGAAATACATCTAACTGGGAGCATAAAAGGGGATCAGCCAATCTATATCACCGTGGCTTCACAGTATTACAGCAAAATCATTGAAGAGAACACATTCTTTCTGAGAGAAAGCACTGGTGGTCCAACAGAAGCCCTGACATCGATCATGATTAATGTGCACTTCAGCTATACCTGTACAGAGCAATCCAATTGCAGCAATGCCTGTAGCTGTTCTGTGCTACTCTGGCAACCCTGGGCAGCATTAACAGGCTTCTAACTGGATGTTAACCTGTGCCTTGCACCAACAAGTGACATCTTGACCTGGATCAGGAATAGTGCAGCAGCAGGACCAGGGCAGCAATCGTCCTCCTGTGCTGGGCACTGGTGAGTCCACACCTCAAACCCTGGCCTCAGTTTTGGGTCCTTCACTAGAAGAAAGACATAGAGGGGCTGGAGCATGTGCAGGGAAGGGAATGGAGCTGGCAAGGGGCTGGAGCAGCAGGAGCAGCTGAGGGAGCTCAGCATGAAGAAAAGAAGGCTCACGGGGAACCTTCTGGCTCTGCAAGTCCCTGACAGGAGGGGGGAGCTGGTGAGGTGGTGGTGGCAGGGGTGGTCAGACTCTCATGCCATGTCTCAAGAGACAGGATGAGAGGAAATGGCCTCAGAGAAGGTTCAGAATAGATATTAGAAAATAGTTTTTCACTGAAAGAGTGGTGAGGTGCTGGAATAAGTTGCCCAGGTGGGTGGTGGAGTCACGGTCTCTAGAAGTGTTCAAGAAGCATCTGAAGGGTGATTATGGTTCAAGGGGTGATTATGGTTGGTGGTTGGACTTGACCTTGAAGGCCTCTTCCAGCTTTGGTGATCCTGTGGTTCTGTCACACTGTTCCTGTCACAGGACACAGCCAGTGTAGTGACAGACCTGGACTGCTCCATGTACAGTCTGTATGTGCCTTCTGGAGCCAGTTCTCATCCCACCTGCATCACACTCAGCTGACTTTTCTGCCATGGAGGGATTTATTACTCATGCAGTGGATGCAGGGAAAGGATAATTCAGCACCACTGCCTGTATCCCACATGGTGATCTAATGTCACTGCACATCATTTACGACTCGCAGCCCTATAAAGGATGATGGCCTTCACATCCTGGCAGATAAAAGCCAATGAAATTGGCTTTCATTTTACAAATTACAGATTGATTTTGGCATTTAGTAACAAAAATCCCTCCTCAGTTGTTCCTCCAGCATCCTTCCTTTAAATTTTTACCCTTCACTATCTCATCAGCACTCTGACTTAACTTCTCCTACCCACCTACACCCCCATGACGTGCATCCTTCCTGATTTTCCTCAGAATCCCTTCACAGCAGCTCCCCTACAGCCCTATTTGGCTGAGACATTGTAATGATGGACCATTTCCTCTGCATGTCTGCCAAACACATCTCTTGCTTCTCAATCCGCAATATATTACAGGATTAACACAGGACATAAATAGATTATTTCTTTTGTCTGAGCCTGTGAAAGACTTTTGTTTATAAAACCATCACTATTTCAGCTCTGGTGCTCCACCTTCCTGGACTCTCCAAGGTGTTGCAGAACCTCTGAATAAGGTCAAAGTGTTGAGACAGTGGCTGCTTCATGTTAATAATCCTCTCTTCATTGCTCCCTCCCATTGAGGGAGGCACGACTGTGTGCTCAGCTTTAATACCCAGACGCTTAATTCAATTTCAGAGCTGTAATTTGCTGGTTTCTCTACCAAGATATAGATGTCAGGTGACATCTTTGTGCAAGGGAATCGCTTTTCGCTATATATATGAAAAGTTCTGGTAGAGAAGAAATACACCCACGTGCCTCCAGCGGAAAAGGCAGACAAGAAGATGATATAACTTACCCAAGGTCACAGAATCTATAGCCACCAATCCTATCACAGGCCCAGGGTACCAAACCTCCCATCACCTCTAAAACAACACAAGGAATAGTTCCCTCCCTTCAGCACAGGCTGTATGAATCCCTAATGCACCCCACAAGTGAATGTCCTCATGTAATAAGACTGCATAATCAGAATAAAAAAATATTCCAGCATTTTGCTTCCTTTCATTAACGCCTTCCCTGTGAAAAATGAACATTAACATGAAATGAGAACCACGGGCTGTCAAGTCTGGCTGATTTACATACTTCTCTAATTTCTTTAGTCTTTGAGGTCATTATCATTTAATCCAGTCAGCAGTGATTTCACATGTCCAGAATACACTTTCTACCCAGGGCAAAATCTTTTTTCTTTCCACCCCCCCAAACCTGTTTACAAAAAAAGCAAGTTCTGGATCTTTGCACAACTTAACAGCAGGGAAGCAATTATGCTACATGTGCAAGAGACCCAGCAAAACCCACGAGGAAGCTGGAGAATTCTTCCTCTTCTGAACCATTTGTTCTGTCTCTAGTAACATCTCTTCTCTGGTTTGACAAAAAGCCCATGAGAGAAACACTGCTAGCTAGATAATGAAAATCAGTTTCCCTTAACAACAGATTTTTCCTCTCCACCTTGATTTCCTGTTAGAGGCACACAAGGACCTATTCAATCCTACCTGCATTGAAATCAAGTCAAATGCATCAGTGGCAAACTTTACGTTGTCTTCAATTACTTAATATTTGATAGCTTTTGTTATCATTTCTTTGCCTAGCAGTATGAGTCAATACCTGAAGGTATTTTGAGCTATATACGAATTAAAACAAAAGACAGACCTATTTCAAAAGGACTTTCAAAGGACAGGAACCCAGTGGCTCTAATTCTCAGAAATATTTACCCACAGGTGTTGCTTTCTGTACCTGAATGTTCCTCACTAGAGTGAGTTTAAGCCATGGAGTATTTGCTCTCCTAAATAGTAGAAGGAACATGACTTCAAGCATGAAATCAGGTTAAATATGGGCCCTGCACACCAGTCCCTAAATGGACAGCTCACAAGACATATCTCCATCACAATGCAGTTTTCTCATCCCTGTTTGAATAAAAATTCCATCCTTTCTGCCCAGCTGGCATGAGAACTGATGCACATTCTTATATCATGAAAACAGAACAATATCTAAGCTTTATAAATTACTTAAACCAAATAACTGTGATGCTGCTGTGAAAAAGTTAAATACTATATTCTGATTTTAAGAAGATTANCTGAGCTTTATAAATTACTTAAAGAAACCAAATAAGCAAGGAGGAGACCAAACCTGATGCTGCTGTGAAAGAGAAAAAGCTAAATAATATATTCTGATTTTAAGAAGATTAAGATGTTCATCCATATTCATGAGACTAACAGGTTTACTATTGTTCCATAGGGGAGGGTGTGCATAATATTGTCTCAAAAAGTAGAGGTGAAAGGAAAAGAATCCCAAACGTATTTTGTGTAAAAATCTCTAGGGTTTGAAGCCAACCTCATGATTTCTTGAGGCATGCCTCTGGGCCAGTAATATCTGCATTAATTCTTTAAATGAAAGTGGTCTACGCTCAAGGCACGAAAATCCTGCAGAGAGGACAGGACTATAAATTCAGCAGAGCAGATTCTGCCCATCTTGCAACTGTAAAACTCTTGTTACAAAATAATACCAACAAAAGGTCATGTGCAGCCACCTAATCTTAGTCAACAATCATACTCTTTATGTTGAATAATAAGAGTCTTACTGTGAAGCACAAGGACACCAATCTTACCTGTAAATATAACCCCACTGCCAAGAGATTTTTTACGGTCTGGTGGAATCAGGAAGGGTAGGATTGCACAAGACTGCCAAAAATCTTGCTTTGTTTTACTCATTTGGTACATTTTCTTCAAAATGTATTTCTTAAATCACGATTTTGCCAGTGTGTTTTTATAACATGGTCCCACAGCCAAGACTGATTGGAAGGGGAAAGAACAAGAGGCCAGAGATAATAAATCCTTAAACCAACCTCACAGCTCCACATCCCCAGTGGTTTCAAGCCTCCCTTTGCCTGAAGTATCACTGTCGTGGCTCTGATGGCCAACGGATCAAACAACTCTTTCCCCATAACAGAAGAAAACCCTGGGGCACATAAACATCCCAGGCTTGGAAGGATTAACAGGGATTATAGCAAAGGGAAATGGAAGAACTCAGACAGAACCCCCGTCAGGTGGCAGAGAATGAGGAAGAACAGAGCTCCTCCATCAGCCAAAAGGACTGGTAAGCCAGCAAGTGGTGGATTCAGGAGTGGCAGGAATAAAAGGAGGATAAAAGAGCAGCATGCATGGAGTGGGAGAGGCTCATAGAACAGGGGGAGCCAGGGAACACACAGTGCATCCAAGGCACTTCACTGAACCTTTTAAACAAACAAGGGACAACTTAACTTTTTCTGTGGGTCATTTCACATAAACAGCAGAGGTAGGTGGGAAAGAACTTGAAAGAGGAGAACTCTGTGAATGTACACACACGAAAGCCACCCTTGAACTCATCTGCAAATTCCCTGTTGGCACCGCCTTAAGCCAAAGATCTGGAGTCAGCCATCCTGTTCCCTACGAGCCAATGGGCAGTTCCAAAAATCCAGTGCTCCGAGGAAAACTGAAAATCCATGAAAAATGACACCAGACAGGTAAAGGTCACATGCAACACTTGCTCTTTTGACCCACGATCTGGCACCAAACGCAACTTCTCACGAACTGCCTGGACTTGAAGCTGATATTTGCCCAACAATTGACATCTTCCCACACAGAACTCCATGAAATTACTTGGCAAAATAGCCAACATGGGGGAGGGAACTTCATTATTAATGTAAATAGCTCACTTTCTCCAATTACCAGTTTTTCAAAAGGCATTAATTTATGGACTTTGACCCAAGAATGCAAAACACACGTTCATTTAGAAGATATGTGAGATGGTGTTAAGAGAGCTGCTGTTACACCACATGTGAGTAAAGCAAATGCACAGATCATGCACAGTCAGGGTTGGCATCATAACACAACAAAACACAGAGTGAACTTGAACTCAATCCTATACTTTAGGGACTGATTTAATTCCACTGAAATCATTGCCCTTAACACAGACAGTTAATCTAAGTCGGAGCATGGTGACTGAGGGGATATCCTGAAAGAATTTGTTTGTTCATTAATTCTGCAGTTTAAGTTCACAGAGGAGAATTTTTAATTTTCAAGTGGGGTGCAAAAAAAGGTCCCCAGTATGCAAGGGTTCAAGGCAAGTTGTGACAGAGGCACAGTGTTTGCTACAAGCAGTTCATCTGTATCTTATCTGTGAAGCAATCTGTTGTGTGAGCTCCAATTATTTAATTCTATAGAGAACAGCATTCTGCTTTACATTTGCTCCTGTAAATCTCAGTGTGTCCCATTCAGCCTGCGCATCCTGCTCTGTAAAGTAACACAAAACATGAAGCTTTCAACTCATTTCTGTGACATCAACAGCACACCCAATTTTAAATTATGCATCGTGACAAAAAGGTTTTCTATAATTAGAGTATAAGCAAATATGCCCATTCTCATATTTGCATGTCTGGATGAATCTCTGGGTTTTAGGCAGAAGCTTCTCCCAGTCCAGCAGCTCCCAAAAGCTGTTACCATTGATTGGACACAGGTGTTAAGAATAATTAAAGATATAAGGAGTATCATTATTCAGCCATCCTTCAGTGGAAATCACATTAAAGCAGAGCCATTTTCCATTAGGCTTATTACATTATTCCCAGTAAGGCCACCAGTATATTTGATTTTCTACCATTATTGGACGCGCTTTTTCCTGGATCAGTCCCAATTTACCAATAACTCTAACTATTTCCAACCACTACCTCCATGTCCTATCCTAAAATCCTGCTTTCAAAAATATTCCTGGAATATTTGTTCAATTGCAATTTATTAACAGAACCTAGGTAAGTGGTCCCAACCATGTCTTACCTCCAGATATTAACAGAATAAGCAGAAGCATTTCATTCCAAATAAGTGCATTTTGTGCACTAAATCTATTTTTAAACCTACTTTTTTTTTCGTTACAGCAGCACTATGAAAATTCTGATTAGATCCAGTACACAGAAAAAGTCTTTGTCAATGCTACTGAGACACGGGAAGATGAAGTTGTAGCTATGGGAATGCAGAGGTGTTTGGAGTTCTGGATTCAATCCCTGGCTTTGCTGTAGACTTTCTGCATGACCTTGGCTAAATCAATCCCAGGGCAGCCCAATTCCTACTGATGTGCCTGCTCCTAGTCGGCAGACCCTCAATAATTCATTCAGAAGCCCTAAATAAGCTGTAAAGCCACATAGGATCAGCTGAAAAAACAAGTTCCAAGGGTCTATTAAGACTTGAGGCTATAGGAAGGTGGAGCTTGAAGACATTATCTAGAGCCCATTTTGTACAACAAGGACATCAGATTACTCACCACCCAGGTATTCTCTTTCCTGGTAAGTAAAACACTGTGGCACCTATTTTGGCCCCAAGGCTGCTCCCCCAGCTCCTCCCCCAGTATTGTCCCTTCAATTTTGGTGCCCCAGTTCTCAATCTTCATTTCCTTCTCCCAGTGATTGTCAGTAAATCCCTTTGTTCCACTGCCACTAACTTTCTAAGTGGACAGCTCCCTCTCACCACCCTCAGCTGGGGCCACAACAGACCTAATATTTTGTTGCTATAGTCACAAAATAGCAAATTAAAGATGACTATGCAAGCTGGCTTCCCACAGCCAAGTGTCTAGCCATCAAAATTAAGCTGTGGCCAGGTGTATTAGTGATATTGTGTCTGGCTGCTGGACCCTGGGGTTAGCTGAGGATACTCAACCCTATGCCAACACGAAGTTGTGGTGCAAGAGTAACACAGGAACATTGTAAACACAAGATTCCCCAAACTGAAGACTTAAAATTGAAAGAATTAAGTAGTGTTTGTGCTGCATGCTATAAATTTTTAAGAGCAAATTAAAAGAACAATACAAGTCTTGTATTTTGGGGGCCATCCCAAAATACTGTCCCTTATCTAACAGATTATCTATGAAGCTCTTACCAGTCTTTAACAGCATCGTTAGTAATGAAATACCAAAAAATGTAAATAGAAATACTTGAAACTGTTGGAGAAATAACATAATAGATGTTGTAGCACAGGAAATGTGCCTCCTCGAAGCAGCACACCAAGAAATTGAAAAGCATTAGCCATTCATACAACAAACAATTAAGCAACTCAGAAACCTACAGTACTGAAAACATAATTTCACAAGGGCATTTAAAGAGCTCAAATCTGTTATTTCCAGAGGACTTTAAATTTTCTAGAAAGAGATCATCTTTTTGTCAGGAAAAGAGTCACTCAAGAATGCACTTAATAATAAAGAGTTTATCCAATTTTATCAGGTGGAGTACAAGGCTCCCATATTGTCTGTCTCTTTGCAGGCAGCACTACATCCATGTTAATTCTCTGCAAATAGTTTTGCTTGGAAACAGGGAGCATAAGAAGCCAAGGAATATGACATTAAAAGCAGACACACAAATGGTATAAAACAACCAAAGGAGGCATCTACTGGAGCAACACACACTTATACTGCAATCGGGGGGTGCTTCTGGTGATTCAGACAGTGCAGCAAGGGATGCACTTGGAGCACATGTTCTCCCAGAACGATCTGGGCGGCCGCCTCGGGAGCGCAGGACGGAGGGAAGGCTGGGGAGCAGACGGCAAACCTGCTCACCGCGCCAGAAACCGGGATTTACGCCTAAAACCTTCCTGCCGCTCCACATTCCCCTCACCCCGAGCAGCATCTTTATCCTCCAGGGTTCGGCAAAAGGGTACCGGGTCCACCCAGGTGGGGACCACCGGCGTCTGCCTGAGCTGCGAGGATCCCCCACAGGGTCCCTGTCTCCCTCTCCGGGATCGGCCGTCCCTCAACTCTGCGGAGCTGCGGAGGCCGCAGGGCATCATCCCCGAGTGCAGGACATCCCGGAGGGCAGGGCACCATTCCCCGGGCAAAGGGGCATCATCCCCCCTTTGCAGGACATCATCCCACGGCCAAAGGGCAGCATCCCCCCCTCTGCAGGGCGTCAGCCCCCGGGCAAAGCGGCATCATGCCCCGGGCGCTGAACGGGCTCAGGCCTCGCCCCGACATCCCGCGGGGGCCGCGGAGCATCTCCCGCATCCCCCGTTCCCGGCACCGCGGAGCGTCTCCCGCATCCCCCGCTCCCGGCACCGGCTGCGCCGCGAGAAGGGAGAGGAGAAGGAGGGAGGAGGAGCCGCCCCAGCGCCCGGGGCAGCCCCCGCCCGCCCGCCTACCTGATTTGGGGTAGGTGACAATCCAGACGTCGCTGTCCCTCACCGGGAAATTGGCGATCTCCTCCATCTTCCCGCGGCAGAAGGGCGGCAGCCGCACCCCATTGTACTCGAAGTACTTGCTCTCGAACTCGCAGGGCGTGCTGGGGGTCTCGGCCTCGCTCTCCGCCATCCTCGTCCCTGCNGGAGGGATGGAGGATACCCGCCCGCTCAGCACCCCTTTGCCTCTCCGGGTGGGCCGGGGAGGGATGCAGGGATGGATTGCCGCCCGCCCCGCAGCCCTTCTTCTCTCCAGCTGGGCAGCGGAGGGATGCAGAGAGGGATGCAGGGATGGATTGCCGCCCGCCCCGCAGCCCTTCTTCTCTCCGCCTGGGCAGGGGAGGGATGCAGGGATGCAGGGATGCCCTGCCGGCCTCACTACTCTTCTCTCCAGGCAGGCGGCGGAGTGATGCAGGGATGAACTGAGAGATGCTCGCTCGCCCTGCAGCCCCTCTCGTCTCCGCACATGGTCGGGGCAGAGGCAGGACTTGTCGCCATCCCCGTTTCCACCTCAGTGCCAAGACCCGGCCCCAGGGCGGGCAGGGGTGGACAGGGAGACGCACAGAGGAAGGGGACGAGCGGCAGCAGCTTCCAGAGGCACCGGGGGCTCCTCCCACCCTTGCACCAAGCGCAGGCACGACCCATGGTGGGGGGGGGAAGGTGAAATAGTGAGAAGGGGGCACACACCTGCTCGCTCAGCAACACAATTTGCTCCTTGCAGTGCTCGTATTGAAACCCGTACCTGTTTTTCACACAAGAGGCTCTCTATCTTCATCCATCGTCCCCATCTCTTGGATGCCACCTCTTTGTATCTGGTGGGGTAACAGCTTCCATAACAGCTTGGGGAGTCTTTCGTGGGGGGCCCTCAGGTCTCAGCAGCTACTCAGCATATTCCCTGCCCATTCCAACTTGTGCCTTGGACTTTCTAACCTGGCACCAGCGCTACTCATTAACATAATTTAGTGGACCTTAGGCAGCAGACACCATCCCCGACATAGGTAAGGACTGGTTAGGGAGCACCTTCTCTACCTGCACATCATTTCTCCTTCCTGCTCCTGCAGCACCAGGGAAACCTGGGATACAACTCCATCAGCACTCACACCTGGGTTTATAAGCAAGACAGCCCAGGTGCTGCTGTTCAAGGTACTTAAGGCCTATTGGTGCCTGATGGGAAGGTATAAAAAGGCCTCTAAGCGCCTTTAAAACGTGTTTGTGCTACAGAAGAGGGATGGTTTTCCTGCCTGGTCTGGCAGGAACGAAAAGCTGGAAGTACTTCAACAGAACTAAGGCTTCTGTTAGTTCTGGAAAGGTTAGTGAAGAGCTTTGGTTTATTTTGCTTTTATTAGCCTTGTAGCAGCTGCTTTGTTTTTTATTTAATGATATATCTTTCTGTAACAATGCTAAAACATAGTAGAAATTCTTTAAAAGCTCCAAAGTGTTTGTGGCAGATGTACATTTGAAAGAAATTAAATAAGCACATAAGGAAGTGGCAAAATAAGGGAAAGGGGTATAATTACTTGGAAAGTACACATTTCCAGGTACTAAGGAGTAAATTATGTTGTTGGAAAGTGGGGTGAGTTTTTGCCACCCTTCATTTTAAAGAGGGACAGACAGTTGATCAAATTTTTGTGCTCATGGAAGAAAACACAAATCAATATTTTTACCTAGCAATGCTAACAATTATTTATGTTTAATAATTACTAGTCTGATGTTCCTTATGTGTGTCATTAAAGTTGAAGATGAATGGTTTGGGGATAACTTCAATGGTCACTTTGGATTAGGGCACTGAAGGCAAATTATTTTTTCAAGGCAGTATTTATATGGTTTTTGCTGTACTCTTACAGTAATTATTTGCTTGAAAGGATATTTTTTGTGCATTAATTGCCTTATAGCAATTATGTGTTTTCAAGTGTATTTGTTTTCAAGTATTCAGTGTGTTAGGGAAGGCAGATGACTGAGTGGCCTGTGGATATGCTCATTTCTTTATTGCTGAATAATTAAATTGTGCAGCTATCTCATGTAGAACTGGTTTATTTGTGAGGGCACCTGATGTGAACATCTCAGTGATTCCAAAAAAAACCCAAATCAAACCGGTTCTACAGGAGTTTTGTGGTTATTATGGTTGCAACACCATTGGAACTGAAGCCTAGTAGGAGGTGAACTGGATGTGGCTGCTTTAGCACTACAGGCTGAGAGTTGTTTTTCCTTCTAAATGTCTCTGAATTTATCTGCCTCAAAGCAAGCTGATTTTTCTAATCTAATTTCTGAAGCCAATTACAGCTTTAGAAATGGCACTAATACAGCTGTCCCTGGTAAGAAACAGTGAGACAACTTTCACTCATTGACAGCAGCTCAGCTTTTTGTGGGAAGATGAGCAACTGTGTGTGGATTTAAAGGCTTGGGATGGTGTTGGACTAAGGACTCTGTGTTGTGCTTTGCAATGCAAACCCTTCAGGCACTTTTATCAAACCACTCAGATACCCAAGCAGCACCTCCTACCAATTACAGCTTTATAAATCTGGCCTCCAGGCTTGAAAGAGGGGAGGGAGGGGGATAAAATGTGTTAAAGGAAATTAGCTACCCTAGCCATGCAGTCATTTTTTATAATGAGGATGTAGAATGCAAGAAAAATTCATAGCAAAGAAAGGAAACAAACAACAAAAACCCAAAGAAAAATACCTGCTGCTGAGGTGAGCAGGCTGGAATGCCAGAGGAGAGACAGGATGATGATCACAGAAAGGCAGTGTGAAGGTTGGCAGCCAAGGAAGAGTGGAGGTGCTTTACCAGAAGGAGGTGGAAGGGTCTGGATGCTCCAATGGATGTCCCAGGCTACCTGCAGGGTAGGTGATGGCTTGGCACTGAGTCTGCTGCAGTCAGGGGCATTAAAGGTCTTAGAAGCTTGAGGCACAGAAATGGAGGTGGGTGGAAAATAGAGAACTAGACAAGGAGCCTAAAAGGTTTATATACCAATGTGATCCATGCTAAACTACTCTAAGTGTTGACTGGGACTTAGAGTGCAGACATTTAATTGCGTTTTTTGAATTGCCTGAGCCCCACTAGCATCAGCGTGGTTATTCACATACTTAAAATACTTTAACACTTTATTGCATGAATGTGTCAGTAAAGGTGTTTAAATGTGCAAAATTTGAGTGAGAACTGGTAGTAGTAATGTCATTAGTGGCACAGCTGACATAAAGTTTTGTTCATGTATCACACGCAGGTGCACTTGACTAGTCATGACATAGTGTTTCAGAACAGATTTTGGTCAGGATAACTATGATAATCAAGAAAATAGTTGTTGTTGGTCTCAGTCCTGACAGTTTCTCTGTTAAGTTCTACTTTATATCCCATCTGTGTGTGAGCACACAGCCCTTTCTGTTGGCAAGGTCATTGTCACCCTCAAAGCCATTCCCAGAAAGTCCAGTATTGTGAGTTATATCACCTGGGCCTCAAAACACACACCCCAGGAAGTGTCATGAGAAACATTCTTTCTGGGACACTGAGCCACTCACATGGTTCTCACAAATATTCCTGCTTCTTATTTTCAACTCCTGGAGTCATTCTGGGGGAAGAACTCCCTTTGTTTTACGTGACAGACTGAGCAAGATGTCTATCACATGGACAGTCTGTTTGTAAGAACATAATTCTTACAGACTAGAACTGGTGAGAAATCCTGCTTCCTTCTCTTTGGTCAGCACCTCTGGAGCAGGTGGTGCCTTGGTACATGTTACCTGTGAATTTAAGCTACCCCAGTGCCTCTGTCATTCTCAAGACAAAGCAGGTAATTAATACCTGTTATATTTATCATATAATGGGAGTGCTGCTTTTCAATCTTCAGAGGAATCTTTGAGGTTTGGGGTTTTTTTTATTGTCTGAGTCTGAAATTTGACTCTGTTTGATTCCTAAGTGTATGCTGGAAAAAGAGGAAATGTAAGGGACTATTTCCTCTTCTGTAATTGTAGGCAGTCCAGAGTGACAGCCTCTGTTGTTATAGATGTCCTGCACACCTCCCAGCTGCTGCTCTGAGGAAAAGTAGCAGAATACTCAGCAGTGAGAAAGCATGATGTTTGGAAAGAACTTGGAAAGGCAGAAGGACATGTGATGACAGATGCCTCAAGGAGGATGGTTGCTCAAAGCACCAAAATGTCATTCATCCCTCCAGCTCACCCTGCAGAGAGCACAAGCTGCAGCTGTGCACTGTGATCCTGCTGCTGGGTGAGCACAGGGCTGAGTAAAGCCCCTCACAATTACCCCAGACTCTGGTGCAGCAGCAGGCATGTACTGCCGAAAGGGAGATGTGTTGCTCAGACATTTGTGAGAGAATTCCTCATTATGCAAATGCAGAGCAGGCAGAACAGCTGTTGGCACTGCAGAAAGTGCAGCCCAGACTTTGCCCATGTTTTGCTAAGGCTTCTCAAGTGAGTGGTGGCAGCCACTGTAGTACCTTCAGTGTCTTCTTTCCAACCCTGACTGTTGCTCCCTGAAGGTTTGTGTGGCATAGGAAGGGAGAAGGCAGGCTCCTCCTTCTCCTTACCTGTGCTGGCTCTGCCTGGATTGTAGTTAATTGTCTTCCCAGGGCTGGTGCGGGGCTGTGTTCTGGGTTTGTGCTGAACACAGAGACAGCACAGGGATGTTGTTGTTATTGCTGGGCTGGCACAGAGCCAAGGCCTTTCCTGCTTTTTGTGCTGCTGTGCACAAAAAAGTGCATGGGAGTGCATGGGAAAGTGGGGGGAGACACAGCCAGGACGGGGCACCCCAAGGGGATATTCCAGGCCATGCGACATCACGCTCAGTGTGTGAAGTGGGGATGTTTGGAGTGATGGTGTTTGTCTTCCCAAGTCACTGTTCCATGGGATGGGGCCCTGCTGTCCTGAAGATGCTGAACACCTGCCCAGCCATGGGAAGCAGGGAATCAGTTCTTTGTTTTCTTCCGTTTGTGTGCTTGTTGCTTTCCCTATTAAACTGTCTTTATCTCAAACCACATGTTTTCCAGCTTTTACCCTTCCAATCCTCTCCCTGATCGCACTGGTGGGGCTGTGAGTGAGCAGCTGTGAGGGGGTTAGTTGCTGGCTGGGGTTAATCCAGGACAGTACCACAAGAAACCTGTTCAGCAGGGAGTAGAAAGAGATGTGAGCTATTCCTCCAGCAGCATCACCTGCATGGATTGCAAAAGGCACAGGGAGAACAACCCTCATGTAACCCAGGAGTGACTATGAAAAAAATCACTGAACCTTGCCTGCATGTGAGGCACCACAGCTGGTTCTGTGAGAGCAGCAGTATTTCTTCAGGTGTCTGCAACAGAGATGAACCAAACACATCCTACTACATGCCAGGCTTCCAGCCCAGTCTGCCCTGCAAGTTCTGAGGTGATGCACAAATGGAAAAGCAGGCTTTTTCAGTTGCATTTGGAAATTTAAGCACTTCGTCTTTCAGCTGCCAAATCCACATGTTGAACTGTTGTGAAGTTAAGGGATTTTTTTTTTTTGGCCCCAGGCCACCCCCAAGCTTTTAGCTAAGAGTTTGGTTCTTCAGACAGTCACAAGGACTGTGGTTCTGGATGTATCATCAGCTGCATCATGAAAGCACCCAAAAATAGCTGGGATGGAATGTATCTTCTGCAAGTGGCTGCAGTCATCTCCTGTGGGCAGGCCTGTAATGAGGAGGGAGGTCACAGTCTTTCAAGAGTATGTCATATGTTCCTGTGTAATATGACTTATCTTAGCCAGACTCATTAATCAGGCTGGAAAACGATGTATGCTTTTCTTACATCATATATTGTAACTTCAGTGGCAAGCCTGCCTGTTTGTCAAACATAATTGGGAGCCCTTGGAATGCAGTAACCTGCTATTATTTCTAATTACCTTTATAACTTATCATACTTTAGGTACTGAGTGCTAAGAAGCATAGGTGCTGAGTTAACAAAAAAAGGCTACAAAATCGTTAGACTGCAATTTAGATGCTCAGTCCTGACTCTTTCCTCCCTAGTTTCTAGGGGACTGATCATGGGAATTAGGGATGTAAGTTCAGTGTCTAGAAAGAGGAGCAATACAAATCAGATGTACTTCAGGAAAGAGAGTATTGTTCTGAAGTTTGATTCACTTTCTGCTCAAGCTCTTAAACCTCCTCTTTCTGTTCTTATAAAATGTTGGGAATGTCTTTGTCTTGGACTCTTTTAAACGTGTAGATGTGGTGCTTATGGATGTGGTTTAGTGGCGGGCTTGGCAGTGCTGGGTTAGTGGTTGGACTTGGTGATCTTAGAGGTCTTTTCTAACCTGAATGAGTCTGTGATTTCCTAAAGCTTCCTCCCTTATAACAGCCTCTTCTGAGCTAAATTTGAGAGTGTTTCCAGATTTCCTGTGGTCCTGGTTCTTCCCACCACACACTGCAACTCCCAAAACTTTGTACTTGTTCCACCTTCAGTTACACAGCAGAGCAACAATGGTTTTGCAAGGCTGATATAACTTATTCCTCTCACTTGTATTCTCTTGCAAACTTGGTGACTTCCACCAGGACATGAATGTGTGACCACCTAGTGAAATGCATGGTACCAAACTTAGGGAACAACTGATACCCACCCGTTTACTGAAGTTCATATAAAGCAGGAAGGGGGCATCAGAGTGCTAAGAGAAATTAAGGCACAGGGGAGATGCTCTTATGACTTAGGAAAGCTGAGTGAAAATGTACTTCTAGGTGAGAGGCAGCTGCAATGAGCACATAGTTAAAATCTGCTGTGGGAATGAGCTGGAGGAAGTCAAATGTGTTTGTATCGGGCACTGACACAGAGAGGGCAGTTCTAGGGAAAGAGGCTGTTAAAAAGAAGCTGTTGCCCAATAAGTTCTGCATTGACAGGCTTGGGAGTTTCAAAACTGTCCTGGTTATGTTCAGTCAGTCCCTTGAGTGGCTTGTGCAGGAAACAATTCTAGGAACAAAAGGAAAGGTGTCTGAATCTGCCCACTGTGTGAAGCCTCCGGAATAAGTCTCATTTGCTCAAAAATGAACCTCTCTTGTGTTTACATTGAAGAACCCTGAGTGAGGACCTGGGGCAAACAAAAATGAAAAAACACATTTACGAGAAGGCTACAAATCCCTGTCATCCATCTCCTTGGACTGTGACTTAGTCATCAGGTTGTACACTGGGTGGAAATGAAGGTCCCCCCATGATTCCTGTGGAAGCTGTGGATTAGAAAGGTTTTGGGGACAGGAGTAGGGAAAACTTCAGAAGTGCATCCCAGGAGTCTTTGGCTTCTTCCCCCTGGAATTACAAAGAAAAAACTGTAGGTTTAAGCAAAAACAATAGTTACTGGTCTATTTGTTACATATTTACTTGTAAATACTGTAATGCCATTCACTTTGTGCTCTGTGACATTTTATGTCAGGTAAATACTCCAGCACTGTGCTTTTCATCCTGTAAATGTCTAGTGATATATTACCCATTAGATCATAGCAAATCTTGCTTTTAAGTGCAAAGCCTCAAGGAAAAAAGGTCTGTTTGTGCATATGATTCCTTGTGGTTTGCACCAAGTGGGTGAGCAGTTGGGTCTTAATCTGCTTTTAATTCCTTCTCTGTAAAGGAAGGCAAAAAAGTTAGAATGAGAAAAATAGAGGTTATATTTTCTACACATGGTGTACTTGTAATATATAATATATATAATACTACTATACTAGTATTAATAATAATGAATACAGAGGCAACATTCAGTGGTCCTTTGAATCTGCTGTTATGTAGAGCAATCAACCAGTCACTTTGTGAAACACAGTTCCACATAATCTCCTTTCAAATCCCATGCCTGACAGAAAGAGCATGTGGGAATTCCACCCCCCCCTATAATTTGAAGGGAAGGTCCAGCTGTTAATCACTCCCTGATGAATCCTAGAAGTACAGAAGGTCTAATGTCAGATGGTGGGCAGAGCTGCAGCATGGGCTGGAGGAAGGCTGGAGTGCTGCCAGGTGCTGCAACAGGGCAAGGGGTCTGCTGCCTACAGAGGGTGAGTGGCAAAGGAAAAGGGCCAGGCATTCCAGGAAAGGTGAGCAAAAGGGGGGCACTCAAGGACAGGCAGAAGCACGAGTGGCAGCAGTTTTAAAGCCAAGAAGAGGAATTACTGGTGTGGTGTCTCCTTCTCTTCTAGTTGTTAACTGTAGTGAGTCATAGAGGTGAGTCCTCACACAGGTGAGTTCTGAGGAGGTGCTGCAGCCTGCTCGGCTCCCTGGGGCCATGAGGTGTCACCCTGCTTTGTTGTGATTTCCTGAGCCTGAGGGCAGAGCCCCGTGTCTCCCAGGGAGTGCTCCCCACACTGGGCTCTGTGTCTCTGCCCCTCACCCTGTCCCTTGGCTGCCTTGCCCTGACACACATGCCCCCAGGCCAGCTCCTCAGTGTGCCTTAACTCTGACTTCATGACAAGGACATCTTTAGGGAATAACCTCCTGTCATGTCTGGATAGCAAATAGAAAGGGGAACCTTTAGTTCTGTTGTTCCCTGTTATGATCTTAATTATGTTCCTGGACATACCTCAACCTCAGCAACTGTGAGGTGCGAAATGCAACCACCAAGTGGGTGCCAGCAGAGCTGTGGGTGAGGAAACACCTGCTGAAGGCTGCAGCATGTTCTCCTACACACCCATCTGTAGCAAAGGTGGGGATCTGAGACTTGCTAAAATTGAGTGAACAGCCCAGTAACAGCTGATGTGCGTGGACTGAGACAGGTTGCATTCACATTGGTGGCAGCTAATCATGACTGGACTTGGTATTTCCAGAGAGTGCATCCTGCTCTTTGGGGCCAGGATTTCCATGGCTCCACACTGAACAGCTTTCCCTTGGGACTCATAAAAAGGCTGGAAAATGTAATCAGGCACCAAGTGTGTCTAAGTAGTTAAGTCATTTTTGCTAAGTTTGTGATGGACTAACACCTCAGTCTATAAACCTATAATGCAGCAGAAGACCTAAAATTGTATTTTGGTGCTTATGATGTTAGTTGCTCTGGGTGTGTGTATATATATATATGTATTATTTTTTGTGGTATATCAGGGGTAGGCAAAGCCACGTGAAAGTCTGTGAGTAGAGAAATATCAAATTAGACTAGAGAAACAGCTTATCCTGAGGATACACTGAAAGGTCCTATGTGTAAGGTGTGATTATTTAGCTGAGCTTTGAAATGCCCCCGTGAAATCATGCTAAGCTTCTAGCTCTGCTTGGCAAATTTTATGCAAAATAAAGATTAACAGTAGCAAGTGCATTTTATTTTTGTTTTCTGAATATGCAGAACTTGGGCTTACGCTGATCTTGGCAACAAATGAGATTAGAAGAGGTCATCTAAAGATAAGATTGCTTATCCCAACTACCTGTATTCTTTCTTCCTCCGAGTCTCCCAGTTAATCTTCACTTAGACTCTGCACGTCTGGGGTGGGGGGTGGAAAAGCAGTGGTGTTTCTTCTGAGCTGGTGTAAATTGTCTTCTCCCTTCCACAGAAATGATGGGACACTTTGGGTCTGGTAGGAGGAAAACAGTGTGAGTTTGGAGAACAGAAAGTTCCTACTTGCTGTAGGAGGGTGAATCCTCTGCCTGCACGTATCAGTCCTTACCGGCTTCCTGTGACGTTGTGTATATCTAGGGAATAATCAGTATTAGCCTCATCTCTTGTGCAGTAAAATACACGTTATCCCCTTTTAGAGGTGGCAAAGTAGGGGTTGATCTGCTGCACATCATCTTCTGCTGAAATGAGGAGCACAATTCCAGCTAAATGTAATGGGGACTGTTCTTTGCCTGGATGTGTGTGCATGGCAGGAAATTAGTGGGCAGCAGGCTGGCAGACAGGGACAAGGTCCCCTGGAAAAGGGGTGAATAGAATGGGGGAATTGTCTTATTCAGAACCTGGCTCCAGTGAGATTAAACTTTTATTCTTTGCTTTTGAAACTGACTGAATCAAACAAACCTTGTTTCTCTGTTTGACCAAAGTCAGTATTTAATTATTTAGTATTTAGACCATAATTGTACTTGCTGCTATTTTTGGAGTAATGTTAACTTCACATGTTCACATGACAAGTCAGGGAAGAGTCTATCACTGTGGGTAAAGTTGCAGCTAAGAATTTCTCTGAATTTACCAGCTGGGACTTAAGATCAGAGTCTGGTTGTTTCATAAGATGACTGACATGATTCCAGAGCCAAATTCCCTATAGCAAGCCAACATTCAGCAGCTGGCAAAGAAGTGGGGGGGGAATGGTGAGTTGTGTGACATGGTGGCCTGGATTAGTAAATTAGAATGGATTAGGGAAGGGGAGAAAAAGGATTTCGTGCCTTTCCAGTACATGCAAGGCATGAGAAGAGGACAATTACTGGTTTTTACACAATTTAAGAGGGTTAAAAATTGTAAACAGCACAGTCCTCAGCAGCATTGCTCAGAAAACACATCCAGACATCAGAAGCACCTCAGGGGCATCCATGTGTGCCTGGGGTCTAAACAGGGAGCAGACTGAGGGGTGGGAATGGACAGACCAAAAAGCCATCACCATTTGGTCACTCTGGCCACAGCACAGACAAACTGCAAAAGTCTGGGCTTCTGGAAGAGTTGAAGGCAGATTCAGCAGCAGTTTGTTTTTTGGCGAAGGGCAGAGGGCAGGGGAGGTGAAGGTCAGTCTCTCCCCATGCCAGAGTGTGTCTGACCCACTAACCAGCTCTGGCTGGCACTGTGCTGTGCCCTTTCCCTTGCACACCCCCGAGGGGGAAGCCTGGGCTGCCCACAAGTCACGAGATGATTGGAAATGTGCCTCAGCACCCACAGCCTCCCTGCACTGACCCCGTCTTCAGGTGACAGACAGACCCAACCCACCAGCTGCCTCCTGCCAGGAGGGCACAGACTGCCCTGGTACCTGCTTTCCTGCTCCTTGCTGAGCCAGCTCAGCTTTTTAACCCACAAACTGTTTGCTTTTGTCTTCGTGGATTTAGCTGATGGCTAAGCCTGAGGTCAGAGGAGCAGCAGGACAAGGAAAGGAAGACAGGGAGCACACAAACACCTCGGACCTCTGAGCTTCCCTCACCCTCTGCTGCGTGCCTGGGAGTGCCTTTCCCCAGGTCACCTGGTTTACATAAGCTGTAAGGAAGCTTTTCTGTGGGTGGGGAGCAGGTCAGCAGCAGAATAATGGTTTAAGTAGAGAAACACAGGGAAACAGAGGTGGTGAGGGGGGAAAGGTATTTCCTGGCAGTGTAGCTCTTCCACCCAGCCCCCTGTGAGCACAGCCAGGGGTGGCAGAGGGCTGGCACACACTGCCTAGGTTGGTGGTGTTGCCCAAAGGCTCACTGGAATTTTCTGTCTTGCAAGACAAACTGCATGAACTCCTCTGTGTGTGTGAAGTCCCTGTTCCTTTTGTGCTGGCACTGCATGGTTCTGTCACCCAGCCTGTGCCTTGGTTTACCCATCTGCAAGGTGTAACTGCTTGGTGTCATTTCCTTCCTTGCTCCAACTGGAAGGAGAAAAATAAACCTAAGACTTTCAAATCCCTGGTATTTAAAGAATCAAGGGAACCAGGACTACTGTAACAAAGGCCTATATTTATGCACAGTATGTGTTTACATCCCACCCACACACTCTGCTGACAACATCTTCACCTATGTTCAGCTCCATAATCTCCTCTCTAGAATTTCTTAGGCATTTTCAGATGTTAAGAAGGGGCTAAGGCATGCTAAGCAGCTTACTGCCCTCTGTTTATACAAACAGTCATTTCTGTTTATTACAAATGTTGGTTTCACACTGTTCTCACCAGTTTTCACTTCTCAGGGCTGCTGGGTATAGCTTCTTCTGTGTCCCCAGTTTCTCTGCAGAATGGAAACCTCTGTAAGTAGGTGAATATAAAAGGATATTCCTGTGAGTTTCCTGGTTGATGGATCGCTGTGTGCAAGGCAAGGGGTAAAATGCATCATAACTCTTGGGATATGTTCTGCCAGAGAAAGTGTTCACTGTGTACATATCTATCCCTAGAATAATTCCCTAAAAAACTATTGGTCTTAGAGTTGGAAAGACAAATACCTTGTCTTTAGAACTATTAAATGTTTCAAGCCTTTTCTTAGATTAAGACCAACGTTTGCTGAGAATCTGCCTCAGCAACTGTTAAAAGGTGCTGATTATTATGACAGCATATTAGGTCTTAAGGATGTTTGCCACTTGGCAGTTACTAGACACAGCCACATCCATAATTGTAATTAAAAATAATAATATAGTTAAGGTAGAAGTGACACAGCTTAAGAGAGAAAACAGTAGCCCTGTTATAACAGAAAAGGAATTTGTGCTCTCCAAGGCAAGATTTGAAAAGTCTGACTCTGGAGATTATCTGAATTTCCCCCACAGCTTGTTAGCCATACTCTTTTCCTCTTACTTTTCTGTCATAAACAAAAAACCCATATCCTTCAAAAGGATAAATAAATAGCTTTAAAAAATGGAGGTTGCAGGTTAGCACTGGGCTTGGTCATTGCTGTATCTCATTAGCAGGATAAATAAAGCTGCATGGAATCTTTTGCAATAAACTGTTGCCACATACATACCATGCCACAAAGTTATGAAACAAAAATAAAGTGAAGATATATTAAAAAAATAATAGACTACATTCATGTGTAATAGTATTAGGCTATTTGTTCCATGCAATGGTTCTGAAATTATGAAGAGTAAAGGCAATGGCTGTGCTACCAGACCTGAGAAGCAAATTGTAACTCTGAGGATTTTTTTTTTCTCTTTTGAGAAGGAAAGCACAGATCACACCAAGAAATTCAAGGTATGAAAATTCTTTACTTCTCCCACCAGAACCTGTCATGCTGGTTTGCAGGCACCTTCTGATATGAAAATATGCTGAGTGCTGGAGGGTTATTCCAATAAATTAACACAGCAAGCCTCGGTCACAGCACTTGGTTGCTGTTCCCAGTGCTGTAGCATGAAGTGATTATTGATTACTGGTGCATGGATGACATGCCCTGTGGATTAACCAGGCCCTGGAGAGCAGCACAGTGATGCCAAATGTGCCCTTTCCATGGTGCTCTTCCGTCCCCGCTGTCGCTTGAAACACTGTCGGCTCTCGAGAGAGACCCATTAGCAAACTAGTTGGCTGAAGGCAAAGGTTCTTGGTATGTTTTGTTAGTTGGCACATACTTTGTATCATCTCTTCTAAATTCCTGTTACCACATTTCTCCCTCCCACATCACCCAGAGTAAGCAAGGGCTGGTAGCAGAACTGGCATTTCAACAGCCGGGGTTTTTTAGGACAGGGGATGCACCTGGGTCTGAGAAGCTCCTGTATTCTTTGAGAATCAGCAGCAGTCACAAAATGGTTTACACAAGGAAACTGCAAACCAAATAGTAATACACAAAGCAACCAGAGAAAGTACTGCTGGTACAGCTTCCAAAATGAAGTTCCCAGTTTTGTAAGAGCACATGTGACATGCAAAGAGACAAAAATCCCCACCAGGCGCCTGTGTGGATATCAGTTTTGATACCAATAATGGGTCAGGAATGATGCTTGTGCCAAGTGTAGTTTCTCTGGGAGGTTTACAAGAGTGTAGCGAGGGTGTTTCAGTTCATGTTGGAAACAGACTAAAAAAAACTGGAATTTAATTTGGCAGGAAACTTTCAATATCCTTTTTTTTGTCCCTGCTCCCCAGTGTAGAGCCCTGAGGTGGAAGTTGGTGCACGTGGGGCCTTGGCACGAGGAATGTAATGGATTCCTTGCCCAGGTTATGGTCTGTGTTTGTCCTTGGCTCACCTCCCTCTGTAACCCAACACTTCTCCATTCCTGCCCTGTGGTTCCTCACGCATTTTAAACATTAAAAGATACTTAATACTCTTCTGGCCACTGTTCCAGTAGGATTTCCCTTATCCAGCCCAGGTAGGGTGATCATACAAAAGGAGTGGAGTTGATATCTATAATTGATTATAATTTCTGTGACAAGTCAGCATCTTCAGGGGAGCATAAACAGGAATTAACCTGAATAACAAAGACAGCAGACCTCATATTCCTTCTCGCCTGCATGCACTGAAACAAGAGGAATGAACTTGCAGCATCCCGTATAAGAGATCTCAAAGGGAGTGTAAGCAATGCCTTGGTTTTGCTCTTTGGATCCTTTTAAGGAGAGGAGAGCACTGCTTTTTATCATGAGACAAGATTATTAGTCATTATTATGCATTATTGAAAAAAGGCACCTAAAATTTGCCAACAAATGCTTTATGTTTTTTCATAAAATTTTCCCAGTAGATCATTCCCAGAGGGGTGTTAGGCAGAGGTGAGGCTTTGATATTTTTAGATTAGGTAGATGATCACTTGATAAGGCCACACAGACATGGCAGACTGTACTGGCAACTTTCCCGGGCTCCAGAAATTGCAGTAGGTACTTTGTTACCCTCCTGGAGAAGTTCTAGGCTATTGATCTGACTTTCCCTCCAACTTGGAAACCAGCCTTGCTGAGTGATACTGGGCCAACATCACTACTTGTGTCCTTTCCCACCTCCCCCATGAAAATGGGTATCACAATACATCAACCTGTTTTCAAAGGCTTTATGCAAAGTGAGAGATCAAGGATTACTAATGAATCCCTGACCACAGAAAATGTTTGCTGTTTCCAAGCAGGGCTTAGCAATCACCTCTTGGAGCTCTTTCTGATGAGAGAAACTGTTGTCAGATTTTCACAGCTGGCCAAGATGACTTGTCACCTGCCCAGTACAACTCCTTACCTCCTGCTGGTGCTCCTTCCTATATGGCTCCTTTTCTTACCAATTTTGTACCTTCAGCTGGCCTAGAATTTAATTTTACCTTTCTTCTAATGAGTTAAAGGCACTTTATGAGTGCACCATCAGTTTCTCCCTTCTTTTATGCCATGTCTTAAGACAATAGCATGCCTATATCATAATTATCATGTTTGCTAAGTGGAAAGGATTAAGGGTGATTAAATGATGGACAGAAGGTGTGCCTGTTGAATTTATGTGCCACACATTGGGTTGGTGTCTGTTTACTGAAGTTTGTGAGTTTCCTGGTAGATTGTACCCCCATCAAACTGTTTTATTTGATTTTCATCATGTGGCCTTTCAGACCCTTCCTCGTATTCCTGGAATTTTGGGGAAATTATTATGGACTTGATTCAGTAAAAGATTTAAGATGTGTCTGCAATACAGGTTACAGCATATAATATATGCAGTGATATTTAATATAAACAAGATAATCTTGAAACTGCATCCTGTACAACCACAGTGGGGTTGGTTGGTAGTGCTTCTGATGAGGCTGCATCAGATTTCTCAGATGTTCCAAATTTTAGAGCTAGCTACAGGATCTTTTATCCTAAATGGCTATGTGCAGCTAAACCTGTAATTGGAGTTAAATGAATACACTGAAAAAATGTTTTGGTTTGGTTTTTTGTTTGGGATGTTTTTGAAATGTTTTGGTTTCGTTTTTTGTTTGGGATGGCTTTTGTTTGGTTTAGTTTGTTTTGTGTGGTTTTTTGTTTGTTTGGGGGTTTTGTTTTGGTTTGGGGTTTTTGTTTGTTTGTTTTTATGATTAATTATTTGCTAATTTAGAGACAATGTAGGGAAGAAATTGCAAGAACCTTTATGAAGCAACCCAAGGAGATACAAACAGACCCTGAAAAAGAGCAGGCACATGCAGGGGAGGGGAGTCCAGTGTTGGGAACAAAGTTGGTGCTCTGTGCTGACGAACGGCAACACATTAAAAAAAAAACTGATGTAAAGTGAGCTGGGCAAGGACCTGGATTTACCAGCTCACCATAATATAAATAATCAGAATTAGTGATTCAGCTTCCTCAGCAAGGACTGTGCTGGGGAGCATTTGTTCCTCATCAGGGGCATCAGGAGAAGCTGAGAATCAACGAATAGGGAATACAGGGAATAAAGCTTAGCACTCTCAACATTGTAAGTGATATGTGGGAGATACCAGTGTAAAAGGGCAAAGTAGAGGGTGGTTATGAACTTGCTGTGAATCATTTTACAGTAGAAATAAGATTCCTCCTGACTGATTGAGAAATGTGGTCCAGGAACAGCCTTCTAGTGACAGTTTAGGGATAGAAACTGTTTTTAGACAGAGTTGATATCTACCAGCAAATTTGAGATAAGCACTGGTGGAACCATTGATGGGATAATGTTGTGAAAATCCCCTGCTTGCCTACCATTTCCCTGGCCCTCCCTGTCAGATTTCTGTGCATGTCCAGAAATGTCCCTCTCTGACCACCTCAGTGCCTCTTTTCCAAAACATGCAGGAAGAAATGGTACTCTCCCACACTTAAACTCTGAGTAAACAGCATGAGAGCACACGTGGAGAGAATACAAAACACAGCAGAGCTGGCCCTTTCCTTTAGAAGAGAATGGAGAAAATACAGGAGTCACAAGTACATTTTTAATGAAGTTAAGACTTCCTAGGAAGTGTGAGCTGTGGTTTCATCTCCCTTTTCAGCTTCCTCCTCCCCTTTGCACTGAAATGGGTTCAATCTCACACCTTTTCCCTCAGACCCTTTTGAGATGTTTCACCACACTATGGTGCATACAAGGAGCTGAAGAGATTTTCTGCAGCCCTGGCTGAGGCAATTAAATGCTAGAGGATTTCAGAGTGCTGTTCTCTGGGTTTATTTTCACAGCCAGGCCCTGGGGAGCTCCCTGCTGGGCAAGGTAATTGCTGTGAATTCCCTCTGAGCTGCTCAATGTCCACTAGGATTACAGAGGGAGCCGAAAGGAAACTCTGGGATTTGTGGTGACAGGAGTCACACACAAATGCCGGTTCCTCTCAACTTTTAGGGGAAACCTGCCCCCTTTGACGGGAGCTAAGCTCTGCCTGGATGTGTTCAGATGCCTTCAAGACTTCCAGAGGATTTGAGCAGAGCAACATTTAGAGCACGTCTCTGGTCTGCAACACAGCACTACACAGAAATACCTGAATTAGTGAGGAAAATAAGCCTGCAGAACTCCAAGTGCTGCAATTAAGCCTTCAGGTGCTTAAAGATGCCATTATGGGACTTCTGGAAGTCAACCAGTACCTGACACTAGGTTTTGATGCATCAGTCAGCTGGGTACGACTGAAATTCTGTTAGATGATGTTGTTCTAGAATTCATATGGCATTTCACTGCTTTGCTTGAACTTCTGTCTGTGAAATGCTGGTAGAACACTAACACAGAATTGCTTGCAGATTGAAATTGCAAAGTGAAAGCAGATTATTCTGTAATCTTCCTGTTATAAACCTGGTGTTATTATCATAATGAATCTTCTCCTCTTGAAATTTCAGGATTATTAAGCAGTGCTCGCCCTTACAGCAGATCACGAAACACCGGTGGTTGTACACGCTGGCATGGTGGATTCCTTTGAGCCTTGGATAATCAGGGTAATTGCTAAGCCCGCACCTCCCACGGGCTGCAGAGAGCGGGGCCGATCCCAGATCCCTTCCTTTGGTACCTTCGGATCGAAGGGCGTGTTCCCCGCACCCACCCCGGCTGCCGGTACCGCATCCCACCGACCCCCGGACCGCACTGCTCCCATTCCACTAATCGACCCGCACCCCACCGCTCTCCATCCTACCGAGCCCCGGATCCTGCTGCTCTCCTCGACCCCCAGACCTCACTGCTCCCCATCCCACCGGACCCTCGGACCGCACTGCTCCCCATCCCCGGGACCGCACCGCTCCACCCGTGTTGGGGGCGGGCCGTGAGCATCCAGGCGGCCCCGCAGGGTGGGAATCCGGGCACAGGCGGGGCTGGGGGGGGGACACCGATGGGTCCCAGAGCTCCGAGGGTGGAGGGCGCTGGGTGCGGGTCCCCCCTCGTTGCGGGGCTCGGGGGCGTGGCCTCATTTGCATGCTGCCCTCGGGTTGGCTGGGGCGCCTTGGGCCACCCGGCGGCGGCTCGTGATTGGCTGCGGCGCGGGCCGGCGGCGGGG